>JAQPCC010000066.1:600000-1177500 GCA_028392965.1 Lindernia subracemosa
TCCTTGGATGGTGCAAACGAAGCTCCACTCGCTCAAAAGAAAGCTAGCTTCAGGTTTATCTTAATTGTCATCGACCTAAGTTCGATTTCGTTCGGCGAGATGAGCAGAGTTATAGCTGAATTTAGGCGGGACTTGAATGAAAACACTTGCGTAAGGGTCGTTTGGCTAAATGTGCCCGGCGGAGGAGTGAGCGGTAATCTCGGCGGCCTTGATGAGGACAAGCTTCCCAGTTCAGACATGATCATATCGAAGCCACTCCATGGGTCCCGCTTGTACCGGGTTGTCGGGCTGTTACCCGAATTCGGAGGCATCGTACCAAGAAGAGGAGCTGAAAGTAGTACCGCCCTTGATGCCAGCACTTCAAGGCGGCCATGCAGCAGCACGGTGAAAGCTGAAGAGCCTAAGAGTGAAATAATAGAGGAGAAAAAAGTTCCATTGACAGGGAAGAGAATACTGATAGCAGATGATAATATGCTAAGCCGTTTAACAGCAAAACACGTGGCTTCGAGTTTAGGCGCCGATGTAACTTTGTGTAAAGATGGAGAAGATGCTGTTGAATTAGTTTGCAACTATCTAAGAGATTCAGGAGCTTCGAGGTATACGGTACCTTTCGACTGTATCCTAATGGACTGCGAGGTAATACATCATTTTTTTCTACTTTAATATGCACCATCATACATATATATGTATATTTGTGATATCACAGATGCAAAAGATGAATGGAGCTGAAGCAACTAGGAGGATCAGAGAGGCAGAGAGGAGATACGTCGGCATAAGCTCTACCATTTTTGCATTTACGGCCCACGACAAGGGAGAGGAGGTTGATAGCATGATTCGGGCGGGAGTGGATGGTTATATAACAAAACCGTTGAACCGCGAGAAACTTTTGAAAGCTTTATCTGTAGACACAAGGACATGATTATGGATGGTCATGGCGCGGAGAGCATCCTTAGCACATTGATTCATATAGTTGGGAAAAAAAGCATTTGATTGATTACTAGTCCTAAGTCAGTTATTGTATAGTTCAATAACATAATGAAACGTCTCTCAATTGCATCAGTTCAATACCACGTTGGTAGTACATAGTATTATGTCTTCAGTTACTCAACATAAGTTGGGTTTGAAACCTGTTGCAACAATTTAACATTGGATGTGCTTGTGAAATGCAATACAAAATAACGTTAAAACAATATCATCATAAAGGAATTATAAAAAATATGGTACACAGTCACAACAACAGTAGAACTAAAATGTCGACCTCTTACAGAAAAAAAAATATTTTCCCAGGATTGGTACAGCACAGACAAGCAGCAGAAAAAAATTATTCTCATGTTAAAAGTTCTTTTCTTTTTAATCCTCAGATAAAATTCAAGCTGATGAAATTGTTACATAACAGCCCATTTAGTTTTCATGACCCCATTTTCAAGATCTAAAACAAGCAAATATGTCCCGATTAGGATACACTCGGTTTCATTTGGCAAACTTGGCCTGCACAAGTCTGTCCATTACGGGAGGTTCTAAGGGAACTGGATCGAGACATCGTTCGGCAGTTGCAACAATGACCTGCTCGGTTCAAACACATGAAATTCGATGAATGAATAACCAGTTGTTGCCCTAACTACTACTGAGAGGGCGCACTACATGCAGAATTCTCAAGGAAAAACAAAATGCCATTTTCACCATCAGATGAGGATTTCTTACCTCGTCGAGAAGGAAATCGATCGCAGCTTCATCATCGGTCACGTCCTTTAAAGCAGACTTCAAAAAGTGAATGTCCAGTTGAATTTGTTGGAATCCACTGCGGTTGAACGTCTGGAGCCGCACAAACTCTTGCAAGCTCTTCAAGGAAAGTTTCGCAATTGTTGTCAACACGGATTCCTGCAATTACCAAGTTCATATATTCATAACCTTAAGGCAATGATACTCCTGCCTCATTTCTTTCGCAGCAAAAAAGATGAGGAAAAAACCTGTGTGTGCTCAGTCTTTGTAAAAATTTCCATTTTCTGCTTGAACAGTTTTGCTAGATGTGTCTCCAGGAGCTGACTTCTCGCCTTCTGAGTATTTGATCGCTTTAATCTATCTTCCCTCAAAGGGTTACTGCGTGATGATGTTGTGCTCCCGGCGCTGTCAGTGTGACGATGCTGATGATGGAGTCCTTGAGGCAAAATTTGTTTCACTTCACTTCTTATTTCTTCGAACTAGAACCCAAAACAAAGTTTGATCTTTTGAGATGATAAAAACGTCACTTGACAGGAATTAATCACTACAAAGTACCACACTATCTCTAATAATCACAACCAAAAATAGATAGCATAGTGAATTACCTCTTGAAGAAGTATATCCACAAACATATGCACCTCTCGGGGTTCCTTGTGCTAAAAAACAGGTAAAAAGTACACAATCAGAGGCTCTAAAACTGCTAAAGTATGAGGAAACATGTAAAAGATGAGGCTGGCTACTGACCTTGACCCAGTTTGGCGCTGCAAACCTCTTCTTCAAAAGAACTGATATTTTCTGTGTTCTCATCTTAATATACTGAAAATGAAAAAAAAAAAAATATATGTTAACTACATAAAAAAATACAAAACATCAATAAAAAAGTGGCCTTCCAGACATTTCCAGGATGTGCATGTGTGCTGACATTCAACATGAGATCATCAACAAATGGTAACTGTAAACTGGAATTGGTGGACCAGAATGCTAATCTGAACTGCCAACTTCTGTATGCTCCATTCATTTCAAACTAGAGGCTTATGCATCAAAATAGTTATAGAATACATCAACCCTTTTAGGCTTATGCTCCATTCCACACTGCTTTGAACGGATTCCAAAAAAAAAAAAAACAGCATGAATCAAAATCAAAATGCTGACAAACAAATGCCCACCAGGTTCAAGCACGTTTCGCTAGATAACCGGAAAATACGACAAATTTCTGCAGGAACAAAAGGTGGACCATGCTCAGATACTCGAACACTACCACCAGAGAAAGAAGAAGCAATTTCCTGAAATTCACATTTAAGAAGTGATCATAAGGTCAAGCCAGTTGATACATCCTAATGACTAAATGTAATAATAGTCGAAATGGTCCATGCCTCAGTAATTTGTGGGATGACATTCTGTTCTACATAAACAGAAAACTGGCACAGCACAAGAACAAGCCCAGCAGAAATTTTATCACCTGGCATCTGTTCTATAACATTCAGGATACCACCATTACTTTTCCCAGAGAGCGCGAGGAAATAGTCATCAAGTTTTTTGAAGAAATCTTGAAATCCTTCTTGGACCCAGTCAATTATTAAATCTCTTAAGTTCATTAACAATTCAGAGTTGTCGTCAAGAAGCTGTCGAAATTCCTGTATTGCAAGTACAGCAAGAGAATTAAGCAGGTATTTCCTGGTAACTGACACAAACTCTAGAAATAAGAATTGAAAGAAAAACCTCAGTGGAATTTTTAACAACCGACAGTTATGCATCAAATATTAACCTGTAAAACACCCACACTGCCTTGGATAATTGCTTTTTTACCAGACTCCAATGCTGCAGCCAATGGATACTCTTCCACTATACCCTCCTTTTCTGCACCTTGGACTGTCTTAAGGGCATCTAAATAAAATAAGAAAGATAGTTTGCAACTAAGTAATAACAAATAGAAGATGGGTTGGGAAAATATCTATATAGAATGATGATATACAGTTCCAGACATTGATTTAAATTTCTAGGCATTTTTATTCAATGGAAAAACTCTACAAGACAGTTCATATTGTGATTTATGGAACATTTGAACATTTTTCTCAAAAATTCTAAATGAAACACAAGAATAAAATAACACATTTACCAGAGATATCAAGCAAAAGACGGTTAAATTTTCTGGATATGAAGTCTTTGACAGCAACACGAGCACACTGAAAATATCATGATTATCAACTAGTCTTCAGCGAGATAGCTGACAATATATACGGAAAACGGATTAACATTCTTTTCAACTTATAACATGCAAACCTGAATCGCAAAATTTGGGAGGAAAGCTTCAGGTAGAACGTCGTCAATCAGTAGCACATCAGCCCAAATAACCCCTGGAGGTTATGTAAAATATTCGCATAAGTTTAAAATACGAAGGTAATCTCATTAAATGCATAAAAAGTTCAAGAAAGGGAAGCTCAGAGAGTCGAACTCGAAACCAATGTAATCAAGTATTATGCAAAGTTCAGTGCCAGTTTGGTAATTAAATTAGACTAAATTTCATGGAAATCAAGAATCTATTCTTCTTTTCACTCAGCTAAATGAAAGGTCGCTTTGCATTGGTTTTCTTCAAACTTGTGTGCAGAATGCTATCTTGCAGCCAACATGAGAATAAAACCGTAAATCAAACTGCGGAGATGGAGAGGCATCATTCGTTTATGCAAGTAACTTACGAAGGATCACCAAAAGATCCTTGGAGCAAACTTGCTTCTGAATTTGTTGATAGGTGGCTTCATAGTGCCTGGAATTATTTGCAAATTAAGAACAAATATAAGAACTTTACACCAATTTTATCACCAAAACTGTGCAAATGAGAAAAGGAGCCGATTAACAAAAAGCAGCATACTTTGAAACCAGATCTTGTGAAAGTTTAGATAGCTGTGGTTCTGAATGCAGGAATATAACTTTATACGCACGGACAGCTTCTGAAAATTCACGAATAGAAGCCTGAAACAGATATAAGAAATTTTATTAGAGTCAATATTACGCACATTAAAAACAATTAAAACAGCTTAACGCAGACACTTGGTAGCTAAGCTTCTAAAAGGCCTTAAAGTGAGTTTGTACAGTTTTCACTGCATATCATGCCATCTCTTTGACTATAACACATGAGCATTACTAATCTTGCATCTGATGCATAAAACTCCGTGTTGCACACCTAACTGAAGGGTAAAAATATCAATAAAGTATTTCAAAAATTACACAACATGGTGACCCTCTCATCACCTCATGGGCAGATGGCGGAGCCAATTTTCCATTATCAGGAGATGCATTGGCGTCCATTAAAGTATTTGCTAATTCCTCAGGCTCAATATGAAGGTCCACAAGGAATTGTTCGAGCTTTTCAAACAATTTGACCTTCAAATTTTCAACCTACACAGAAAAAAAAGGTTATCTACCACATGGTCAGAGAAAAGAGCAAAAACTATGAAATTTCTGTTTTTATGCAAAACTGATAGCAAATCCATGAATTGTGAATTACTTAAGTTCCAAATAAGGCGTACTAGAACTTCTGTAAATATTCATGGATTGCTTTAAAGATGAAAAACAAACCGGGAATTCCAACTGCTTCAGAAGCATAACTGCCTCAGCTCTCGATTGAATGGACTCCGAATCAGAGAAAACCTTGCCCTGAAAACAACAGTTTGTGTGTGTGTGTGTGTGTGTGTCTGAGTATAATATTGAAAGTTAAGTCAAATATCAAACATGTATAAGGCTTCACTAGAATCACATGGGAAGAAAGCAAATAAAGATAGAAAATAGCAGGGCATGTTTCTCCTGAAAACAATAGATGCAGATGTCATGTTTTCCAAGATTCAAATTATAATATAAACCTATAAGGTTGATATAGACAAACTCCATGATCTCAAACGTCAACAAATCATGCACCAAAATAACTATAGTGATCAACATTGAACCGAATATTAACTGAAAGGGATCACATAATGGGAATTTAATTTTCTAAATCTCAGTCTTTTCATTAGATCAATATCAAAACATTATCATGGACCATTATTTCTTTATGACTTGGTAATGGCAGGTGAAACTACTGTTAATTTCAACGTAGTTACTAGCTTGTTCATCTTCAATAACCATCAAAGTAAACTAATTTTATATCTCAACATTGCAGACGATAAGAGATGGAGATACCTGCAAGTTTTTTATAATTGTAGTTATTGCTTCTTCCGATGCACGCTTACAGTCTTCAAAGGAAGAATTCCCATAAGCCTGGTAACAATAGAAAGAATCGTTCAAAATACAGAAAAACTCGCAAGTGGATAGCTGAAGTAAGGAGTAAAACCTTGAAAATTGGCTTTGCCCCAGTGTAAAACTTGACAGCATCTGCATATGCTTCTGATTTGATGCATTTCTCAAGTCTTGCAGGTAAATCATAGATAAACTGTTTGTAAACATCAGAGAGGTCAAGTGTTAATTAAATTGTACAAAGGAGATTTGCACGATATGGTATCTTCACCATCACAATAAGCAAACAAATACCATGCTAGTCAGATTTGAATCTCAAGCCATTTACATATAAATGCATGCCTATTCCTAGTTTTTTATATACACATAGAGCAGACACATGGCATCACTCCTTATGCGATTATTACTATCAACTTATATTTCTGCACATCCATGTTTGTCCCAAGCACTTTGAGTGAGAAATATCGATATTCAAGAATTCATGGGCATCTCTAATACCTGAATTTTCCGAAGAAGATTGCGTGTTCGGTGCAACTTTTCTATATGCTCTCTCTTCTCAAATAGAGAAGTATTAACACCATCACTTCTAGATTGTACAGACGTAATCTGGATTAAAATAAAGGACACAAAAGTTCCGCCAATGCTCAAAATAAAACATTTAGAACATCATCAAATGTAATTAACTAAAATCTTTAAGAAGCACCTTTTGAAGAAGCTGTTCCATGTTTGTTTCCATTCCAACAATATTAGTTTTCATCCTTGGAAAAGGGCAAAGACACCATGTTATTCTTAGTGGAGACAGGAACTTTGAATGTTGATTAACACAATAAAGGAGTTAAAATGTCAGAAATTCACCATAAGTTGACAGCTGACACATGGAACTAATCAATTGCATAATCAAACATGTCGTATTTCCTCGTATCAGACACCAACTTCATATAAACTGAAAAATAAAATGAAACCATAATTAAAAAAAGGCTCACCTTTTGATCGCATCCGTTGCACTGACGAACTTATTGTAATTCTCATAAACTAACATCTGCAAGTCGGTGTCAATATTTTTTATTTCAGCAGCCATTTCAACATGCTTCTGAAGAAGTCCTTCTAAATTTGATTTTTCTACCTGGGAAAATCAGAAGACACCAGTTTTCATTGGGTTTAAGCCATATCAAATCCCAGCTTAGTAGCGTTGAAAAACAAAACACAGAGAAACATATGTCGCTCATGATCCTCCAAACAAAAATACTCCGCCTTATTCCTTCAAACAATGGGATTCAGGGACTCAGAATGCTTGCTATAAAATTATTCCTCCATGTGAAGGAATGAAGTAATGACAAGAACTTAAAAACGTTGCAAAAATACTGATAATCATCCCAGATCAAACCGGTAGAGCCAATTTCCAGAATGCTTTAGCAAATATAATCAACATTACAAAGGCACAATGCTTAAAGAACTTTTATAATCACAACATAGTTGCAAGGCTTTAAACTGAGTTCACGACAGTTTTGGCAGTGTAATTTTGCAAGAACAGCAGCTTCAAGGATCTATGCCAACTCATACTCCAAAATACCAAGCACGACTAAATGAAGCAATAACTCGACCACAAGGAATGAAGTGCAAAACAACTGCATCGACTATGAGAATGGTATAATCACCAAGCAAATTCAGCAGAGTTAACTGAAAAAAAAAGGGTGTCAAACATACGAGGAGATTCATATATCGATCGGCGTCGAATGATGTAGTATCGATAGTGTCAAGGGTGGCGAATCTAGACAGAGTGTTAGGCGGCAGCGGCGACGACGTTGAGGAAGGACCGGTCGAGTAGAAACTCGATAGCAGATCCCTCATTCTCTTTGCCTTGTCATCCAACGGCGCAGATTCGTCCATCTCCATTGTTCAGCTCTACCTAGCACTCTCCGTTTCAGCCTTGTAAGACACGGCGGGGGATTTGTCTTCTGATATGTTGTTGGCTGAGCTGACTGAACTCGAATTGGCTGTCAGACGTCGTCGTAAAGGTATTGGAGTTTTACGACCGGCCGGTCAGGTTTGACTGTTCATACTCAATGGGAAATGGGAATTACACTTTTTCACTCAATTTTACAGTTTATTCATATTTAGTACTCAAAGTTATCATCTAAGCATAAATAGCAACAAATACTATAAACTGAGCAAATTGCCCCCTTCAATATGATTACCTAATACTCAATAAATTAATATTCGATTATTTAATAAATTTTACAAGATAATATTTTTGACTGGTCTCGATCCGGAGATACGGTTCAAAATTAATAATTCGCTATACTTATAAGATAATGCATTTTTTTATAATTTTTATAGAACTCATATAAAATATAAATTAATAATTTCTTATATACTACATAGTATTACATAAATGACCAAAGTTTCTTCCATGCATGAGAAGCTATGTTATGTGTATGATGTTAATTTTGGCATATTTCGATCATCTATTTAAACAGAAGAGATCTTTTAATGTCCTTAAATTGATACGTTGAATATAAGAAGTATAATAAGGTGGAAGATTGAATGATTCTTTTAAATTAAGAATTTATTTGATATTCGTACATGACATAACGATCAAGTGAAAATTTAAAAGGAGATCGTTAATTGAGAGTATTTAATTGATAAATCTGAAGTGGTCCCGAATACGGATGCACACTGAGTTGAAAGTAAAAACGTAAATGTTGACCCTAATGTTGAAACATCACTCGGGATCATAAAACTTTTGCACAGCGGAAAAAATAAACTTAGTTATAAAAAGATGCAAGTACATGTTGGACACAAGGTTTCAAAATATGCAGCAAGTTATAAAACTTGCTGCGAGCCTTCAGGGCAAAATTTCACTACGAGAATGTATTACAAAAAATCAACTATCCAAGATAGTAAAAACAGTCTAGAAAAGAGTAAAACTACTCTACCTATCTTCACACAGAAACTCACGTATAGATCCTAAGTCCTATACAAAAGTGTAAAGATAAAATATTAGGCACACAGAGATCGAAACAGATAGATGATGGAAAGCTTCCCTTTCTTCTAGCTCCTTGCATGCGCGTGTCTGTCTATCTATCTTTCTTCATATGTCTCAATGTTGAAGCTTGAATGGAGTCTTCTGTATATATAGACGTGACTCCCCCTATTTTACATGTCCAATTTGGTTTGTTCCACCTTATACTCCTTCTTCTCTATTTTTAGTAAATGCACCTCCTATTTTTAGCAACTGCTTGACTCAATCTCCCATGATCTTCATATCTTCTTGGCTTATCTCCGTATCTTCTATTTTTAGCAACTGCTTAACTCAATCTCCCATGATCTTCATATCTTCTATTTTTGGTAAATGCTTGACTCATTCTCCCATGATCTTCATATCTTCTATTTTTAGTAAATGCAATCCACTTTCTTTGAACAATTCCAGCTCGAAAATAACTGCTTGCACATAATAAAATAAAGTCACAATAATAGGGTAAACGATTTTTGGGTATGAAAGACAAAATCAAAGATGACCCACGTCTGAGTCAATGTTGACTCAGGTGTCAATCAACATTTTGACTCAGGTGTCAATCAACATTAACAATCTCCCCCTTTTTGTCTTTCTTTCCAAAACCCTTGCAGAGATAAATCCAAAAACTCCCCCCTGAAAGCATCGAGATAGTCAGAAAAAAAAAAATGGTTATCATAAAGATGCATAACCACTTCGAAGTCTCAAGCACATCTGCAAGCGAAAACAGAAGATCAAATCTGCAAGCATCTGCAAGCAAACACAAAAGTCAGACACGCAATAAAAATCAGAGAATCTAAAAAGTTAGACTCTCAAGCCAGTCGCCTGAAGCTTCCTCCTCTATTTCTTGTTGTTGTTCAGCTCCCCCTGCAGAAGTTCCCTCCTTAGCAAATCCCTGATCTGCAATACTATCTCCCCCTTTTTCGGAAGAAAGTAAACCCCGAAGAACCTCCCTCTGAGAAATCAGAAAGGCTATGGTGTCGTCCAGATATTTAATTGCTTTCTCCAGGTTCGATGTTGAGGCAGATGAGGAACCAACATTCTGCGACTCATAATTGGGTGAGTGCGCCATAAAAATTAAGAGAACTGGTAAAAGCTAGGTTAAATTGAAAGAGGAAAAACAAAGTAAGCTCTGAAGATTTGCAGAGATAAACGCAGATATTATAGGATAGATTTGTGCAATGGAGAGATATCCGGCCAAGACTGAGTCAATAAGTAAACCAAAACAGAAAAAGAAACTTTCCAACGGTAAAAAAAATGATCTTGCATTGTAACGGTCAAAAGATTTACTTTTTCAAATACCTATAAAATCGTAATTTTAACGGTAAAAAGCTCACTAAAGGTATGTAATAACGGTAAAAAAATCATGCAATAGTGGAGTTAAAAAAAAAGCGTGCACATAAGGAGATAACATAAATCAGGTCGAGAACAAATGATACTAACCGTTTAGGCACTTTGATGAACGCACGAACCAAGTGGATATAACCGTTCTTCTGTTAACTCTAAATGAGAGATATGCTAACTAGACATGACTGACTACATATATATATATACTCTAAGACACGAACATAAACATAAAATATAGCATGATCAAACATGTAATCACAAATGTTGCCCAATATTTGACCCAACATCCTCAAAGACTTTTTCCTTCATTTTCAGTTCAAACACCCTAGAACTCATTTTTCTTTCATTTTCTGCTCTTTCTCACCTTGTATTCTAGGTGCACTGCTCTTTCCTGATTGCTTTTCCATCAAGGTTCAAGAATTTTTTTTTATTTATTTATTTTTTTTTCAGAGAATACATCGTCACCGCGAATGCCGTGTAACTTTGAAAGTTTTTTTTTCAGAGAATACATCATCACCGCGAATGCTGTGTACCTTTGAAAGTTTTTCAGCTTTTCTTGAACCTGTATCTTGAAAAAGGTCATGAGCAATCTTGTGCTAAAGAATAGAGTCATTTCAGAAAACGGTCCAGTTGAGTCAAATCATTTTAGGAAATCATCATAGAACATGTCGAAGCAAATATCAAACGAGTAACAACCATATTTGACATATGCTAATGTTGATCCAGATACTGGACCAACATTTACTGACACTGACACAGACCTGTAGACTTCTTAAGGCTCGAGAACCTTTCAAAGTCTAAGGCTTTAGTGAAAATATCAGCTAACTGACTCTTAGTATCTATATGCTCAATCCTAACTAACTCTTTTTCGACCATATCTCTCAAGAAATGATGCATGATATCTATATGCTTAGTTCTAGAATGCTGAATATGATTTTTCGATATATTTATAGCACTCAAATTGTCACAGTACATCAGAACATACTCACTCTCTAAGCCATAATTACTAGACACTAGATTGTTACCTAAGAAGAAACAGCCACCACTTGTGCTCTTGCGATCATCTTCGTCGCCTGCCCAATCAGCATCACTGAACCCAACTAGATTAGTGTTAGTATCCTTTAAAAACCATAATCCGAGACTACATGAACCACTAATATACTTCAAAATTCTTTTGACAGCATTTAAATGTGAAACCTTTGGCTCATCCTGATATCTCGCATAAACACAAACGCTATACATAATGTCTGGTCTACTATCAGAAAGATATAATAAACTACCATTCATGGAACAATACAATGTTTGATCAACACTTTCACCAACATTATCTTTACTTACCTTCTGAGATGATCCCATAGGAGTTTTCATTACCTTGGCATTTTCTAACCCAAATTTTCGAATAATATTTTTCGCATATTTTTCCTGGAACATAAAAATACCATCTTTACTTTGCTTCACCTGCAGACCTTGGAAATATTTTAGTTCGCCGATCATACTCATCTCAAACGTTGAATTCATAGTATGAACAAACTCATTTGTCATAGATTCAGAAGAAGAACCAAACACTATGTCATCAACATAAATCTGAGAAATCAAGATATCATTACCAACTCTTTTCACAAACATAGTTCTATCGGCTTCACCTCTACCAAAATAATTTGAGCTTAAAGCATTCATATCAAAAGGATTGAAACGCTTAGTGTATCAAGCGGAGGTTCTGATACCACATTGAAGTGGTCCCGGATACGGATGCACACTTAGTTGAAAGTAAAAACGTAAATGTTGACCCTAATGTTGAAACAGCACTCGGGATCATAAAACTTTTGCACAGCGGAAAAAATAAACTTAGTTATAAAAAGATGCAAGCACACGTTGGACACAGGGTTTCAAAATATGCAGCAAGTTATAAAACTTGCTGCGAGCCTTCCGGGCAAAATTCCACTACGAGAATGGATTACAAAAAATCAACTATAAAAGAGAGTAAAAACAGCCTAGAAAAGAGTAAAACTACTCTACCTATCTTCACACAGAAACTCACGTATAGATCCTAAGTCCTATACAAAAGTGTAAAGATAAAATACTAGGCACACAGAGATCGAAACAGATAGATGATGGAAAGCTTCCCTTTCTTCTAGCTCCTTGCACGCGCATGTCTGTTTATCTATCTTTTTTCTGTATATATAGACGTGACTCCCCCTATTTTACATGTCCAATTTGGTTTGTTCCACTTTATACTCTTTCTTCTCTATTTTTAGTAAATGCACCTCCTATTTTTAGCAACTGCTTGACTCAATCTCCCATGATCTTCATATCTTCTTGGCTGATCTCCATATCTTCTATTTTTAGCAACTGCTTAACTCAATCTCTCATGATCTTCATATCTTCTATTTTTGGTAAATGCTTGACTCATTCTCCCATGATCTTCATATCTTCTATTTTTAGTAAATGCAATCAACTTTCTTTGAACAATTCCAGCTCGAAAATAACTTCCTGCACATACTAAAATAAAGCCACAATAATAGGGTAAACGATTTTTGGGTATGAAAGACAAAATCAAAGATGGTCCACGTCTGAGTCAATGTTGACTTAGGTGTCAATCAACATTTTGACTCAGGTGTCAATCAATATTTTGACACATGTGTCAATCAACATTAACAAAATCATTTATTTATGAATTAGTAATAATCCGTTTAATTAATAAATTTTGGCTCTTTCAGAAAAAAGTTTCTAATGTAGAATGAACTCCGTGTATAACTCATTATGTGGTTTAAATTGAGGAAACAATATTAGTGCTTGGCTACTTGTTTGTTTATTTGATATATGTAATAGTGACCTTTGGAGTATTATATATCTCCACACAATCTACCATTAAAAAATTTCCCCAGTGACTATTAAAAGTCTTCTTCATCCGCAACATAATAAAATGACACTTTCCATGAACGATGTTGTTCAGGTAGGATTAATTGCAAAAATAACCAGAAACTTTGATCGATTTTCAAATTGTTCACGAACTTGAATATCCCTATTTCACATATCTACTTTTATCATATTGACAAATCCATGGGGCAGCTGGAGAGTATGGGGATGCCTAAACTATGAAATGGCGTAGGGCTATGCTATGCCAATATTTGTTTTCTTTTTTTTTTTTTTGCGGTCCCGACTCCCGATGTATCCCTACTCTATCTGGCTATGGGCTAGCCCCTAAATACCGACGTGGGCTTTGCGCCATACAGACCTGGCAGAGGCTTAATTGCGCCACATCCTCCGGTGGTGGGACTAATCCCCAGGGTCAGGCGGAGGCTTAATTGCGCTACACCCTCCAGTGGTGGGACTAATCCCCATGGTCAGATGAATACGTCCCAAACCCACCTGACAACGATAGTCATGGGAAATAAATCCCATGGGGACTAGTCAAGGAATTGTGGAAAGGGGGATTCGATCACACGACCTAACCCACAGTTCCTTAAGGCCTCCTCCTTCACCACTAGGCCACGACCTAACCCACAATTCCAAGTCGGGTTAGTGTTGCCATTTTGGACTATCTTAATTCGATTACTTATTCTTTCCAAATTGACCCATCAAGTCCAACACACTTTTTATCCCAAAATTTAGGGTCAATTAAAAGAAATTACTTCCAACAATTACAAAGAAAAATATTTCATGCCAGGATATTATCTAGGTGTATAAACGATGTGAACATCGAGTCGAGTTCGACGAGCTTTATAATTACGAGATCGAGCTCAACTCTTGAGCTCGTCGAGTGTGTTTAAAGCTCTAAAATTAAATAAATAGAAGTATAGAAAAAAAAAAGTGACTTATAAGCTTTCAGACATTTATAGTGAAACTCGAGCCTGCGACAAGGGTTGAAAGCTTAGTCGAGCCGGCACGACTGAGCTCATGACAATCAAGATTGAGCTTAGACCAATTTCAATGGTACTGTAAAACCCAAACAAGTAGGCTAAAAATACTCCAATAATATTGTAAAACCCAAAAAAGTAGGCTAAAAACACTCTAATGGTACCCCGAACTCAAATTATAAATGAGTTTTTGACATTTTCTCTCATAATTGATACTCAATTTTGCGTTTGAACGCATAATATGAGTTTGAGATTTGAAAATTGCAATATAGGTCATATTATTATTTTTAATTACTAAAGCACTCATATACAAAAATAAAAAATAAATAAAATTATAAAAATAAAATTACATACTTATTTATTAATAATTATGATTATAAAATTATCAAAATAAACAAAGTCTTTATATTAAGCAATATTTTTTTATATTTTCTTATTTAATTTTTTCTACTTTGTTTATATGTAATATAATAATATATTATTTTTACCATAACTATAGAATTTTATTAAATATTTTATCATCAAATTTAAATTATTTAAAATAAATTTTTTATTAATAAAATGTACAAATAAAAATATTATTATTGATTTTATTTAACATTTTCTCATCGAATTTAAAATAATATCGTGATCTAAATTGAAAATTCATAAAATATGTGGGTGGATTAAAATATTATAAGTCTTTTAAATTTGATAATGAGTTTAATGGTTGGAGTGACTTCATTTTAAGATTGAGAATGAATTTAAGTTTGAGAATGCGTTTTTTTATTAAAGATGGTTTTATAATTGTTGCGAACTCGGGCTCGTGTGAAGCTCACTCATGAGTGTTCAAAAGCTTATAAACCGGCTCACGAGCTTTTTTTATTTTTATTTATAAATTTTCTATTTTTTAAATTAAATGATCGAGATTGAGCTCGAGCTCCGTTGGCTCTAATTGAGCTCGGAGCTGAAAGTTCGACGAGCTTGCCTAGAAAAAAGAGCCGAGCTCGGCTCGTTTACAGTCCTACATGTAACGGCTCGAGTCATCTTTTACTCATAATTTTATCCATTAGAGCATATAGAGAGTTGATTCTTAGTAATAAGATTACTTGTGATCTACTCTACCAAATAAAAAATCTCAAATAATCTCTCATAATCATATAATCTCAAATATATATGCTTTATTTTTTTTCTGGGATAACAAATTAACTGAGGAAAGCCATATTTTAAAAAGTAAACCCTTTGGTCAAATAATGTATACATGAATAATCTACTTCCAAAAGTAACCACTTGGTAAAATGATCTGCAAATAATGATTATTATGCCAATACCCAATTATTTTTAGAAAATAAATCCTAAAATGAACATCAAGGATAATCTTTTATAAAAAAAGAAAGCATAATTCATTCTCTATAAAAGACACCATAAATATATTATATTATCGAAACACAAAACAAGCATTGCCCTCTTTGATCTCTTAGTACTTATGGCTCATTACATTCACCACATTAACCTTTTCTTCTTCGTCTCAACCCTAGCCTGTCTCAGTACTCTTCTTCCAAGCACGGCTATAAGTTTCACTAAAAGATACGAAGTCAACATATTCAACTACCTCCCCGATAGTCTCACGACTCACTGTCAATCTGGCGACGACGACTTTAAAAACCGCACTCTTGTCCCAAAAGGGACACAAAGTTGGAGTTTTTACGTAAACGTATTCAAGACGACGCGTTACTTTTGTCGGTTTTGGTGGGGTTCGAAGACGCAGAGCTTCGACGTGTTCTACGCGCATTGGGCGGGTAGGTGTGAGGTCGGCCTGGCAAATGTATGCAGCTGGGTTGTGAAGCCAGATGGGTTTTATTTCCATCCTGATAGGGTTTATTATGGTCCGTGGACGAAGAATTATACTTGGAATTGATTCTCAGAATTATTATTATGTTATCATCGTATTCATGATTAATGTAGTTAGATGTATTTGTTTTTCTTGTATATCAAGCGATAAGAGCAATACATTTATATGACAGACGCAATTTTATTAATGGAAAATACTGTTGAATTTATTGGTACTGTCATTCATGTAGTGTGCATACTCTTAAAGGAGGGAAAACTTTTTGTAATTAACTTAAAACGTGTATTCGTTAAATTATTAATATATTGATTCATGCACGCCCAGAAATGGACTAATAATTACATTCACAACAAAAATTGTTAGGAAATCGCTGCCCTCGGGTTCGTCACTCGGCATAGATTATACGTATGTGTGAAGATCGGGTTGAAAGGCCGATCCAAATATTGAAATTAAACGAAAACAGAACGAATAAAACCAGCGAAATTTTTATAAGCCTAACAATTTTGAACTTCAGAGGGGATTTTACGTGGTTCGACTCCAACTTTGGAGCCTACATCCACGGGCCAAATGATCTATCTTTCACTTAATCGTTCCTAGGATATATCTTAGAGATTGCATTGTTATCACGTTTTTCAAAGAAAAGATTTTCGAAAGAAGAAGCATAATTTTTATAAGCCTAATTCACCCCCCCTCTTAGACATATTTTGAACTTCAGAGGGGATTTTACGTGGTTCGACTCCAACTTTGGAGCCTACATCCACGGGCCAAATGATCTCTCTTTCACTTAATCGTTCCTAGGATATATCTTAGAGATTGCATTGTTATCACGTTTTTCAAAGAAAAGGTTTTCGAAAGAAGAAGCATAATTTTTATAAGCCTAATTCACCCCCCCTCTTAGGCATATTTTGAACTTCAGAGGGGATTTTACGTGGTTCGACTCCAACTTTGGAGCCTACATCCACGGGCCAAATGATCTCTCTTTCATTAATCGACTGGAGAAATTACAAGTATCAAACTTTCTTTCTCACTCCCATCTCACAAAGGTTAAGCTAAATCTCACTTATATGGAAGTTACGAACACACGAAAGTGGCTACATCAGTTATGAGATAGTGGTCCACGTTCAGCAGATGTTCACAGCCTCTTGCAGTTTCCTTACGGCCATGAACAGTTTGAATCAATCATTTGCAACATGCTCTTCCATTCTCGTTCCGATCGAACTCCATCTTCGAATTCCTCCTCAGTTTTGGATCATATATTCCCAACAAAAATGTTATAATATTTCGATGTCTTAATAATGTTGTTACCGCAACAATAAGTAAAAATATCGGGTAAGATTATGACGGACACTGTAGTCAATAAAAATAAATAAATTTTCTACTTACAATATTTTTCTTTTTGAGATGTACTAAATTAATTCTCAGAAATAAAATAATTTTTAGTTAACTAAATTGCTACTTTTGAGATTTATAATATTTTTTTGAAAGTAAGCGGATTTCATTATTAATTACTCCGAATACAAGAGATCAAATAATCCTTGGGTCTTAGCTATGTAATGAGCTACTACATTACCCGAATGCGTAACGAAACTAAAATTGACAAAACCGAAAAACATCGAAATAGATAAACAATTGCCAATAAAGATCCCAATAACTATCTCCCTCGATAATCACATAAGGCCATCCTCGTGAGCGAGCGTAAGCAAGTGCCCCTCTAGCCGCCAAGCAGCCTCAATCGTAAGTGGGTCAAATTCTCCCTAAAAAAATTCAGCAGTGTCCGTCCCCATCTCGTGCAATTATACCAATAGACGCCCCTCCTCTACTACTGTGGATAGCACCATCGAAGTTAATCTTGAATTTTCCATGCTCGGGTCGTTCTCCACAGATTTGCCAATAATCGAGTGGGTATTATCTGGCCGCCTCAGACACATAACCTGGTGTTCCACGGATTAAGCTATGGCTTGTCCAAGTGGAGTTTGTGCTCCTTCCATTACATTACCCATATATTCCTCGATCTCCAGAGCGACCAACAGAGAGTTAGAAAACGAGAGAAGGCTGTTGAGTCCAAATTCTGATGTCCATTCAAAACTCGAGTCAGAGGAGTCATCCAGCCAATGATCTTGTTCAGCCATGAGAGCTATACCAGCTTCCTTTTGTTTGGACAGTTGTAATTTCTTAGCATAGTAAGTGGTGTCTTTCTTCTTTGGCTATCTGCAGTCTTTTGCAAAGTGCCCGGGTTTTCCACAATTGAAGCACTTGGTTTGCTTGTCGACTGTGTGTGGCTCAGAAGTTTCTGCTGACTTATCTGTATTTCTAGAAGCAGAGGTTCTTTGTTTGTATGAAGAGGACGCCTTTTTCTTGTAAAACTTTTGTTGTACCATTTTAGTTAACAAGGCTAGCTGCTTCTTGACATCCAACATATATTTGAGATTTAAGATCTAGCACATAATCGAGAATTCAAGCAATAGATTGATTCGAGATTACCTTAATTGATTTAGCGCGTGGAAGCTCGATAATATCTCTAATCAAATCTCCATTGAACACCAAATTCTCTCTACAATACACCTCACTTTCCCTCTATACAATTAAACCTAGATATGATAATGATGAGAGAGAAACCTAATCTAGAGAGAGAATTTCTACCTTGAGTTATGTGTTAATTACACACACTCTACCTATATATACCAAAGCAAATCTTTGGTATATTTACACTTTAGTCCCTATATTTACATAAAATACACTTAAGTCCCTAGACAAAGATAACATGATCATTGAACACTAGAAAATATTCCTAACAATCTCCCCCTTAGTGTTCAATTATCATTGAAGCGCCGGTTGTCTTTGTCGTTGATAATCTTCAGTCTTCATCATCATTTGAACACAACAGAAAGATTCCTAACAATCTCCCCCTTTGTGTTCAACTTTGAATTTGACACGCACTTTGTTGCTGTTTGAAGAAATAGCTGAGAGCTTCTGGAGAATCTTCAGTCTCCCCCTATTTACATGCACCCTCTTTTTCTTCTTTGCAACTTGAATATTCGTCACATTTTTGCATATATCAGAGTCGAGCGAATCGTCAGCATTAACTTGTCGTGTATGTTCGAACCATGGAGAGAGGTATTGTTTGTTGCGGTTCAGCACGTGCTTTGAAATCTTGGCTTCTTTAATGAGTTCACGTGCTTTTCCTCCTTGATATACTTCTCCCCATCATGGCGATTCATTTGTATCGTCATGCTGTCTGATCAAGGTGAACCAGAGTGTTCGCGGAACGTGTTGGCGTTGAATTCCGGATGAAGTACCTGAAAACGGGACAGACGACCAATCATTGTGAAACATCCCTTGATGTCACTCTTGGGCGTTGATGCAAAGTCACACAGACTTTCATTTGAAGGGACTACGGGGCCACGTAGGCATCCCGTTATCATCGTTCTAGAGTCGTACTCCAGAAGATGGCCTGCTACCGTTGTTGTTTTTATATTGCAACGGCATGACTTCCTTCTGATCATAGAAGCACATCATTTAATGATGCATCTACAGAAGTTCTGGCATGGTCACGTAGACCTGCAATATGTGTGTAAAAGAATGTATGTGTCCTAGAAAATTTTAAAAATTATTTAGGCTATGAGGACACACTAGACATTTAAGTGTTCAAGAAAGTCGTGGTGTGGGGCTGTGGACCACTTTGTTCAATATCTCCCGTTTTCAAATGAAACGGTGATAGCTTATGCGGTTCCCCGTGAGATATTGAAACATCCGTCTTTAGGGAGACAAATGCGTAGCTAAGGAAGGGTGTGCATGCGCCTTTGGACCAGATGAGGCGTCTTCTACCCGAGATCTGATAAATCACTCATGTACCTATATTGGTTGTGGCCCAGATAGTTTGTGGTCGAGTTGTAAGGATTTCACCGTGATACGCTCAAATACCCTCACATACACTCGGGGTTGTTCCTGGGATAGGTGCAGTTGGGAGTTACTGAACCATGGGAACAGGTATGTGAACAACTCACTTTGTTATCTGTTAGGAATATTTTATTGTGTTCAATTAATTATAATTATCTTTGTTGTGTATTTATAAAGATTCTCTTTATAAGAGGCTTAGTGTAATTGTGCTTTGTTAGGGGGCCCAAGTATTATATACCAACTTGTGGTATAAATACTAAAACCCTAACACATAATAAAGTGTATTGTGTGAAAATCATCTAGAGAGAGATTTTAGAGAGAAGCTCCCAACCTTCTTCAAGAACACACAACACCCCACGCGAGATTAATTCTTCCCATCTCAAACGATGCGTGGAAAGTTCGAAAAATCTGTGAATCTCTTTCCCTAAATTCACATATTTAAAGTTCGCTCCCCCTAAAAAATATAATTATAGCTCCCTTCTAAAGAAATAAGGGTCACTTCTCTTTTAAAAATAAAAGAGTAGCTCCCCCCTCAAATTAAGCTCATTTTACAAAAAATGGTATTTTTCATTTCCGTGCGTAATATGCATTTAGAATTTTAAAGTTTTGAAAAATGCATATTTAAAAATGTACCATTTTGAGGAATAGGTACTTTCAATGCAGCTCGTATGCATATGCAAATTACAATTTTGAAAATTTAATTAACATACACATAATTAGAATGTACCTATAAAAAAAGTATGTATGAATGTGGTATTATGCAATTCAGTTCAAAAGATAGAATGTACCACTTGAAGTATGTATGAAAAAAGTATGTATGAATGTGGTATTATCCATGTGCTACTTTTCTAAAATGACACTCCCCCTCAAAGCTTGAAGTTTGTCTTCAGGGCATTCTCTTTCAATCTCTTGCGCCTTTTTAGGTAACACTCCCCCTAAATTGTTGCGTTATTTCTAATGTGATGCCCTTGCTCTTCCTAAATAGATGCGTTTTTTGAGAAATTGCATATTACGAAGAAATCTAGCGTCTATTGTATTTGAAATGACACTCCCCAATAAATGTGCCTTTTGCACTTATAAGTATCACTTCCCTTCAAATCTTTGCGCCTTTTCTATCTATCTATCCACTCCCCCCAAAACAAATATAGAATATGAAGACCGACTATTCTTTAAAAATAAACGCTATTTATAGTAAGTCGAACTCCCTATCAAAAACTGAGAATATAGAGTTTGACTCCCCTGAAATTCAAGCGCCTTTTGACTTTTGAAGACGGCTCGGCCTTCTTTGAACATTGTAGCTCAAAAGTTCCTTTTTTTTTATGGCCTTATCCCTTTTTTTTATGGCCCTTTTTTTTTGTGGCCTTATCCCTTTTTTTTTTTCTAATAACAGAAAAATAAAAGTAAAAATAATGTCAAATCAAGAGCTTTGGAATAGTCTTGATTTGGTGTATTTGCTCACGTCACATACCGATCACGTATGTGAAGCAAACCGAATACCATTCGTGTCGGGGTCTTGTGCGACTGCTCATCATTGCATACCGATCATACATGTGGAGCAATCGTCGTCTATTTACCATGTATGATCGGGGACCTGCAAAACATTATCGGGTCTTTGGTACCCATTTTTGGACGGGTCCTCCCTGATTAGTAGATAAAAATTTAAGCATAGAAGGTTCAAATTTGGAAATCCACATTTGTTGAGGACTACTTATTTCCATTTGTAGCTTAGGTTTCCAAATTTGTTGAACCTTTTTGAAATTTAACGTTTCAGAATCGGTGAATATGTGTCTTTTTGTAGAAGAGAAAATTTTCTCTTTCGCCAGTCGCTTAAGATGCATTTCGGATTTGACTTTGACCGGGTACTTGAGAGAGGAATACAAGCTTATAGAATCAATAGCATTAAGTATAGAAGTGTCGTATGTCCTACCTTCTAGACTCACATCATTCACTTTGTAATGTGTATTAAGTGAGCTACTTTTGTTTAGACAATTATTATTTTTAGACGTTTCAGTTTTAATAAAGAATGTATAACTATTGTCTGTTTTAGCCTTTTTAGCTTCTTTCTTTAATTTTGATTCTAGAATGACATTACGAATCTTCGAAGGAAGAATATAGTTAGAAACAATTTTGTTCGTTGTAATAGAAAATGATTTTTCTTCTTCTATTCTTTCCAGCTTGATAGGTTTAGTCATTTGAATTTTCTTATCCTGTTGGGAAGATATATCTTTTAAAGGTTCGCTTTTGACAGAATAAGAAGTTGAGGCTACGCCTTTTGTAGAGGAATTTTTGAGAATTGAATTCTCCTTTATAAGTTCGTCCAGTTTAGCTCGAAATCCTTTTCTTTCAGATTCCAGAAGAGAATCTAATTCAGCAATTTTGCGAGAACTTTCTGGAATGTAGCAATCCCTAGGTTCGGGTTTTATTGATAGTATAGAATGTTCCTTTGTTGGCACTGACTCAATTGTTTGAGTCGACTTATTTAGAGACAAATTTTGCTCAAATTGATCTTTCTTTGCAAGAAGAACCTCTAGTTCTTTAATTTTATAGTGTAATCTAGTGCGTTCTTCAGAAAGACATGTGTTCTGAGCTTGACAATTTTTGACTTCTTCTTTATAGGCAAATATATCTTTTGTTAGTTCATGTATGGTTGTTTCATACTTTTCTGCCTTAAACTTTAAACTTGTAATCTCATTCTTAGCATTGGTCAAATGATATTGAAGGCTAGACTCGTTGTCTAAATATTTTCTAATAATAGACTCATTATCAGCTAGCCGATCTTTTAGTTCTTTGACCGTTTTTCGTTCGTTGTTTGTAGATGAGATTTGTTGTAATATCGTCTGTTTTTCTTCCTCATTGGCAGACAAACTTGTTTTTAGTTCACATAGTTTTGTTTCTTGTGAATCTGTCTTAGTTGTTAAACTAGCTATTTTCTCATTGGCTAATTGAAGTTGTATCCCAAGATTTGCTTCTTCTAGTAGGTGTTTTCTTAGGACACGTTCATTATTTGCTAGTCTATCTTCTAGCTCTTTTATAATCCTTTGTTAATGAGAGGTATTAGAATTTATAGTTTCAGGTGGTATTCTCTCAATTTTTGAGCTTGTTGAGGAAGATGAGTTAGATAATGGCTTTTTCTTCTTTAATTGTTTATGAAGTTCATACATTTCTTGATCATATGTATAATAATCCATTTTAATCTTTTTAGCTCAGATATGGAATTTGAAAATTAAGTTCAATTAATGTTGGTAATTAAATTCTATATAGAATGTTGGATTTTAATTTTGTATTAAAATTGTTGGATGTATATGATCGTTTACGTGTTTTAGAATTGAGTTGGAAATTTTTTATTAATGTTTTCGATTAAAAATTTAAATTGGATTTTAGAGATAAACTGTAAACTTTTGGAAACTATTTAAAATATTTATATCCGCAAACAATGAATTTTTTTTGGAAAGTTTGGGTTTACGTTTGCGGATTAATAAGAGACGCAAACAATAGAATTGCCAAGGTATTGGTTTACGGATGATTTAGAGCCGTAAACAATAAGTTCCGTAAAGTAAAGTCTACGGTTGTGTGTCTCAGATAGAAGGTTTACGGGTCTAAGTTTGTCTTAGGAATATTTTATTGTGTTCAATTAATTATAATTATCTTTGTTGTGTATTTATAAAGATTCTCTTTATAAGAGGCTTAGTGTAATTGGGCTTTGTTAGGGGCCCAAGTATTATATACCAAAATGTGGTATAAATACCAAAACCCTAACTAATAGTAGTGTATTGTGTGAAAATCAAAGTGAGCCCCCAACCTCTCAAGAACACACAAGCACCCCACGAGCTTTCATTCTTCCGATCATAAAATCGTGGTAAACTCGTGTTAATATTTGTTTAGTTGGATAATATAGGACCTACAAGTGGTATCAGAACAAGCGTGAGGGAGCTTTGAAGCCATTCTTGGAGTTATTGAGCTATTTTCGTCATTTGTTTTTGCTGTTTTTGAGCTTCTTTGGCTTTTTGTCTGCCTTTTCTGAGCTGTTTTTGGGGTTTCTCGGCCATTTTCTGGTATTGGGGAACTTTTTCCAGCAAAAACAGCATTTCTGGGCAGATTTTGGGCATTTTCAGCAAGATTTTCGGATTTTTCTGGGTTTCAGCTTGAAGATCTTCATCCTGTTCATCATTCGCGGAACAGACAAAGAATTCGCGAACTTCTCTGCTTTGCGAACCTCTCTGCTTTGCGAACCGCCACTCCCGCGAACTTCAATTCGCGAAGTGTTCCGCTTCATCCGCGAACCTCAACACGCGAACCAGGATCACGAAGCTCAGGCCACTTCACGAACCCCACTTCATCTGCGATCTTTCGATTCGCCAACCTTCAGCTCAGCTTCGCGAATCATTTAGCCAACCCGTGAACTCACTTCGCCAACGCAGATCACGAACCGGTCTTCAATTCGCGAACCAGCCATTTCTCGAACCCCTCGATTTCACGAATCCAGCTCAAGTTCGCGAACCCTTCGATTTCACGAATCCAGCTCAAGTTCGCGAACCTCACTAACTTCAAGTTTCAACACTTCAAAGTTCCACACACGTTTAAAGATCACCCACATTTAATTAAGTATTAGTTGTTTGGGCTAATTAGGTTTTGGCAAATTATAGATAAGTTTGATAAATTCCGAAGTTTTCGAAATCACCACAAAAGTTTTTCGGTATACACCAAAAATCTTTTCGGTACCCAAAATTTTCGATACTTCACAATATTTTTCGATAAATCAAACTTTCGGTGCAGAAATTTTTAAAAGCCAATTTTTTTTATTCCAAAGCATCTTTGGCACATTATAGAAAAAGCTTTTGGTAACATTTTCGAAGTTTTTCGACATCACTTTAAAACTTTTCGGTACACACCAAAAAGTTTTCGACACTTAAAATTTTCGAAACTTCACGACTTTTATCGACACACCAAAACTTTTCGGATCTGAATTTTTCAAAAGCCAAAAATTATCAAATCTACACAATGCGTTAACGATCGCGTATCCAACTAAATTAAAAAAAAAAAATAGTAGTAATATTTTAAAATTTTAAAAATCATGGATTCTACTTCCGCAACTTCTGAGATGAGCTTTGACGAGAGTGATTTATATAAAGCTTTTCTTTCTTTGAAGGAAGATTTTAAAACCATGCGTCGTGAACATAAACACGAACGTAGGACTACCCAAGCGTTAGAAACTAAGTTAGCTAGTGCACTAGAAACTATTTCTAGTCTTGAATCAAAATTAGCTAGCTCAGAAACTAACGTTTGTGAGCTAACCAAGAACCTAAATTCCTCTAAGCTAGGCCAAACTCAACTTATAAGTCACGAAAAGACTATAAGTGAGTTAGAGAGTAGACTAGATAATAATTACAAATGCTTAGTCAAGAGTTTAGAAGAAAGAGGTAGTCTTACTTGCCATTTAGAAAACGCGCGTGAGAAAATCACTAATCTTGAATCTCATGAAGTAAAATTAAAAACTCAAATTAGTGAACTAACAAATAAATTAAACAATTTCGAACTCGAACGCAATAATTATCTGTCTGATTTGAGCAATTCGCGGAGTAGTTTTAAACTTTTATTTGAGGAACGCAGTAAATTGCACTCTAAAGTTCATCACTTAGAGGGCATCCTTGCGAAAAAGGGTCAAACAAACCAAAGTTCCTCTAAAGACTTAGCGTCCAACGGGAAAAATAATTTACATTCTAATAAACCTATCTCTTGTTGGGAAATTCCAGATATTGCTAGTAAAATTGCAGAATTGAACGCAACTCTAGAATCGGAAAGAGTAGGTTTCGGAGCAGAAAAGCAAAAACTTCTAGAGGAGATCTCAAATCTCAAAAATTCCCCATCCTTACCTGTCTTAAATAATCCTTCTAAAGAAATATCTTCCATTAAACAGGATAAGGGAACGCAAACGGACGCCTTTGTTCCTAAAATTAAAAAGACTTTTGCTAGTAATTCTAAGTCAACTTTGACTGGCACAGAAAAGATAGGTAAAAGCCTTAAGCTTAATACTTCCAAGGAACAGAAAATTAGGAAGGAGAAAGGAAAATCGACATTATTTTCAAAAATCATGGACGACATTGCTAAAGATTCTCCATCTCCCGCTCACATAAAAAAGGAAGTTCCTAAAGAAGAAGTCCCAAGCTCAAGCAAGCGAACTTCTCAAACTTCCAAAATCTATCATTCTTTAAAGAATGATAGAGATGGAATTGCTTACACACACAAAAATACTTATCATTCTAGTAAGCAAAATTCCATCAAAAACCATCATTATAGAGTGAATGATGTGAATTCTTGTAGGCAATACGACTCATCATCTAATGACGCATATAGTGCGATAAGCTCGTATTCATACTTGAAATACCCGGTCCAGATTAAGTCTGAAAGACACCTTCTGCGACTGGTTAGGGAGAAAATCTTCAGATCTTCTAAACCTAGACACACATTCACCGGCGCTGAATTGTCATTTCCCTCTAAGGTTCACCAAACTTGGATTCCTAAATCAGAAATCAAATTAAATAGAATTTTAAAGGATGATTTAGGATGTATATCTGAACCAAATGTGCATAAATTGTTTTCTGCTAATATGGGAGGACCCATCCAAAAATGGGTACCAAAGTCCCGATAATGTTTTGCAGGAGCCCAATCACGTGTGGTAATTCGACGATGGTTGCTCCACACGCGTGATTGGTATGAGACGAGAGCAACCACAAAACCCCGATCATGAGTAGTAATTAGAAGATGGTTGCTCCATACTCATGATCGGTACGAGACGAGGGCAACCACAACTTCCAGCATGGTTGGTATTCCGGTAGTTGCTCCACAACCATGACTGGTATGCAGCGTGAGCAACTACACCGTAGGTAAATTCTATATATGCATTTCATAGTAAATTTTGGCATGCATGTCGAGCTGAAAATATTATATACCTACTTTGCAAATAATAGGGTACAATATAGCTATGCATGCTTCAAAAGGACTTTTACTTTCAAATTCTTGCATGCGTGCATACATGAGCCGAAATTCAAAATACTCTATTTTATAGGTACATTATCATCATGCATACAATTTTAAGATTTTCGAGCTTAAACTTTCAAGCATGCATATATACTGAATTGCAAAAATTTTTGCATATCATAACACATCCAAAACATCTTTGGCAAATTATAGATAAGTTTGATAAATTTTCGAAGTTTTCGAAATCACCTCAAAAGTTTTTCGGTATACACCAAAAATCTTTTCGGTACCCAAAATTTTCGATACTTCACAATATTTCTCGATAAATCAAACTTTCGGTGCAAAAATTTTTAAAAGCCAATTTTTTATTCCAAAACATCATTGGCACATTATAGAAAAAGCTTTTGGTAACATTTTCGAAGTTTTTCGACATCACTTTAAAACTTTTCAGTATACACCAAAAAGTTTTCGAGACTTAAAATTTTCGAAACTTCACGACGTTTATCGACACACCAAAACTTTTCGGAGCTGAATTTTTCAAAAGCCAAAAATTATCAAATCTACACAACGCGTTAACGATCGCGTATCCAACTAAATTAAAAAAAAATAAAAAATAGTAATATTTTAAAATTTTAAAAATCATGGATTCTACTTCCGCAACTTCTGAGATGAGCTTTGACGAGAGTGATTTATATAAAGCTTTTCTTTCTTTGAAGGAAGATTATAAAACCATGCGTCGTGAGCATAAACATGAACGTAGGACTACCCAAGCATTAGAAACTAAGTTAGCTAGTGCACTAGAAACTATTTCTAGTCTTGAATCAAAATTAGCTAGCTCAGAAACAAACGTTTGTGAGCTAACCAAGAACCTAAATTCCTCTAAGCTAGGCCAAACTCAACTTATAAGTCACGAAAAGACTATAAGTGAGTTAGAAAGTAGACTAGACAATAACTACAAATGCTTAGTTAGGAGTTTAGAAGAAAGAGGTCGTCTTACTTGCCATTTAGAAAACGCGCGTGAGAAAATCACTAATCTTGAATCTCATGAAGTAAAATTAAAAGCTCAAATTAGTGAACTAACAAATAAATTAAACAATTGCAAACTCGAACGCAATAATTATCTGTCTGATTTGAGCAATTCGCGGAGTAGTTTTAAACTTTTATTTGAGGAACGCAGTAAATTGCACTCTAAAGTTCATCACTTAGAGGGCATCCTTGCGAAAAAGGGTCAAACAGACCAAAGTTCCTCTAAAGACTTAGCGTCCAACGGGGAAAATAGTTTATATTCTAATAAACCTATCTCTTGTTGGGAAATTCCGGAGGTTGTTAGTAAAATTGCAGAATTGAAAGCAACTCTGGAATCGGAAAGAGTAGGTTTCCGAGCAGAAAAGCAAAAACTCTTAGAGGAGATTTCTAATCTCAAAAACTCCCCATCCTTACCTGTGTTAAATAATCCTTCTAAAGAAATATCTTCCATTAAACAGGATAAGGGAACGCAAACGGACGCATTTGTTCCTAAAATTAAAAAGACTTTTACTAATAATTCTAAGTCAACTTTGACTGGCGCAGAAACGAAAAGTAAAAGCAATACATGTAAAAATGCTAAGGAACAAAAGAATATTAGGAAGGAGAAAGGAAAATCGACATTATTTTCCAAAACCAAGGACGACATTGCTAAAGATTCTCCTTCTCCCGCTCCTACCAAAAAGGAAGTTCCTAAAGAAGAAGTTCCAAGCTCAAGCAGGCGAACTTCTCAAACTTCCAAAATCTCTCATTCTTTAAAGAATGATAGAGATGGAATTGCTTACACGCACAAAAATGCTTATTATTCTAGTAAGCAAAAGTTCATCAAAAATCATCATTATAGAGTGAATGATGTGAATTCTTGTAGGCAATACGACTCATCATCTGATGACGCATATAGTGCGATAAGTTCGTATTCATACTTGAAATACCCGGTCCAGATTAAGTCTGAAAGACACCTTCTGCAACTGGCTAGGGAGAAAATCTTCAGATCTTCTAAACCTAGACACACGTTCACCGGCGTTGAATTGTCATTTCCCTCTAAGGTTCACCAAACTTGGATTCCTAAATCAGAAATCAAATTAAATAGAACTTTAAAGGATGATTTAGGATGTATATCTGAACCAAATGTGCATAAATTGTTTTCTGCTAATATGGGAGGACCCATCCAAAAATGGGTACCAAAGTCCCGATAATGTTTTGCAGGAGCCCAATCACGTGTGGTAATTCGACGATGGTTGCTCCACACGCGTGATTGGTATGAGACGAGAGCAACCACAGTTCCCTGGTTATGAGTAGTAATTAGAAGATGGTTGCTCCATACTCATGATCGGTACGAGACGAGGGCAACCACAACTCCCAGCATGGTTGGTATTCCGGTAGTTGCTCCACAACCATGACTGGTATGCAGCGTGAGCAACTACACCGTAGGTAAATTCTATATATGCATTCCATAGTAAATTTTGGCGTCCATATCGAGCTGAAAATATAATATACCTACTTTGCAAATAATAGGGTACATTATAGCTATGCATGCTTCAAAAGGGCTTTTACTTTCAAATTTTTGCATGCGTGCATACATGAGCCGAAATGCAAAATACTTTATTTTATAGGTACATTATCATCATGCATACAATTTTAAGATTTTCGAGCTTAAACTTTCAAGCATGCATATATACTGAATTGCAAAAATTACCTATTTTTCAAAATGGTACATTTTGAATATGCGTTTTCAAACCTTTAAAATTTAAAATGCATATTACGCACGGAAATGATACATACCATTTTTTTCTATAAAATGAGCTTAATTTGAGGGGGAGCTAATCTTTTATTTTTTTAAAAGAGAAGTGATCCATATTTTCTTAAAAGGGAGCAATAATTACATTTTTTAGGGGGGGCGAACCTTAAATGCGTGAATTTAGGGAATGAGATTCGTAGATTTTTCGATCTTACTTAGCATCTTTTGAGGGGGAGCAAGTTCTTTTAAGAAGCACACTTTGAGGGGGAGAAATAAAATAATATAAAAATAATATATATATATATATATAACAATAGTAATAATAAATAACATTATATTCATATAATATATAATATAGAAATATGTATTACTAATAACGATTAATATATATTATATCCATATAATATATACTATACTAATATACATATTACTAATAACGATTAATAATATATTAAAAAAAAAGGAGGGCCATCAAAATTAAAAATACAAGGCCATAAAAAAAAAAAAAAAAAAAAAAAAAAAAAAAAAAAAAAAGATATTTTCTCTTCATCATCAAGCTTCGTGGAGTTACCTCCGACCTCCGAAGATGGACTTCAAAAGAAGAATCTCGAGCCTACAACGGTCAACTCTTTTCAAAGGCGACGGTGGCTACAAATGTTAAACTCGGTGCGCGCTTCAATCGACCTACTCCGCATTGCTGACATACAAAGCAGCACTCACTACTTCCTACCGGATGCAAGGACTTCGTTCTCATGATTCAGTCAAACCCAACTGAATCTAACCCCGGAACATCACCGAGAGACAGTCAATTATGAAAAATAGCCACATCTACTGGAACCTTTTGAAAAGACCGACGCTACATAATTTCCTCAACTCATAAATTATTCGGACCAACCCCCATAGGTACAGGTGCTAATTTTATTAGCTCCCGGGTAGAAGTCGCCGCAATAGGTCCAACGGCGCGTGCACAACCGAGCCTTACCCACTCGTCTGTCTCACAAAAGACAGGTGTTTCAGAAATCACGGGGAACCACGTCTACTATCACCGCTTCACTCGGAAGTGGGAGATATTGAATTATGTGGTACTCAGCCCCACCACCACACTTCCTTGCGCACTCGAGTCTAGTGTGTCATCACTCCATATATTTTTATATTTTCTAGGACACATACACTTTTAAACACCTGACTTTGTGATCAAGTTAGAACTTCCGTAGACATGTCTTGCTTCAACATGATTCGAGGATCGGAAGGAAGTCCTGCCGTTGCAACATCAAAGCAACAACGGTTTCAGGCCATCGTCTACGAGCATAGCTCCTAGATCGATGTTAACGGAAAGTCTTCGTGACCCCAGTTTCTTACACGACGGATTGCCTTTGTGGCTCCGTCTGGTTATTACCATCACCGACCTGTCGTTTGTGTCCTCCTAATCTTCCTACACAAGCATGCCGATCTCGTTAACACGAATCGCCATGAGGGGGAGAAGGGGACACGCATAAACAAACAGGTCGGACCACCCACCAATCTCCGCCGCGCTCACCACTCTGAAGTCGGGCTCCCCTGCACTTGAATGGAACATTCCAAAGGAGCCTAACACCCCACGCGTACCTTCTTCCGGAGCCAGACAAGCTTCCTCGAGGCCGAACCAGACAACTTCCTTCGAAGAAGACGAATCCGGCGCCGAGAAGAAGAAGATTGGAGAAGACTTGACGACTGCCTTAGTGGCTACGTCAGGTTATTACCTAACCTGAGTTCCTACCAACGCCATCCTCATGTCCCGACGACGTGATCTTCTTGCCAAAGATAATGCCTCATTTTGACCCATCGCATGGCGATCTTCCCAACTCGATCTTCATGAGGGGGAGTAGTACTAAAGCAAAATGGGAGAAACACCACGATGAAAGTGCAAGATAGATCAGAAACGCTAAATCCTCAAGCGTCGTTGTAAATCCCTTTTCATCTAATATACTGCAAGCAACAAAGAAAGCAACCTAGAATGATTTTAGCTTGAGAGTGTTTAGGTTAGCTTGTTCAAGGAGGCACAATACTTGCAAAAAGGAACTATTTGAAACTAGGGCTTGGTGGGTCTTTATATACAACATTAGTTGGTATATTAAAGCCCATCAAGCCCAAAACCCATTTAGCCCAAACAACTAATACTTATAATAAAGTAAATTACAAACCCAAATAACATCTAAACCAAAGACCTAAATACACTAAAGACGGAAGCATCTAAAATATAAAGAACACAATAAATGATCCTAACAATCTCCCCCTTTGTGTTCTTTTTAAGTCTTCTGCTTGGATGCTCCGACCTTGGGGTCCACCGTCTTGTACGTAGAGCTTCGAAGTCCGAGCTTGACTTCGTAGTTACGTAACCACCTTCGAAGAGCCAGTCTTTCATCGATCTTCCCTCGAAGTAATCTGAACTTCATCTGGCTATCGAGGTCTTCTTCTTCCATCTCCTGGATAATCCTTGTCAACTTTCTTGAAATAATTAGAAGAGTCCCGTCGGAGAACTTTGGGATCTCCGAGGTCTTCATCAATCTCTTCTCACCTTTGTAGTTGACGTAGACTATCGAGGGGTCCTCACCTTCAAAGACGTTTCCTTCAGAGATGTTGGGGTCATCCGGACTTCGAAGTTAGGCTTTGTGAGGTTCACTTTCTTCATATTGCTTTCCAGTGCCATCTGAAGGTCGTGGGAAGCATTATAGTTGATCTGGCGCAACATGAACCTTTTGAGTGTAGCAAGGCCTATCTTCAAAGCAGGGTCCTTTTTCAGCTGTCCTAGATACCTGTACGTCGAGAATATTCTCTCGACATCAGGGTGTCTAATGTAGATTAGGTCCGCTTCGCTGATGTCTTCAACCTTCCCGTCCTCCCTTTCAACTTTGTAAACTGGATAGGGAATTTGGTTGAAGTACTCGACTCTGACTCCCGTCACCCTTTTGATCAGTTTCTTCCTTGATTCGTCTTTTCGAAGGCGATCCAGATTGTCGCCTCGTCCTCTGAAACTCATCATCATTCGCAGACTTAGGACATAGAATCTTGCCCTTCGTCCCGTCAGATGAGTCATCCCACTCAGCTCCAGTTCATCAGGCTTGGTGATACGCTCGGGTTTCCTCCATATTCGTTTCCGAAACTCTTCCTGGTAAGGTGCCACGATTTTGGCATTTTCCCACGGGAGCTCCGGAATCTTCGGGGTTTCTCTTGGCGGAGGGTTGTACATGTCGTACCATCGGTTGGCGTGCTCCAAGAGAACAGGAAGTTCGGGGATTTCTGCTTCGTAGTCCTCCCCTTCTTCCAGCTCCTTGTCTTCTATTCTGACAAGTTCAACCTCTGCATTCCTTAGGAGCTGTCGAGCGTTATCAAACATAGCCTTTGAGAACTGTTCTGTAACCGGTCTTTTGAGCCATCCTTCGTTCATAATGTACGCCTCCACTTCAGTGTGTGGTTGGAGGTAATCTTCGAGGTTGAATGGCTCTAAGTCCGGTTGTGTAGCAATGTAGGGCGAAAGAGGTGGGCTTCGGCTTTTTCTGGCTTCGTGGGTGGTGGAAGGAGGATTTGGGGTGGTGGTTCTTTGGACTGTATGTGTAGGGATTTCCGAGGTCGACGTTGCTTCGCCAAGGAAGAGTGTCTGGTTCGGCCCTGGCGCCGCTTGTCTTCCTCGAGAACCTCTTCGTGTTGGTTGTTGGGTTTGTGTTGTAGGGCCTGCTGCTGATCTGCCCTGTGATGGTGTGCTTCGTCGTACAGATGCTCCGGAGGAGGATAGGCGTTGACGCTTCTCCCCCTCACGACGATCCTGGTCGTCAGGATCGTCGTGCCGTCTTCGGATTGTTGAGGTGTCGTCTCGGCACGTATCTGTCGACGGTATGTTTTGTTGCGCGAGCAGCATTTTTTGGACCGTCACGAGCGCGGGGTGCTTCGGGTCCACTCCTATGAGACGGGCAGTGAAGATGTCCCATAGGTCGAGCAGTGGCATGGTGTGGGGGTTCGGATGAGGAGGTGGGGGTAGTGGGGAACGTGACGGGGTTTCGTCGACAACTGGAGCTTTGCCTCTGTCCGGTGCAGCAGTCGTAATGAGTGACTGCATGCGCGGGACAGCCACTTGCTCGAGAAATTCGGCAAGTCTCCGTTCAAGGTATGTCGCCGTCACGTACGGGGAATCACCGCCGGAGCCACGAAGGCCTTCCGTTTGCACCCCCGAAGTGGTGGGGTGGCCAGTTTCGCGGGAAATCAATGGGACTTCGAGCGGCACTGGACTTCCGACCTGTCCTTGCGGTTCCTCACGAAGAAGGACCGCTCCGGTCGTTAGGGCCACGTCACACAGACGGGCGAAGGTGGAGCTCTCACCGGGGCCACTTAGGCGTCCCGTTGGCACGCGTCCGATCGTGATGTTCGGACGGTGGCCCTCTGACGAGGATGATGTGGGGTCGTCGTCATCGGGACTTCCGTCCAATCCTAGAAGCGCCTCAATCATGTGCGCATCTATGGACGTTGTGGCCTGTTCGGTGACAGGCGGAGGACGTGATGGTTGAGGGTCGGGGATTTTTGAGACGACCGGTTGTTGGGAACCGGCCGAATGGCTAAGGCTCGTGGTGTGCGCCGTTGGGTCGATGTCGGCGTCTTCTATCCTAAGGGGTGACCCGGCTTGTAGTGGAGTGGGGATTGGAGGAATACGACGACGTCTATGGATAAGCGTGCTGTCATCGTCGTCGTCAGAGGAGTCGTCGCTCATTTGTTGGCGTTGAGGAGCGGGCGACGGCTGCCTCGTGGAGGGTGGTGGTGACGGTGGGCGGAGTATGGGCATCCCGTCTTCGCCGTCCGAGTCGGAGACGTCGCTCAACATTTGTCGTTGAAGAGCACGCGACGTCGGCGGGATCGGCGATGTGCGGCTGACAGGAGATGGTGGTGGGATGGGTGTGATAAGTGGTGGTGAGGGCTGTCGAACGGGTATTTGTTGTTCGACAGGTGTTGGTAGTGTGGATGATTGGGTAATTGATGGAATGGCTGGTTGGTGAGTGTATGACTGAGGAATGGATGAGGAAGCTGCCTCCGGCCCGGTTCTAGGACCTTCATCGGCAGAGTGGGAGGCCCCGGGGTTAGGTTCGAGGGGGTTTTCTCGAACCATGGGGGCATATACATTGTACTGGCGGCAGTAGTCTTCTATCATGTGCTGCTCCGCCAGTGACAAGAGGGATGAAGGGATGGGCATCGGCCGCCGTGCGTATTTCTCATCGACCTTCCCCTTCTGAAGGTACCTGAGCTTTGGCGGGGTGACATATTCGTCGGCGGGCCGGGTTGGTATCCCAGGCAGTGATTGCATAAAGTGGTGGATCATTAGCCCGAACCACCTGGAATATGGCAGGTACTGCGTCTTCTTGCCCTTCGTTCGCTGCATCATTTGGTCGTCGAGGTCCATCATGATGAGCTTGGCATAATCTACGTTTTTGTTGAAGGCAATGCCGTGGAAGATCCGCAGTATTGTGATGTTGCACCTGTCGTGCCCTGAGTGCTTTGGTGAGAAGCACTTATTGACAAGCGCAAAAAGTGTCCGCCATGGATGCGGGATCATGGATTGTTGGATCTGAGAGAGGACTTTGACGGGCGTGAAGTAGCCCATTCTTTGAATGTCCTCGAGAAGCTCATCCTCAGAAGCCTCATACTCATTCTCCGGTCGGCTGGGCAGGCGGAGAACATGGCGGATTAATTCGCGGGTGACCTCGACCGTCTGGCCCGCGAGTTTTGCTTCGTAGTAAAAGCTATTGTCTGGTGCCACCTTCGTCTGCAGCGTCCCCCAAAATTGTTGAAGGTAAACGGAGGGGACTGGTACAGCGGCCGAGAAGGCGTACCAGAGGTGATGGTGTCTCAATATCGCAGGAATAATGGGTTCCTTCCCTTTGAAGACTTCCAAGTCGAGTTGGAAGTTATTGTCCTTCGGAATGACCCATTTGGACGTTGGGTAAATCAGATCTGTTGGTGTCGTATTCATATTTTTTTTTTTTTTTTTTGAGTGGGGCGACTCTTCTTTTTTTTTTGTTTTTTTTTGTTTGCCCTCTTTTTTTTGTTGTTCCGAACACCTGGATTCGTTAAACCTGCGATGATAGAGTAACCATTAGTTTATACAGTAATAAGAAGCAGAAGGTAACATGATTTGAATAGCTGAAAACAAGTTAGAGTTCAAAATTGTTCAAGTGTTTTGGGCTTTAAAAATTTAATGTTTGATTTTGGGCCCAAAAACAGTTTCAGCCCATTTAAATCATGAGTTTGATACTTAGAAAATTTCTTAAGTGGAGAGTTCGCGCATTAGTTAAAAATTTTCTAAGTCTTTATCGCGAAGTGAAAAGTGAGAGTGCGTTAAGAAAATTCTAAGTAAAGGTTCGCGAAACAGATGATAAAAACAATTAAGTGTGGATCGCGATATGAGAGTTTGGTAAGTTCGCTAAAAGCTTTACGAATCCTAGTTTCGCGAATGTTAGAAAGGGTTCGAGAACTGAAATACTTTGCGAATTGAGATTGTGTTCTCGAATTGAAGTGAAATTGAGTTCGCGAAACATGAAGGGATTCGCGAAAGACCATGGGGTTCGCGATCTGGAAGTTTGCGAATTGAGAAAAAGTTCGCGATTTTAAAATGATTACGAATTTAGAGTGGTTCGCGAACTTGAGAGTTTGGCGAATTTGAAAGAGGTTCGCGATTTTGAGTTTTGCGAATGCGGAACAAGTTCGCGAACTTTGAAGAGTTCGCGAATCATGGAGAACTTCGTGGGCTAAGACAAATGTGCGAAAAACAGGTTGGAGACTTCGAAAGTCGCGCTTTAAAGATCAAAAAGGGCTGAGTTCGCGAATCATGAAGATTCATCGTGTTCATCATCCGCGAAGTGCAGAAAGTTCCAGATTCGCCAAAATCATCATCAGAGGTATAGAACTGCTTGAAAATGAAGATTCAACGTTATTCTTACCACAGCAACGCACGAGAGAAGAAGATTTGGAAGCTAAGGAGCAGGTTTCGTCGTGATTTGAGTGGCTTTATCTTGCGGATGAACAGTAGATCGAGAGAATTTTGAACAGTGTAAACCCTAATTTTGAATTGACGGCGACTGTTTCTTCGTGAAACTTAGGGTTTTAAGAGGGAAGAAGTTCGCGGGCTAAAAAGGTTTGGGCCTCGTAAGAAAGATGGGCCCGTTTGAGGTTCGCGAAGCGTGCGTGAGTTCGCGAAGTAGCATTGAGTACGCGAAACATTGATAATTCGCGAATCACCCTAAATTCACGAATCAAAATGAAGTGGAAAAAACTGGGCCGAAAAATGAGAAAAGAAGGCCCAATACTGGTTTTTGAATTTTGCGAATTGGCTCAAATGCTTTAGTGATTGTGGGCTCAATTTTTAACTTAGACTCCCCCTCAAAATATGCACTCTTAGAAAATACATTTCAAGTTAAGATATAACAAGAAGACTAAAAATTACTCCCCCTAAATTTTTGGAATGGTGATCATCTTTTAAACTTTATAAAAGGTTGAAATAGGCAAAAATCACGTTATGCTTCCCGATTCAACATGCCTAACTTTGAAACGAGAAACATGAAACGTTTTTCATCCAAAGCCTTTGTGAAAAGATCGGCAAGTTGAACTTCGGTGTTGACGAAGTACATTGTGATTGTGCCTTTTTCGACATGATCTTTTATAAAGTGATATCGAAGGTCTATATGTTTAGTGCGGGAATGATGGACGGGATTACAGGTAATGGCAATAGCGCTCTTCGAGTCGCTGTAAATTGGAATGTTATTGAAAACAAACCCGTAATCCTGCAATTGCGTTCGCAACCACAGGATTTGAGAGCAGCAACTGGCCGCAGCAACGTACTCTGCTTCGGCGGTTGACGTGGACACACAGTTTTGTTTCTTAGACGACCAACTTACTAGTTTGTCACCTAGGAACTGTATTCCACCCGAGGTGCTCTTCCTGTCCATCCTACAACCTGCAAAATCGGCATCCGTAAAGCCAAGTAATTGAAAGTTAGAGTTCTTGGGATACCAGAGTCCGAGTGTCGGTGTTCCCTTGAGATAGCGTAAGATCCTCTTCACTGCAAGCATGTGCGACTCCTTCGGATCGGCTTGAAAGCGCGCACACAGGCAGGTGGAGAAGACTATATCAGGCCGACTTGCTGTCAGATACAGAAGCGATCCTATCATTCCTCTGTATGTAGACGGGTTGACTGATTTGCCCGATGGATCTGAGGCTAATTTGCATGAAGTCGACATCGGGGTGCTTTTAGATGGGGAATTTTCCATGTTGTACTTCTTAAGTATGTCTTGAATATACTTCGATTGACTGATGAAGATTCCTTCTGGGAGTTGCTTGACTTGCAGTCCAAGGAAGAAGTTGAGCTCTCCCATCATGCTCATTTCGAACTTTGTCTTCATCAGTTCCCCGAACTCCTTGCACAACATGGGGTTTGTGGATCCAAAAATAATGTCGTCAACGTAAATCTGAATAAGTAGAATTTCAGACTTGCGTCGCTTGATGAAGAGGGTGGTGTCGATTTGCCCTTTAGTGAAGCCTGACTCGATCAGAAAGTCAGATAGCACCTCGTACCATGCTCGGGGTGCTTGCTTAAGTCCGTAAAGTGCCTTCTCGAGGAAGTACACATAGTCAGGGTGGACTTGGCTTACGAATCCTTCAGGCTGTGCCACGTAGACTTCTTCTTTCAAGACGCCGTTGAGGAAGGCTGTCTTGACGTCCATCTGATACACCGTGAAGTCTTTGTGGGCTGCGAAGGCTAGGAAAATCCGAATTGCTTCGATTCCCTCTTGCTGGTTGTAGCCCTTCGCGACTAGCCTTGCCTTGTTGCGAATTACGACACCGTCTTCATCTTTCTTATTCTTGAATACCCACTTCGTACCGATAATCGTCTTTCCTTGAGGTCTCGGTACGAGTTTCCACACTTTCAGTCTTTCGAACTGATGGATTTCCTCTTGCATTGCGTTTACCCAGTCTGGGTCTTTTAGCGCGTCTCCAACTTTGCTCGGCTCAGCCTGGCTGAGAAAGCAGGCATATAGATTTTCATTTATTGTTGATGATCTTGTACTAACTCCTTGGTCTGGATTTCCAATAATTTGAGACATCGGATGGGCTCGAGTCCACTTCCTTTGATGAGGGAGAGGTTGTTCTTGCTCGTCCTGTGCGGGTTCTTCACCTGTTGTCTCGGGAGTGCTGGAAATTTCGATCGGGGAGTGAGGCTCTATGTCTGGGGAAATGTCTTCATCGTCTTCTTCAGTTGAGGCTTCAGGGGAAATAGTGACTTCTATATGTGACGTTGAGGGAGATGCATCAGCTTCGTGTTGGCCTACGGGAGAGGCTGGTGCGTCACTATTTTGGGGTTGGTGAGGAGGTTGAGCTGATCGACGATCGTGGATGGCTAGATCTTCGAAAAGCAGCTCCCATGCGTCGTCGCTCTTGTGGGATGTCGATGCTACCTCCTCGAATGTAGGACTGGGCTGATCGTCTGTCAGCACTCTAATTAGTCCCGGTTTGGCCTGATTTGGACAGAAGCGTTCGGTTGTAGTACGGGTCCTGAACTGATGTATTCAGAAGCCACAAGCGCTTCGTCGAAAGTAACATTTATGCTTTCCATAACAGTCCTTCTATCTTTGAGATAGACTCTATAGGCCTTCGAAGTAGCCGAATATCCAATGAACACTCCTTCGATGGCCTTCGGGTCGAGCTTCCCTCGATCAACTCGGTCATTAGCTACAAAGCACTTGCAGCCGAAAATCCGTAGATATTTGATGTTTGGGACCCTTTGGTTGATTAGCTCGTACGGAGTCTTCCCAAATCTCTTGTGAATGCTCGTTCGGTTTTGCGTGTAACACGCCGTGTTTACTGCCTCGGCCCATAGAAAGTGTGGAAGTCCTGATTGAATTAGCATTGTCCGGGCTGCTTCGATAAGGGTCCGGTTCTTCCTTTCCACTACTCCATTTTGTTGAGGGGTTTTTGCGGCCGAGAACTGCTGAGAGATTCCTAACGAGGTGTAGAAGTCACTGAGGACCTTGTTCTTGAACTCAGTGCCATTATCTGTGCGGACCACTTGGATGTTGCTCTCAAGCAGGTTCTGAGTCGTCTTCACAAAAGAGATGATGATTTCAGGGGTCTCGTCCTTCGTTTTAAGATATCTCGTCCATGTGTACCTCGAGTAGTCATCTACAATGACTAATACGTATTTTCTTCCATTTATGCTTTGTATCCTCATTGGCCCGCATAAATCCATGTGTAGCAGCTCCAGTGGGCGAGAGGTCGAGGCCACGTGTTTTGATGAATGAGATGCCTTCTTCATCTTTCCCATTTCGCACGCCGAACATAGATGCTCTTTGTGGTACTTCAATGCTGGGAGTCCTGTGACTAGCTTATCTTTGTAAAGTTTATTCAGCGTTTTGAAGTTGATATGGGACATCCGTCTGTGCCAAAGGTCATTTTGCTGGTGTGATGCCTTTGTCATCAGACAGATGGCGGATGAAGGTCGAAGGGTCTTCAGATTGATTGTGTAGAGATTTGTCTTCCTCGTGCCTGTGAGGAGTTCCCTACCCTGCTCGTTGCTGATGGTGCAGTCGTCAGACTGGAAGGTGACCGTCAGCCTTCTATCGCAGAACTGGCCAATGCTGAAGAGGTTGTGTCCAAGTCCTTCGACGAGCGAGACATCCCTGATTGTGAGGTTGTCATGGATGAGGTCTCCGTGTCCTATGATCGGAGCCGCGTGATTATTTCCGAAGCGCACGTTACCGCCAAAGCGGGCTTTGTAGTTGCTCAGCAGCTCTTTTCTCCCTGTCATGTGTGTGGAGCAACCTGAATCGAGATACCACACATGACAGATCTGCAAAAATAATCAAGAGAGGTCAGTAACCCGATAACGGTCGGGTTCCCCTTGGTTATTTTCGACACGCAAGCATAGATGAAATAGAGAATCAGCTAAGTAGTCTACTATGCTTGGACTTGTTTTGGGAACCCAAATCTGGCGTGTGCCTGATTTGGTCGTGATGGATTCGAGTTCCCTTTTTGTGACCCAAATTTGTTTCGTTTTGAGCGGTTGCGTTTTGATTTTGGGCACGTAATGCTTGGGCTTGGTTTTCTTCTCGTTTTTGCGAGATACTTGATCTGGCTTTTTCTCGAGCCTTGAAGCATTTTGTGGTCTCGCCTTTGGTTGGGGATTTGAGCTTGCGACCTTCTTGGCTTTTACTTCGGGGAAGTGTGCAAAGAGAGGGTTAGTTCGCGAGTTAGGTATAGAAATCAGAGTTCGCGACTTTGATGTGTGCCTTTTAGTTTGCGAGTCTAGTGTGTGTGTGTGGGTTTGCGAAATAAGTTGCCTGCTAAGTTTCGGGTCAGAAATCCTTTTAGACTTAGAAATAAAACTAGCAGCATTTTTCAACACATTAACACACTCAAGACGATTCTTACAAAACAAAAAGGGAGACATTTTAGTTTTCGTTTTCATTTGCTCCTTTTTGTGAACAGCAACGTCTCCTTTTGTCTCGTCTTGTCTTGCCCTCCACTTCACGCTCTTTTCCCAAGATGCTTTTCCTGTCGATGCAGAAGAGGTCTTGTTAGTGATCTTCGTTGTGCGACCTATAACCGGCTTATTTAATTCTTTATTCTTGAAGAGTTTTGTGTGTGACGTTGTCAAAATGAAAGGAGTATGTGTAGGGATCGTGTGGGGTCTAGTGCTTATTTGATCCTTAAATGATGAAATTACTGCGAGTAAAATATCTTTCTCTAGTTGAGAGAGTTGCTCGAGTGATTCCATCGATGCTCGTAATTTGAAATTTTCTTTATGCGAAAAAGGGATGTAAGCTCTAGGCAACGTTCCCATATGCTTCGAATTCTTCGGTGCTTCTTCAACGACCTTTTGAGAGGGCGGTGCACTAGCCTGGAGACAGTTATCAATCGAGGGTTTTTCCTTTGTCTTGTAACTTTCGTTCAGGCTAAGGTAATCGAACGGTTTTTTCGGCCCGATCGCTCCCTTCTCCTGTCGTTGGTTCGCTTTTTGACGACTGAAAGAAGCGTATGAGCGATAGATCCAGATAACTATCATCGTAGCGAATGGGAGTTTTCTTGGCTTCAGGTATGATGGTCTTAACGAAGCCTAACCCCCCTCGTGGATTGTAGAACCTAGTATCTTTGGGCTGACTAAGAAACATGGTTCGTTCTAATACCAGTTCTGATAGCCCTCGTTTCGTGATAATGTCTTCTAGGCTCTTTATCTTCGCATATAGCCCAGCGCGTTCGCTATTCATCAGATTATACTCGCTAGTTTTATTTATTCGCTCATTCTCACTCTTCCTATAATTCGCCGTCAACTCTTCAAGTCTTTTATTTAGTTTAACAATTTCCTCATCTCGACTAGCTACCCTAAGATTTGCAGCTTCTAATCGACAATTCAGGGAACCAATATCGCTTAGTCGATTAATGAGGGATGCACGGTTGTTAGCTAATTGGGCTTCTAGTTCTGTAATTCTAGAATTATTGCTAGAAGCTTCGTTTTTATTGCATTCTAAGATCGCTATCCTATTTGTCAGTTCACTAACTTTATCCTTAGATTTTCCTAAGTCTTGTTCTGTCATACTTAAGCTATTTTCTAACCTTTCTACCTCTTCTAGTGTCATGGTTAGGATAGCTTGAGTTTTTACTAATTTCTTTTCTAAAGACCTAGTATTTTTACGTTCTTTACTTAGGACCTCTATTTTATTTTGTAATTTTAAAAGCATACTATCGTTGAAAGAGTATACCTCCTCGCCGTTGCACGGTTCATCTACTTCATTCGTGCTGGTACTGGTGCTAGCTTCCGGCTGCTCCTCCTCGTCTGATCCGTCTCCATCCAGCCGTGCCATCAGGGCAAGGTTCTCGGGCTCACTTTCCGTGGAGTCCTCGAGCCAGTGGTCCTGCTCGGCCACTAGTGCTTTGCCTTGATTCTTCTGCCTGATCAACTGCAGCTTCCTGAGATAATACTCTTCGTCCTTCTTTTTCTTCGGAAGGGGACAGTCATTGGCAAAGTGCCCTGGTTTGCCACAGTTGTAGCATTTTCTTGGTTCGGCTGGGGCCTTGGTTTCAGCTGGCTGAAATGGTCGGGTCTGAGGATTGGGTCCTGACGAGATCCTTTGTCTGTTGGACGAGGATGATGATTTCTTGAAGAACTTTTTGTTCATCATCTTCGTTACCAGAGCCAAGTGCTTCTGGAGCTCCTTCATCTCCGGATCGGAGTCCGAGCCTGAGTCATCTTCGGAGGTGGAGGGGCTCGGGATCTTGACGGTTTTGCCTTTACTCAGCTTTGCGCTCTTCTTATCCGTCACTAAGGCTAGTGAGTCGGCCACAGCCTTATTCTTCTGCTCCTCCACCCCCTCGTTTACGTCATCTGAATGCTGTTCGAGGCTCTCGTAGATGCTGTGGATGTCAATTTCATCGAGGTCCTTGTTCTGCCTGAAATTTGTGGCAATCTTCTTCCACTCAGGCTGTAATGATGTAAGGAATCTTACATTTAGCTCCAAGTTGGACTTCATGATGCTGATCTTCCGCAGTTCATTGGTTTGGATCATAAACCTACGATAGGTTTCACCAATTGGCTCGCCCTGTCGAGCCTTGAAGGAGTCGTAAGCCGCCAATGTGTTGGCTTTCTTGGCTCTTAAGCCGATATCAGTGCCCTGCATCAACTTAGAGATCTCGTCGAACATTTCCTTGGCAGTCTGGAAGCTATCTACCTGAATGTAGATTTCATTTGGCATGGCTTGTAGGAGGTAGGTCTTGGCCATGAGGTCTGCCCTAATGCTTCGTCTTTCCAGATCAGTGTAGTCGGCTGGAGACTTGGGTACTATCTGTGGAAGGACGGGAGGAGTCACGGTGTTGTCCCCGGGAGTGTGGTCGTAAATGTTTCGGGGCCGCTTTGGAGTGATCTGATCATTTCCTCTCCGTTTTCTTTGATCTCCAGGAAGTTAAGGAATCTGTTCTTCCAGATAGAGAACTCGCCTCTTCGCAGCACTGGTGGTCTGACGTCGCTTCCCATGGCGAGTGTGTCCATTCTATATTAGATGTGGGTGATCTTTAAACGTGTGTGGAACTTTGAAGTGTTGAAACTTGAAGTTAGTGAGGTTCGCGAACTGGAGCTGGATTCGTGAAATCGAAGGGTTCGCGAACTTGAGCTGGATTCGTGAAATCGAAGGGTTCGCGAAATGGCTGGTTCGCGAATTGAAGATCGGTTCGTGATCTACTTTGGCGAAGTGAGATCACGGGTTGGCAAATTGATTCGCGAAGCTGAACTGACGGTTGGCGAATCGAAAGATCGCGGATGAAGCGGGGTTCGTGAAGTGGCCTGAGCTTCGTGATCCTTGTTCGCGTGTTGAGGTTCGCGGATGTAGCGGAACACTTCGCGAATTGAAGTTCGCGAGAGTGGCGGTTCGCAAAGCAGGGAGGTTCGCGAATTCTTTGTCTGTTCCGCGAATGATGAACAGGATGAAGATCTTCAAGCTGAAACCCAGAAAAATCCGAAAATCTTGCTGTAAATGCCCAAAATCTGCCCAGAAATGCTGTTTTTGCTGGAATAAGTTCCCCAATACCAGAAAAATGGCCGAGAAACCCCAAAACCAGCTCAGAAAAGGCAGAAAAACAGCCAAAGTAGTTCAAAAACAGCCCAAGAAAAGTGACGAAAAAAGCTCAAAAACTCCAAAAATGGCTTCAAAGTTCCCTCACGCTTGCTCTGATACCACTTGTAAATCCCTTTTCATCTAATATACTGCAAGCAACAAAGAAAGCAACCTAGAATGATTTTAGCTTGAGAGTGTTTAGGTTAGCTTGTTCAAGGAGGCACAATACTTGCAAAAAGGAACTATTTGAAACTAGGGCTTGGTGGGTCTTTATATACCACATTAGTTGGTATATTAAAGCCCATCAAGCCCAAAACCCATTTAGCCCAAACAACTAATACTTATAATAAAGTAAATTACAAACCCAAATAACATCTAAACCAAAGACCTAAATACACTGTTAGGATTATTTTATTGTGTTCAATTAATTAGAATTATCTTTGTGATTTATTTAAATAGATTTTATTTAAAGAAAGGCTTAGTGTAATTGGGCTTGTTAGGGGCCCAAGTATTATATACCAAAATGTGGTATAAATATCAAAACCCTAACACATAATAAAATGTGCATTGTGTGAAACTCATCTAGAGAGAAAGTGAGCCCCCAACCTCTCAAGAACACACAAGCACCCCACGCGAGCTTCATTCTTCCGATCATCAAATCGTGGTAAGATCGTTTCAATATTTGTTTAGTTGGATATCTAGGCCTTACAAGTGGTATCAGAGCCAAACGCGCTCAGATTTGGTTAAAAATCTTCGGAAAAATTTTTGGTGTTCTTCGTGTTCTTCAAAGAATTTTCGAAAATTTTGACATGTTTTGGTGTTTAGATGCTTGATTGAGTGTTTAGGAGTTAGGATATAAGTGTTTCGATTGTTATTAAAAGTGGGTGTCACTTCGCAAACCTCCCCACGAAAAAAAAAAAAAAACCTCTTGCCACTTCGCAAACCCAAAAAAAAAAAAAAAAAAAAAAAAAAAAAAAAAAAAAAAAAAAAAATTTGCGCGAATCACTGTTCATTCGCGAACACTGTTCATTCGCGAATCGCACGTTACTGTTCATTCGCGAATCACTGTTCATTCGCGAACACTGTTCATTCGCGAATCGCACGTTACTGTTCATTCGCGAATCACTGTTCATTCGAAATAATTAAAGTTTGCGAATCCAGTTTGCGAATTTAAAAAAAAAAAAAAAAAAAATTAGGTTTGCGAATCAGGTTTCAAAAAAAAAAAGGTTTACGCATCAGGTTTTCGCATCCACTATATTTTGAAAATACTTTTCGCATACATATCGAAAATTTAAATTTTCACATCCAAGCACTCCGAAAATTTATTTTCGCATCATATCACATCAAAACATCTTTTGGCAAATTATAGATAAGTTTGATAAATTTCCGAAGTTTTCGAAATCACCTCAAAAGTTTTTCGGTATACACCAAAAATCTTTTCGGTACCCAAAATTTTCGATACTACACAATATTTCTCGATAAATCAAACTTTCGGTGCAGAAATTTTTAAAAGCCAATTTTTTATTCCAAAACATCATTGGCACATTATAGAAAAAGCTTTTGGTAACATTTTCGAAGTTTTTCGACATCACTTTAAAACTTTTCGGTTCACACCAAAAAGTTTTCGAGACTTAAAATTTTCGAAACTTCACGACTTTTATCGACACACCAAAACTTTTCGGAGCTGAATTTTTCAAAAGCCAAAAATTATCAAATCTACACAACGCGTTAACGATCGCGTATCCAACTAAATTAAAAAAAAAATTAGTAATATTTTAAAATTTTAAAAATCATGGATTCTACTTCCGCAACTTCTGAGATGAGCTTTGACGAGAGTGATTTATATAAAGCTTTTCTTTCTTTGAAGGAAGATTATAAAACCATGCGTCGTGAGCATAAACATGAACGTAGGACTACCCAAGCGTTAGAAACTAAGTTAGCTAGTGCACTAGAAACTATTTCTAGTCTTGAATCAAAATTAGCTAGCTCAGAAACAAACGTTTGTGAGCTAACCAAGAACCTAAATTCCTCTAAGCTAGGCCAAACTCAACTTATAAGTCACGAAAAGACTATAAGTGAGTTAGAAAGTAGACTAGACAATAATTACAAATGCTTAGTTAGGAGTTTAGAAGAAAGAGGTCGTCTTACTTGCCATTTAGAAAACGTGCGTGAGAAAATCACTAATCTTGAATCTCAGGAAGTAAAATTAAAAGCTCAAATTAGTGAACTAACAAATAAATTAAACAATTGCGAACTCGAACGCAATAATTATCTGTCTGATTTGAGCAATTGCGGAGTAGTTTTAAACTTTTATTTGAGGAACGCAGTAAATTGCACTCTAAAGTTCATCACTTGGAGGGCATCCTTGCGAAAAAGGGTCAAACAGACCAAAGTTCCTCTAAAGACTTAGCGTCCAATGGGGAAAATAGTTTACATTCTAATAAACCTATCTCTTGTTGGGAAATTCCGGAGGTTGCTAGTAAAATTGCAGAATTGAACGCAACTCTGGAATCGGAAAGAGTAGGTTTCCGAGCAGAAAAGCAAAAACTTCTAGAGGAGATTTCTAATCTCAAAAATTCCCCGTCCCTACCCGTCTTAAATGAACTCTCTATAGAAAATCTTCTTTTAAGCAGGATATGGGCACACAAACCGACGCCTTTGTTCCTAAAATTAAAAAGACTTTTACTAATAATTCTAAGTCAACGGTGACGAAAGCAATATGAATTCTAAGTCACCTTTGGCTGGCGCAGAAATGAAATGTAAAAGCAATACGCGTAAAACTGATAAGGAACAAAAGAATATTAGGAAGGAGAAAGGAAAATCGACATTATTTTCCAAAACCAAGGACGACATTGCTAAAGATTCTCCTTCTCCCGCTCCTACCAAAAAGGAAGTTCCTAAAGAAGAAGTTCCAAGCTCAAGCAGGCGAACTTCTCAAACTTCCAAAATCTCTCATTCTTTAAAGAATGATAGAGATGGAATTGCTTACACGCACAAAAATGCTTATTATTCTAGTAAGCAAAAGTCCATCAAAAATCATCATTATAGAGTGAATGATGTGAATTCTTGTAGGCAATACGACTCATCATCTGATGACGCATATAGTGCGATAAGTTCGTATTCATACTTGAAATACCCGGTCCAGATTAAGTCTGAAAGACACCTTCTGCGACTGGCTAGGGAGAAAATCTTCAGATCTTCTAAACCTAGATACACGTTCACCGGCGCTGAATTGTCATTTCCCTCTAAGGTTCACCAAACTTGGATTCCTAAATCAGAAATCAAATTAAATAGGACTTTAAAGGATGATTTAGGATGTATATCTGAACCAAATGTGCATAAATTGTTTTCTGCTAATCAGGGAGGACCCATCCAAAAATGGGTACCAAAGTCCCGCTAATATTTTGCAGGAGCCCAATCACGTGTGGTAATTCGACGATGGTTGCTCCACACGCGTGATTGGTATGGGACGAGAGCAACCACAAAGCCCCGGTCATGAGTAGTAATTAGAAGATGGTTGCTCCATACTCATGATCGGTACGAGACGAGGGCAACCACAACTTCCAGCATGCACGGTACTCGGGTTGCTCCACATGCATGACTGGTAAGAGACGCGAGCAACCGCATCCCTCACGTATGATACTTTGAAGTTGCTCCACATACGTTATATAAAGGGAAGCACGGTGAGCAACTACACCGTAGGTAAATTCTATATATGCATTCCATAGTAAATTTTGGCATGCATATCGAGCTGAAAATATAATATACCTACTTTGCAAATAATAGGGTACATTATAGCTATGCATGCTTCAAAAGGGCTTTTACTTTCAAATTCTTGCATGCATGCATACATGAGCCGAAACGCGAAATACCCTATTTTATAGGTACATTTTCATTATGCATACAATTTTAAGATTTTCGAGCTTAAATTTTCAAGTAAGCATATAAGCTGAATCGCAAAAATACCTATTTTTCAAAATGGTACATTTTAAATATGCATTTTCAAAACTTTCAAATTTAAAATGCATATTACGCACGGAAATGATAGATACCATTTTTTCTATAAAATGAGCTTAATTTGAGGGGGAGCTACTATTTTATTTTTAAAAGAGAAGTAACCCTTAATCTCTAGAAGGGAGCAATAATTACATTATTGAGGGGGAGCGAACTTCAAATATGTGAATTTAGGGAAAGAGATTCACAGATTTTTTGAACTTATCACGCATCTTTTGAGGGGGAGCAACCTTATTTTTAGAAGCATGTTTTGAGGGGGAGAAATAATATATATATATATATATATATATATATATACTAATATATACTAATACAATATATATATATATATCCATATAATATATATAGAAATATGTATTACTAATAACGATTAATATATATATCCATATAATATATAATATACTAATATACATATTACTAATAACGATTAATATATATTAAAAAAAAAGGAGGGCCATCAAAATTAAAAATACAAGGCCATAAAAACAAAAAAAAAGAAAGATATTTTCTCTTCATCATCAAGCTTCGTGGAGTTACCTCCGACCTCCGAAGATGGACTTCAAAAGAAGAATCTCGAGCCTACAACGGTCAACTCTTTTCAAAGGCGACGGTGGCTACAAATGTTAAACTCGGTGCGCGCTTCAATCGACCTACTCCGGATTGCTGACATACAAAGCAGCACTCACTACTTCCTACCGGATGCAAGGACTTCGTTCCCATGATTCAGTCAAACCCAACTGAATCTAACCCCGGAACATCACCGAGAGACAGTCAAATTACGAAGAAACAGTCACGTCTACTAAAACCTTTTGAAAAGACCGACGCTACATGATTCCCTCTCCTAACAAATTATTCGGACCAACCCCCATAGGTACAGGTGCTAATTTTATTAGCTCCCGGGTAGAAGTCGCCGCAATAGGTCCAACGGCGCGTGCACAACCGAGCCTTACCCACTCGTCTGTCTCACAAAAGACAGGTGTTTCAAAAATCACGGGGAACCACGTCTACTATCACCGCTTCACTCGGAAGTGGGAGATATTGAATTATGTGGTACTCAGCCCCACCACCACACTTCCTTGCGCACTCGAGTCTAGTGTGTCCTCACTCCATATATTTTTATATTTTCTAGGACACATACACTTTTAAACACCTGATCTTTGTGATCAAGTTAGAACTTCCGTAGACATGTCTTGCTTCGACATGATTCGAGGATCGGAAGGAAGTCCTGCCGTTGCAACATCAAAGCAACAACGGTTTCAGGCCATCGTCTACGAGCATAGCTCCTAGATCGATGTTAACGGGAAGTCTTCGTGACCCCGGTTTCTTACACGACGGATTGCCTTTGTGGCTCCGTCTGGTTATTACCATCACCGACCTGTCGTTTGTGTCCTCCTAATCTTCCTACACAAGCATGCCGATCTCATTAACACGAATCGCCATGAGGGGGAGAAGGGGACACGCAGAAACAAACAGGTCGGACCACCCACCAATCTCCGCCGCGCTCACCACTCTGAAGTCGGGCTCCCCTGCACTTGAATGGAACATTCCAAAGGAGCCTAACACCCCACGCGTACCTTCTTCCGGAGCCAGACAAGCTTCCTTCGAGGCCGAACCAGACAACTTCCTTCGAAGAAGAAGAATCCGGCGTCGAGAAGAAGAAGATTGGAGAAGACTTGACGACTGCCTTAGTGGCTACGTCAGGTTATTACCTAACCTGAGTTCCTACCAACGCCATCCTCATGTCCCGACGACGTGATCCTCTTGCCGAAGACGATGCTTCATTTTGACCCATCGCATGACGATCTCCCCAACTTGATCTTCATGAGGGTGAGCAGTACTAAAGCAAAATGGGAGCAATACCACGATGAAAGTGCAAGATAGATCAGAAACGTTAAATCCTCAAGCGTCGTCAAAGAATCAAGCGAACACCACAGACTTCAAAGATCGAAGTTGCCGCCTCGTGTGCGTCTCTCCAAATCTCAAAGAGAACTTCCCAATTCCAACATAAGGTTGACCAAAAGTAGGGGGAGTTGCGCTACCATCGAAAGGAGAGATCGAACACAAAAAGTAGAGATCCGGCAAGCAACTTCAAACACCTTCCGGCATTTACGAGTTGAGCTTCAAAAGAAGATTAAGAAGATCTGGTGCCGAGAAGAAAAGATCAAGACACGGTGTGACAAAGGAGGAAATTCTTTTAGGACTCAGGCAAACGCACTAAGCCCCGCAAAGATAATCCATGCCAAATTGAAGATTGAACACAAAGGGGGAGATTGTTAGGATTATTTTATTGTGTTCAATTAATTAGAATTATCTTTGTGATTTATTTAAATAGATTTTATTTAAAGAAAGGCTTAGTGTAATTGGGCTTGTTAGGGGCCCAAGTATTATATACCAAAATGTGGTATAAATATCAAAACCCTAACACATAATAAAATGTGCATTGTGTGAAACTCATCTAGAGAGAAAGTGAGCCCCCAACCTCTCAAGAACACACAAGCACCCCACGCGAGCTTCATTCTTCCGATCATCAAATCGTGGTAAGATCGTTTCAATATTTGTTTAGTTGGATATCTAGGCCTTACATACACTAAAGACGGAAACATCTAAAATATAAAGAACACAATAAATGATCCTAACAGTCGTCAAATAATCAAGCGAACACCATGGACTACAAAGATCGAAGTTGCTGCCTCGTGTGCGTCTCTCAAAATTTCAAAGAGAACTTCCCAATCCCAACATAAGGTTGACCAAAAGTAGGGGGAGTTGCGCTATTATCGAAAGGAGAGATCGAACAAAAAAAGAAGAAATCTGGCAAGCGACTTCAAATCCCTTCCGGCATTTACGAGTCGAGCTTACAAAGAAGATTAAGAAGACGCGGTCCCGAGAAGCGAAGATCAAGACACGGTGAGCTTGAAGATCTCCAAAAGAAGAGGTCAAAAGACAAGACAAGGAGGAAATTCCTTTAGGACTCAGGCAAATGCACTAAGCCCCACAAAGATAATCCATACCGAATTGAAGATTGAACACAAAGGGGGAGATTGTTAGGAATATTTTATTGTGTTCAATTAATTATAATTATCTTTGTTGTGTATTTATAAAGATTCTCTTTATAAGAGGCTTAGTGTAATTGGGCTTTGTTAGGGGCCCAAGTATTATATACCAAAATGTGGTATAAATACCAAAACCCTAACACATAATAAATGTATTTGTGTGAAAATCAAAGTGAGCCCCCAACCTCTCAAGAACACACAAGCACCCCACGCGAGCTTCATTCTTCCGATCATCAAATCGTGGTAAGATCGTTTAAATCTTTGTTTAGTTGGATATCTAGGCCTTACAGTATAAAAATATATTTTACTAATAACGATTAATATATATATTATATCCATATAATATATAGTATAAAAATATATTTTACTAATAACGATTAATATATATATATATATATACAAAAAAAAAAAAAAGGCCATCAATATTTAAAAAAAAAAAGAGGCCATAAGCTCTGGATCAAGCTTCATGGAGATCCTCCGAACCTCAACTCTTTCAAAAGGCGACGGTGGTTAAAAATGCAAATCTCGGTGCTCGCTTCAACCGACATGCTCTGGCTTGCTGACAAATAAAGCAGCACTCACCACTTCCTACCGGATGCATGGATACTTCGTTCCTACGATTCAGTCAAACCCAACTGAATCTAACCCCGGAACATCACCGAGATTCAGTCGAATCACGAAGAAACAGTCACGTCTACTAAACCCTTTTGAAAAGACCGACGCTACATGGTTCCCTCTCCTCACAAATTATTCGGACCAACCCCCATAGGTACAGGTGCTAATTTATTAGCTCCCGGGTAGAAGTCGCCGCAATAGGTCCAACGGCGCGTGCACAACCGAGCCTTACCCACTCGTCTGTCTCACAAAAGACAGGTGTTTCAGGAATCACGGGGAACCACGTCTTCTATCACCGCTTCACTCGGAAGCGGGAGATATTGAATTATGTGGTACTCAGCCCCACCACCACACTTCCTTGCGCACTCGAGTCTAGTGTGTCCTCACTTTCCATATATTTTTATATTTTCTAGGACACATACACTTTTAAACACCTGATCTTTGTGATCAAGTTAGAACTTCCGTAGACATGTCTTGCTTCGACATGATTCGAGGATCGGAAGGAAGTCCTGCCGTTGCAACATCAAAGCAACAACGGTTTCAGGCCATCGTCTACGAGCATAGCTCCTAGATCGCTGTTAACGGGAAGTCTTCGTGACCCCGGTTTCTTACACGACGGATTGCCTTTGTGGCTCCGTCTGGTTATTACCATCACCGACCTGTCGTTTGTGTCCTCCTATTCTTCCTACACAAGCATGCCGATCTCGTTAACACGAATCGCCATGAGGGGGAGAAGGGGACACACATAAACAAACAGGTCGGACCACCCACCAATCTCCGCCGCGCTCACCACTCTGAAGTCGGGCTCCCCTGCACTTGAATGGAACATTCCAAAGGAGCCTAACACCCCACGCGTACCTTCTTCCGGAGCCAGACAAGCTTCCTCGAGGCCGAACCAGACAACTTCTTTCGAAGAAGACGAATCCGGCGCCGAGAAGAAGAAGATTGGAGAAGACTTGACGACTGCCTTAGTGGCTACGTCAGGTTATTACCTAACCTGAGTTCCTACCAACGCCATCCTCATGTCCCGACGACGTGATCTTCTTGCCAAAGATAATGCCTCATTTTGACCCATCGCATGGCGATCTCCCCAACTCGATCTTCATGAGGGGGAGTAGTACTAAAGCAAAATGGGAGCAACACCACGACGAAAGTGCAAGATAGATCAGAAACGCTAAATCCTCAAGCGTCGTCAAAGAATCAAGCGAACACCATGGACTACAAAGATCGAAGTTGCTGCCTCGTGTGCGTCTCTCCAAATTTCAAAGAGAACTTTCCAATCCCAACATAAGGTTGACCAAAAGTAGGGGGAGTTGCGCTATTATCGAAAGGAGAGATCGAACACAAAAAGAAGTAATCCGGCAAGCGACTTCAAATCCCTTCCGGCATTTACGAGTCGAGCTTACAAAGAAGATTAAGAAGACGCGGTGCCGAGAAGCGAAGATCAAGACACGGTGAGCTTGAAGATCTCCAAAAGAAGATGTCAAAAGACAAGACAAGGAGGAAATTCGTTTAGGACTCAGGCAAATGCACTAAGCCCCACAAAGATAATCCATGTCGAATTGAAGATTGAACACAAAGGGGGAGATTGTTAGGAATATTTTATTGTGTTCTGTAAGGCCTAGAATATTCAACTAAACAAAGATTTAAAACGATCTTACCACGATTTGATGATCGGAAGAATGAAGCTCGCGTGGGGTGCTTGTGTGTTCTTGAGAGGTTGGGTGGCTCTCTCTCTCTCTAGATGAGTTTCACACAATTCACACTTTATTATATGTTAGGGTTTTGGTATTTATACCACATTTTGGTATATAATACTTGGGCCCCTAACAAGCCCAATTACACTAAGCCTTTCTTTAAATAAAATCTATTTAAATAAACCACAAAGATAATTCTAATTAATTGAACACAATAAAATAATCCTAACAATCTCCCCCTTTGTGTTCAATCTTCAATTTGGCATGGATTATCTTTGCGGGGCTTAGTGCGTTTGCCTGAGTCCTAAAGGAATTTCCTCCTTTGTCTTTTGACCTCTTCTTTTGGAGATCTTCAAGCTCACCGTGTCTTGATCTTTTCTTCTCGGCACCAGATCTTCTTAATCTTCTTTTGAAGCTCAACTCGTAAATGCCGGAAGGTGTTTGAAGTTGCTTGCCGGATCTCTACTTTTTGTGTTTGATCTCTCCTTTCGATGGTAGCGCAACTCCCCCTACTTTTGGTCAACCTTATGTTGGAATTGGGAAGTTCTCTTTGAGATTTGGAGAGACGCACACGAGGCGGCAACTTCGATCTTTGAAGTCTGTGGTGTTCGCTTGATTCTTTGACGACGCTTGAGGATTTAACGTTTCTGATCTATCTTGCACTTTCATCGTGGTATTGCTCCCATTTTGCTTTAGTACTGCTCACCCTCATGAAGATCAAGTTGGGGAGATCGTCATGCGATGGGTCAAAATGAAGCATCGTCTTCGGCAAGAGGATCACGTCGTCGGGACATGAGGATGGCGTTGGTAGGAACTCAGGTTAGGTAATAACCTGACGTAGCCACTAAGGCAGTCGTCAAGTCTTCTCCAATCTTCTTCTTCTCGACGCCGGATTCGTCTTCTTCGAAGGAAGTTGTCTGGTTCGGCCTCGAAGGAAGCTTGTCTGGCTCCGGAAGAAGGTACGCGTGGGGTGTTAGGCTCCTTTGGAATGTTCCATTCAAGTGCAGGGGAGCCCGACTTCAGAGTGGTGAGCGCGGCGGAGATTGGTGGGTGGTCCGACCTGTTTGTTTCTGCGTGTCCCCTTCTCCCCCTCATGGCGATTCGTGTTAATGAGATCGGCATGCTTGTGTAGGAAGATTAGGAGGACACAAACGACAGGTCGGTGATGGTAATAACCAGACGGAGCCACAAAGGCAATCCGTCGTGTAAGAAACCGGGGTCACGAAGACTTCCCGTTAACATCGATCTAGGAGCTATGCTCGTAGACGATGGCCTGAAACCGTTGTTGCTTTGATGTTGCAACGGCAGGACTTCCTTCCGATCCTCGAATCATGTCGAAGCAAGACATGTCTACGGAAGTTCTAACTTGATCACAAAGATCAGGTGTTTAAAAGTGTATGTGTCCTAGAAAATATAAAAATATATGGAGTGAGGACACACTAGACTCGAGTGCGCAAAGAAGTGTGGTGGTGGGGCTGAGTACCACATAATTCAATATCTCCCACTTCCGAGTGAAGCGGTGATAGTAGACGTGGTTCCCCGTGATTTCTGAAACACCTGTCTTTTGTGAGACAGACGAGTGGGTAAGGCTCGGTTGTGCACGCGCCGTTGGACCTATTGCGGCGACTTCTACCCGGGAGCTAATAAAATTAAACCTGTACCTATGGGGGTTGGTCCGAATAATTTGTGAGTTGAGGAAATTATGTAGCGTCGGTCTTTTCAAAAGGTTCCAGTAGATGTGGCTATTTTTTCATAATTTGACTGTCTCTCGGTGATGTTCCGGGGTTAGATTCAGTTGGGTTTGACTGAATCATGGGAACGAAGTCCTTGCATCCGGTAGGAAGTAGTGAGTGCTGCTTTGTATGTCAGCAATCCGGAGTAGGTCGATTGAAGCGCGCACCGAGTTTAACATTTGTAGCCACCGTCGCCTTTGAAAAGAGTTGACCGTTGTAGGCTCGAGATTCTTCTTTTGAAGTCCATCTTCGGAGGTCGGAGGTAACTCCACGAAGCTTGATGATGAAGAGAAAATATCTTTCTTCTTTTTTTTTTTTTTTTTTTTTTTATGGCCTTGTATTTTTAATTTTGATGGCCCTCCTTTATTTTTAATATATTATTAATCGTTATTAGTAATATGTATATTAGTATATTGTATATTATATGGATATAATATATATTAATCGTTATTAGTAATACATATTTCTATATTATATATTATATGAATATATTATTTATTATTACTATTGTTATATATATATATATTTTTTTATATATATTTTATTTCTCACCCTCAAAGTGTGCTTCCTAAAAGAGCTTGCTCCCCCTCAAAAGATGCTAAGTAAGATCGAAAAATCTACGAATCTCATTCCCTAAATTCACGCATTTGAAGTTTGCTCCCCCTCAAAATATAATTATAGCTCCCTTCTAAAGATTAAGGGTTACTTCTCTTTTAAAAATAAAATAGTAGCTCCCCCTCAAATTAAGCTCATTTTATAGAAAAAATGGTATCTATCATTTCCGTGCGTAATATGCATTTTAAATTTGAAAGTTTTGAAAATGCATATTTAAAATGTACCATTTTGAAAAATAGGTATTTTTGCGATTCAGCTTATATGCTTACTTGAAAATTTAAGCTCGAAAATCTTAAAATTGTATGCATAATGAAAATGTACCTATAAAATAGGGTATTTCGCGTTTCGGCTCATGTATGCATGCATGCAAGAATTTGAAAGTAAAAGCCCTTTTGAAGCATGCATAGCTATAATGTACCCTATTATTTGCAAAGTAGGTATATTATATTTTCAGCTCGATATGCATGCCAAAATTTACTATGGAATGCATATATAGAATTTACCTACGGTGTAGTTGCTCACCGTGCTTCCCTTTATATAACGTATGTGGAGCAACTTCAAAGTATCATACGTGAGGGATGCGGTTGCTCGCGTCTCTTACCAGTCATGCATGTGGAGCAACCCGAGTACCGTGCATGCTGGAAGTTGTGGTTGCTCTCGTCTCATACCAATCACGCGTGTGGAGCAACCATCGTCGAATTACCACACGTGATTGGGCTCCTGCAAAATATTAGCGGGACTTTGGTACCCATTTTTGGATGGGTCCTCCCTGATTAGCAGAAAACAATTTATGCACATTTGGTTCAGATATACATCCTAAATCATCATTTAAAGTCCTATTTAATTTGATTTCTGATTTAGGAATCCAAGTTTGGTGAACCTTAGAGGGAAATGACAATTCAGCGCCGGTGAATGTGTGTCTAGGTTTAGAAGATCTGAAGATTTTCTCCCTAGCCAGTCGCAGAAGGTGTCTCTCAGACTTAATCTGGACCGGGTATTTCAAGTATGAATACGTACTTATCGCATTATATGCGTCATCAGATGATGAGTCGTATTGCCTACAAGAATTCACATCATTCACTCTATAATGATGAATTTTGATGGACTTTTGCTTACTAGAATAATAAGCATTTTTGTGCGTGTAAGCAATTCCATCTCTATCATTCTTTAAAGAATGAGAGATTTTGGAAGTTTGAGAAGTTCGCCTGCTTGAGCTTGGAACTTCTTCTTTAGGAACTTCCTTTTTGGTAGGAGCGGGAGAAGGAGAATCTTTAGCAATGTCGTCCTTGGTTTTGGAAAATAATGTCAATTTTCCTTTCTCCTTCCTAATATTCTTTTGTTCCTTAGCATTTTTACATGTATTGCTTTTACTTTTCGTTTCTGCGCCAGTCAAAGTTGACTTAGAATTATTAGTAAAAGTCTTTTTAATTTTAGGAATAAATGCGTCCGTTTGCGTTCCCTTATCCTGTTTAATGGAAGATATTTCTTTAGAAGGATTATTTAACACAGGTAAAGATGGGGAGTTTTTGAGATTAGAAATCTCCTCTAAGAGTTTTTGCTTTTCTGCTCGTTCCTTCTGCCAATTTTACTAGCAACCTCCGGAATTTCCCAACAAGATATAGGTTTATTAGAATGTAAACTATTTTCCCCGTTGGACGCTAAGTCTTTAGAGGAACTTTGGTCTGTTTGACCCTTTTTCGTGAGAATGTCTTCTAAGCTCTTAATCTTAGCATATAGCCCAGCGCGTTCGCTATTCATCAGATTATACTCGCTGGTCTTATTTATTCGCTCATTCTCACTCTTCCTAAAGTTCGCCGTTAACTCTTCAAGTTTTTTATTCAATTTAATTATTTCCTCATCTCGACTAGCTACCCTAAGATTCGTGGCTTCTAATCGACAATTTAGGGAACCAATATCGCTCAGTCGATTAATGAAGGATGCACGGTTGTTAGCTAATTGGGCTTCTAGTTCTGCAATTCTATCATTTTTGCTAGAAGCTTTAACTCCCATGGCGAGTGTGTCCATACTATATTAATATATATATTTTTTTAATTTAGTTGGATATGCGATCGTTAACGCGTTGTGTAGATTTGATAATTTTTGGGTTTTGAAAAATTTAGCTCCGAAAAGTTTTGGTGTGTCGATAAAAGTCGTGAAGTTTCGAAAATTTTAAGTCTCGAAAACTTTTTGGTGTGTACCGAAAAGTTTTAAAGTGATGTCGAAAAACTTCGAAAATGTTACCAAAAAGCTTTCTCTATAATGTGCCAAGATGTTTTGGAATAAAAAATTGGCTTTTAAAAATTTCTGCACCGAAAGTTTGATTTATCGAGAAATATTGTGAAGTATCGAAAATTTTGGGTACCGAAAAGATTTTTGGTGTATACCGAAAAACTTTTGAGGTGATTTCGAAAACTTCGGAAATTTATCAAACTTATCTATAATTTGCCAAAAGATGTTTTGATGTGATATGATGCAAAAATAAATTTTCGGAGTGCTTAGATGTGAAAATTTAAATTTTCGATATGTATGCAAAAAGTATTTTCAAAATATAGTGGGTGCGAAACCTGATGCGTAAACCTTTTTTTTTTTAAAACCGATTCGCAAACCTAATTTTTTTTTTTTTTTTTTTTTAATTCGCAAACTGGATTCGCAAACTTTAATTATTTCGAATGAACAGTGATTCGCGAATGAACAGTAACGTGTGATTCGCGAATGAACAGTGTTCGCGAATGAACAGTGATTCGTGAATGAACAGTAACGTGCGATTCGCGAATGAACAGTGATTCGCGAATGAACAGTAACGTGCGATTCGCGAATGAACAGTGATTAGCGAATGAACAGTGATGTGCGCAAATTTTTTTTTTTTTTTTTTTTTATTTTATTTTTTTTTATTTTTATTTTTTTTATTGGATTATTTGGGTTTGCGAAGTGGATGCGAAAAAATGTTCCGAAAATATGAACAGTGAATTGCGAAAACTTGGTTTGCGAAGTCACTGTAGGTTGCGAAAATCTACTGAGTGCGAAAACTCAGACTTCGCAAACTTAATTTTTAATTTAATTTTAATTTTTTTTTTTTTTTTAATGGGATGCGAAAACCAAGTGCGAAAACCTGAGGGTTTTTTTTTTTTTTTGGTTGGATGCGAAAACTTTTATTTTAATTTTTTATTATTATTTTTTTTTAATGGGTTGCGAAAACCAAGTGCGAAAACTTGTTGCGAAAAGTTGGATGCGAAAACTTGATTTTTTTTTTTTTTTTTTTATTGTGGTGCGAAAACCTGAGATGGTGCGAAAACTTTTTTTTTTTTTTTTTAATAAAAAATAGGATGCGAAAACTTAAATAGGAGGCGAAAACTGTTTTTTTTTTTTTTTTTTTTTTTTTTTTTTAAAGGGTGCGAAAACCTGAACTAATTAAATAATATATATATATTTTTTTTTAATTGGGTTTGCGAACCAGGTTTGCGAAGCCAAGCTTTGCGAAGTTGGTTTTCGCACTGGGTTTGCGAACCAAGTTTGCGAAGCCAAACTTTCCGAAGTTAGTTTTCGCAGTGAGGGTTTTTCGGTTCGAAAACTTTTCTGCGAAAATGCTGAACCCACTTTTCGATCTCCAAACACAAAATTAATCAAATTAGCCCTGGGTAAAGATCAAAATACTTATATCCTAACTCCTGAACACTCAATCAAGCATCTAAACACCAAAACATGTCAAATTTTTCGAAATTTTTTTGAAGAACACGAAGAACACCAAAAAATATTTCGAAAATTTTTACTCAAATCTGAGCGCGATTGGCTCTGATACCACTTGTAAGGCCTAGAATATTCAACTAAACAAAGATTTAAAACGATCTTACCACGATTTGATGATCGGAAGAATGAAGCTCGCGTGGGGTGCTTGTGTGTTCTCGAGAGGTTGGGTGGCTCTCTCTCTCTCTAGATGAGTTTCACACAATTCACACTTTATTATGTGTTAGGGTTTTGGTATTTATACCACATTTTGGTATATAATACTTGGGCCCCTAACAAGCCCAATTACACTAAGCCTTTCTTTAAATAAAATCTATTTAAATACACCACAAAGATAATTCTAATTAATTGAACACAATAAAATAATCCTAACATGTTCAATTAATTATAATTATCTTTGTTGTGTATTTATAAAGATTCTCTTCATAAGAGGCTTAGTGTAATTGGGCTTTGTTAGGGGCCCAAGTATTATATACCAAAATGTGGTATAAATACCAAAACCCTAACACATAATAGTAGTGTATTGTGTGAAAATCAAAGTGAGCTCCCAACCTCTCAAGAACACACAAGCACCCCACGAGCTTTCATTCTTCCGATCATAAAATCGTGGTAAACTCGTGTTAATATTTGTTTAGTTGGATAATATAGGACCTACAGTTTGTATGAAAAGGTTTTCGTAAATGATTTTAAAATGATTTACACAAGAAAAATTATACCGAGAATAATTTTTGGTACTGAAAAATTTTACCGGACAAAAAAAATTTCTTTACCCAAAACTTTTCCCAAGCCTCGGAAAACCTTTGAAAAGTAGGCACAAAAAAAATCTCGTCGTAGCAAAAAAATTTTAGGACTTTTTTTTGCTACCTAAAACCTTATCAAATGTTTATGCGTCTTTAGGTTTATGGGCAGAATTTTTTTTCATAAACCTTGTTCGTAAACCAAGCCGTAAACAATAACTTTGTAAAATATAAGTTTACGATTGAGATAAATTCGTAAACCTCTTCCTAAATGAATTTACGAATGAAGGCTATTCGTAAACCTTGCTATGGATAGTTTACGAATAAAATATATTCGTAAACAGTAGACTTCAGACGTTTACGATCGATAAGGATTCGTAAACAATATATTCGTAAAGTAAAGTTTACGAATGAAATGCTTTCGTAAACCTTTACACACTGTTGATATCGTAAACAAGGTTTACGATTGAAAAGCTTTCGTAATATTAGGTCCGTTTTTATCATCCAACGAAGAACTCGAGCATAGATTCGATAGATTTACCTCGATGATAATGCGAGCGGAAGCTTTAGGATTAAATCAATCAAATCTTCGTTAATCACAAACTTTCTCTCCAATTATCCTCTTTCTCTTTCTACAATTAACCCTAGCTTAGATAGTGATTAGAGAGAGATTTTCTAGTGAGAGAAAGTTAAACTCAAGTTCTGTGTATTTTACACACACTTGCCCTATATATACCAAAGCATACTTTGGTATATTTACACTTTAGTCCCTATATTTACATAAAATATAATTAAGTCCCTAGACAAAGGTAACTTGATTATTGAACACTATAAAATACTTCCAACAATCTCCCCCTTAGTGTTCAATTATAATTGAAGCTTCGGTTGTCTTTGTCTCTCGAATCTTCAGTCTACATCATCAGTTGAACACAACAGAATAATTTCCAATAATCTCCCCCTTTGTGCTCAACTGTGGATTTGACACGATCTTTGTTGCTGTTTGAAGAAATATCTGAGAGCGTCTGGAGAATCTTCAGTCTCTCCCTATTTACATGCACCCTCATTTTCTTCTTTGCAACTTGAATATTCGTCACCTTCTTGCATATATCAGAGTCGCGCGGATCATCAGCATTGACTTGTCGTGTATGCTCGAAACATGGAGAGAGGTCTTGTTTGTTGTGGTTCAGCACGTGCGTTGAAAGCTTGGCTTCTTTAATGAGTTCACGTGATTGGCCTTCTTGATATACTTCTCCCCCTCATGTCGATTCATTTGTATCGTCATGATGTGTGATCAAGGTGATCCTGTGTACGCTGAACGTGTTGGCGTTGAATTTCGGATGAAGTACCCGAAAACGGGACAGACGACCGATCATCGTGAAACTTCCCTAGATGTCACTCTTGGTCGTTGATGCAAAGTCACACAGACTTGCATTTGAAGGGACTACGGGGCCACATAGGCAACCCGTTGACATCATTCTAGAGTCGTGCTCCAGAAGATGGCCTGCTACCGTTGTTGTTTTGATGTTGCAACGGCAGGACTTCCTTCTGATCATAGGAGCACATCATTTAATGATGCGTCTACAGAAGTCCTGGCAATGTCACGTAGACCAGCAATATGTGTGTAAAAGAATGCATGTGTCCTAGAAAAGTGGAAAACATTTAGGCGATGAGGACACACTAGACATTTACGTGTTCAAGAAAGTCGTGGTATGGGGCTGTGGACCACTTAGTTCAATATCTCCCGTTTCCAAATGAAACGGTGATAGCAGATGCGGTTCCCCGTGAGATATTGAAACATATGTCTTTTGGGAGACAAATGAGTAGCGAAGGAAGGTTGTGCATGCGCCTTTGGACCAGATGAGGCGTCTTCTACCCGGGATCTGATAAATCAGTCATGTACCTATATTGGTTGTACTCCGGATAGTTTGTGGTTGAGTTGTAAGGATGTCATCGTGATACGCTCAATACCCTCACATACACTCGGGGTTTGTTCCTGGGTTAGGATCAGTTGGGTCGACTGAACCTTTGGAACAGGTATGTGAACGACTCTTTTGTGTCCATGCGTTTTATTGACATTTAGGTAGCACTCCCTCTTAAAAGCATGAAGTTTGTATTCATGACATTCTTCCCTTAAGCTCTAGCGCCTTTTCATTGTAACACTCCCCCTAAATAGTTGCGCTATTTCTAATATGATGCCCTTGCTCCCCCTAAAGTTGTGCGCTCTTGTAGATTTTTGCCAATTACTTTCCTTCAAGTTATGCGCCTTTTGTGATTGAAGCACACTCCCCTTTTGAACATTTCGCGCCTTTTTGATATTGCGCTTATGAGTATTACTTCCCCTAAAACACATGCGCTTTTTACAATAAACTATGGTAATACGCTCTTTTGAAACTCTTGCACCTTTTCTATCCACTCCCCTTTTTTTTTTTTTTTTATGGCCTTATTTTTCTTTTTTTTTAATGGCCTTATTTTTCTTTTTCTCCCCTTTTTTTTATGGCCTCCTTTTTTTTTTTTATTGCCTCTTCTCTTTTTTTTTATGGCCTTTTTTTTTATGAACAGAAAAATAAAAAGAAAAACAATGTCAAATCAAGAACTTTGGAATAGTCTTGATTTGGTTTGTTTGCTCACGTCACATACCGATCACGTGTGTGGAGCAACCAGAATACCACACGTGTCGGGGTCTTGTGCGACTGCTCATCATCGCATACCGACCATACATGTGGAGCAATCGTCGTCTATTTACCATGTATGATTGGGATCCTGCAAAATAAATTATCGGGACTTTGGTACCCATTTTTGGACGGGTCCTTCCTTATTAGCAGATAAACATTTAGGCATAATAGAATCAAGTAAGAAATCAGCATGTAAAGTAATCTTTAACTTAGGAACCCAAATCCGTTTTGGACTACTTATTGTCATTTGCAATTTTGGAGTCCATACTTGATTATCCCTATATGGTTGAGACAAAGTTGATTCGGTGAATGTGTGTCTATTTGAGAATATTTTCTCTTGCGCCAGTCGCATAAGATGTTTTTCGGATTTGACTTTGACTGGGTATTGTAAGTAAGAATACGAGCTAATAGCATTAATAGAATCATGGATAAAAGAATCGTATTTCCTATATTGAAGAATCACATCATTCACAACACAATTAGGAGCATTCGCATAAGAATGATTTGGACAATTGTTATTTTTAGAAGGTTCAGTGTGTATAGAGAATGTATAACAATTGTTTTTAGAAATATTTGTTGTTGCTTTTTCCAACTTTGGAAGTTTAGGAATGACTCTAATAATTTCCTTGGTAGGAATAGATGTAGAAACATTTTCGCTTGTTTTAGTAAAGAATGATTTATCTTCCTCTATTCTTTCTTTCTTGACAGCTTTACTCATTCGTGATGTGTTCTTATTCTGTTTTGAAGATATGTCTTTTAATGGTTCGTTTTTAACAGAATAGGAAGCTGAGGTTGCGCCTTTTTCTAAGGAATATTTGAGAATTGAATTCTCCTTTTGAAGTTCGCCTATTTTAGCTCGAAACCCGTTTCGTTCGAAATCTAGAAGAGAATTTAATTCAGCAATTGTGCGAGTACTTTCTAGAGTGTAGCAATCCTTAGGTTCGGGTTTTATCGATAGTATAGAATGTTCCTTGTGTGCAACGGACTCAATTATTTGAGTTGATTTATTTAGCAATATAGTTTCTTTTATTTGGCGTTGCTCAGTTTGTCCTCGTTTAGCTAGAACATCTTCTAATTTTTGAATTTTTGAATATAATTGATTTCTTTGTTCAATGAGACTTTTGTTTTGTGCTGCACTATTTATTTTTTCGTCTTTACATGTAGATAATTCTTTTGTAAGTTCGTTTATAGTTGATTCTTGTTGTGCGACCCTTGTCTTTAATCTAGTCAACATTTCTTGTTCTATTGTTAGTCTATTTTTAAGAGTAGCTTTTTCTTCTAAACTCTTAACTAAGCAATTGTAATTATTTTCTAGCCTAGCTTCTAATTCTTTGATTTTTATCAAGTAGTTGGCTTCCATATTTACTTTCTGGGTTGGATGTTTTTTATCGTTATCGTGTTTTTGAATTGATATTAAATTTTGATTAAAACTTTTCGAATTCGACAAGATTTATTTCAAGAAATTTCAGTTCGGGAAAGTATTTTCGTTAAAAATGTCGAGCTATTTTGAGTTCGAGAAAAGTTTTCGTATTGAATTAGAGAATTTTCGAATGATTAAGTTTTCAGAAGTTTAGGTATCAAAAAGATTTTGAAATGATTTAGAAAAGAAAAAAAAACTTATACCGAGAATAATTTTTGTACCGAAAAATTTTACCAGTCCAAAAAAAAATTTGTTACCCAAAGGTTTTTCGTATGAACCGGGAACCTTTTTGAAGCAGGTACGCAAAAAATCTCGTAGATAAAAATTTAAAATTTTAGATTTTTTTTTTTTTTTTTTTTTTTGCTACCTAAAACTATCGAAAGCTTTGAGGTATTGAAAACTTTGTGGAAATTTTTCGCATGTGTACAGTAAAGTTTTTCGTACGTTAAATGTTTTTCGTATTGAAGTATATTTCGTCAAAGGACTTTTTCGTACGAATACTTTTTCGTATGGGAAAAAGATTAATTTTCGTATATAAAAATTTTTTCGTACTAAAGGATTTTTCGAATGAATAGTATGTGCGAAAAACTTTTTCGGATGAAGAGTAGGTGCGAAAAACTTCTATTTGTCGTATCCAAAGTTTTTCTTTTTTTTTCGGATGCTAACTTTTTCGTATTGTAAGAAAATTTTTCGTGTTCACTGTAGCATTCGAAAACTTTTAACAAATATTTTTTCGTATAGATTTTCGTACCAAAGGATTTCGTACGAAAATCAGGTTTTTCGTATCACAGATGTTTTCGTACGAGAGAAAAAAAATTTCGTATAGAAATAATTTTCGTATGGAATATTTTTCGTATCAAGTCTTTTTCGTACGAGAAAAATAATAGTTTTTCGTATGGAACGTTTTCGTTCGAGAGTCAAAAGTTAAAAGTTTTTTTCGTATGCAATATTTTTCGTACGAGAAAAAAAGTAGTTTTCGTATAAAAATCTTTTTCGTACGAGAAAATGTTAATTTTCAGATTTTAAATCTTTTTCGTATCAAAGTATTTTTCGTGTGGAAACCCTTTTTTTTCGGATGAACAGTAGCGTGCGAAAAAACAGTGACTTTTTCGTATATAAATTTTTTTTTTTTTTTCGTACCCAATACTCTTTCGTATGCTACAGTATACGAAAATGCAAAGTCAATGCAAAATTTTTTGTGTATGTGAGAGATACGAAAACTTTGGTCAATGCGAAAATAACTTGGTACGAAAACTATCTTATGAATAGTGCGAAAATGTTTGGTGCGAAAAACTATTTCTTTGGTACGAAAACGCGATTTTATGTGCGAAATCTTCAAATAACACTCAAATTAACACATTAAGCACAGTTAATCGATCGAAATTGAATGGGTAATCATCTAAAACACTTGATTAACACAATAGAAACCAAAATATAGTCCAATTTTGCATTTTCAGTGATGAACAGTTTGAAGATAAAAAAAAATTTCGATCGCAAATTCAATCTGACCAAATTAAGCTCAATTAATCGAAGATAATCGCGATTAACATATATCAATTCATTCGCAAACAGTTTTCGTTCAGCATCATACGAAATCAACAATCAAATATCATTTGAGATCATGCGAAAAAGCAATTGGCGCGAAGAACATCATACGAAAACTTGAATTTCAGCAATAAAAAATTGATCAATTCACACGATTTTTGCTCTGATACCAATTGTTAGGTCCGTTTTTATCATCCAACGAAGAACTCGAGCATAGATTCGATAGATTTACCTCGATGATAATGCGAGCGGAAGCTTTAGGATTAAATCAATCAAATCTTCGTTAATCACAAATTTTCTCTCCAATTATCCTCTTCCTCTCTCTACAATTAACCCTAGCTTAGATAGTGATTAAAGAGAGATTTTTTAGTGAGAGAAAGCTAAACTCAAGTTCTGTGTATTTTACACACACTTGCCCTATATATACCAAAGCATACTTTGGTATATTTACACTTTAGTCCCTATATTTATATAAAATACAATTAAGTCCCTAGACAAAGATAACTTGATTATTGAACACTATAAAATACTTCCAACACGTAAACCTCTGGTTGACCGTAAACTTTACCGCATTTGACTTTGCGATCGTAAAGTTTAAAACAGTTAAAAAATATCCTAAACAGAGAATTAAAGCATGTAAACACCAAAATTTACTTCGTAAACTATGTTCTAGGTCCGTAAACTCTGTTCATCAATCGCAAACAGTGTTCATGTATCGTAAACACTCAATTTTCACAGAATTCGATCAAGCATTTCAAATTACACTCAATTGACCTCAAATTATCGAAAGTTATATATCAAAAATCAATGCCTAACACTCGATTAACAAGATCTAATCCAAACAAGGCAGCAATTGAGCAAATAACAGTGCGCGGGAAAAAATATTTCGAGGTTTAAAATCATTCAATTCAAGCTCGATCGAAAACAATTTCAGCAAACGATTGATCAATTCAAACATGTTTGCTCTGATACTAATTGTAATTCCCAGATTCGTACATCCAATATATATTCGAGATTGATTCAACACATATAATCGAAGAACTCAAGCAATAGATTGATTCGAGATTACCTTAATTGATTTAGCGCGCGGAAGCTCGATAATATCTCTAATCAAATCTCAACTGACCACCAAATTCTCTACAATACACCTCACTTTCCCTCTATACAATTAAACCTAGATATGATAATGATGAGAGAGAAACCTAATCTAGAGAGAGAATTTCTACCTTGAGTTATGTGTTATAAGAGCTATTGATTCCTCTGAAGCTTTTGATTCCTAATCTTTCGTTCTGTTATAAGAGCTATTGATTCCTCTGAAGCTTTTGCCTTATTTTCTTTTATTATCTCGCTGATGTCTTCAGTGTGTTGTGCGAGATTATCGAAGACCGTATGGATATCCATGTCATCCTAATATTTGTTTTGCCGGATTTGGGTAGATAGTTTCTTCCATTCGGGCAAGAGGGATGATATGAATCGGATGTTGATCTCCATTTTTGTCTTAAAGACACTTATTTTTCTCATCTCGTTGATGAGGGTGAGAAAGCGTTGGTAGGTTTCGTGAAGATCCTCGTCCGTTTTAGCTTTGAATGAGTCGTAAGCTGTTAGTATATTTGCTTTCTTTGCTTTTACTCCGACTTCTATTCTTTGCATCATTTTGTGCACTTCATCCCACATCTCTTTAGCTGTAGTCATACTATCTGTCTGCATATATATCTCATTTGGTATTGCTTGCAGAAGATATGTTTTTGCCATGAGATCGGCTCTAGCTCTTATTTTCTCCTGATCAGTATATTCTTCAGGAGTCTTAAGTCTTGTAGATTCAGGAACAGGAGGATTGTTGCCTGGCATGCTTTCTGTGACCATCCAGAACTTAGCTGGTCCTTCCAGTATGGATGTAAGCATGACTCCTCCAAACTGTATATTCACCTCGACGGAGGATTGGTGGACGGACATCACTTCCAATTGTATAAGCATCCATTGTTCTTCCTTAGATTTGTTGAATTCTTTCTACTTTGATTTGAGGATCGAAACCACACGCAAAGGGTTAGTTGAACAAGTATAGAATTGTTGTAATTGCCTTTGTGTGTGAAAAGTAACACTTTCTGTTTTATACAAGAAATTTGTATAAGAGTAATAGTCGTGCTGATACGAAAAAGATGTAAAAAAAATTCGTAAGATAGAAAAGAAATATTTTTCCCGTATGCTAAGGTATACGAAAATGCACTTGTATCAAATAATTTTCGTATCAAAAGTATTTTCGTATCTGCAACGATTTTCGTACGAGAAACGTAATTAATTTTCGTATGACGAGAATATATGGAAAATATTTGTTTTGGTTTATCTTTTTCGTACTGGGAAAACTTTCGTGGAAAAAAAACTTTTCGTATCAAAGGTATTTTTCGTATAGAGATATAGTTTTCGTACGAGAGAAATACTTAGTTTTTGTATCAAGAAAGTTTTGGTGTGGGCACAAGTTCTCGTACTAAAAAAAAAATTTTTTAAGGAAATTTCCGTGCGAGGAAATAGTTAATTTTCGTATCAATAGTAATAAAATTTTCGTATAGGTATGGATTTTCGTACGAGAAAATTAGTATTCTTATGAAAAGAAAGGAAAAAAAACTTTCGTGCGAGAAAAGTAATTTTTGTACCAAGTATTTTGCGTACGTAAAATCTTTTCGTATGGTGATACTTTGTATATATATATAGAGAAAAAAAAATGATTTTTGTATTGTGCAGATTTTTCGTACGACAAAAATAATATTTGAAATTTTTTCGTATAAAAAAATATTTCGTACGTAACCTAGAGAAATAAGTTTTTCGTATGAGAGTATTTCGTAATGAAAATACGGTATTTTTCAATAATCACTTTTCAAACACTCAAGCACATACGAAAATTAGCTGAATTTTTCGATTGCTACAGTGTACGAAAAATTCGTGGTCAATGCGAAAATATTTGTGACTGTGAGGGAAACGAAAAACTTTGGTCAATGCGAAACTCAACTTGATACGACAAACAATTTCTTAAGCATGGTGCGAAAACATCGAAATGTCGAATATCTAATTCACAGATTGATTCAATTAACACATATATCACAAGGATTCGATCGGAATACACTGGGTAATCATGCAAAAATACTCGATTAACACAATTGAGAGCAAAACATATATCAATTTTCGAGATTTTGCAAGAACAATTGAAGATCACCAAATAAAATATCGAACCTCGATTTTCCAAAAACTCTCAGATTTTGATCAATTAATCGAAATCAGCTAACAATTAGCATGCGAAAACGATTTGCGAACACATTAATATCAGCATTAAGCACGAAATTCAACACACGATCACGTAATTGCTTATGCGAAAAACTCAAGTGGTGCGAAAACTTTTCCGCGCGCAAACCATAATCAAATTCACCACTTTTTCGATCCACAAATCAAGCAGAATCGGCTCTGATACCAATTGTTAGGCCCGATCTTAACAATCTAAGGATGATCAACACTCAATTAAGATGAATTACCTTGAAGATTTTGGAAATTAGGATTTGAGGGTAATTGAGAGAGAAAAGAAAGAGTGTTCTTCAAGCTTAGCTTTTGATTAATATCAAGTGTATGCATACAAAGCTTGGAATTTAAAATCTTATGGACCTAAACATGCTATCCTAGCTATATAAACCTTAATTATGGTATATTTACATGTAGGTCCCTATACTAATATATAATTACACATTTGGCCCAATACTAAAAGATAGCTTACAAATAGAACACAACTAAAGTATCTTCTACAGTGGATCTTCATCAAGTGAAGGTGTCAAAGCGGACAAAGTCACAAGGTGGAGGTTGTTGGGCTTATGCCCATTTGTGCCTTTGTTTTCTATCCCACATCGGTTGGGAAAGAAAGGCATGGGGGTTCCCTCTCCTATATAAGGAGGACTATACCCAGAGTTTACACATACCAACCCAATAGAAAGTTAATTTGTGTTAACAATTAACTCTAGAAAAATTCCCTTGTGGTGAGAGTTTGGGTTAGCGGGTAGAATTACTTTCTGGTTGTGGGTTGTGGGTTTGGGTGTAGGCAAGTGTAGAAGAATTGTGTGATTGTAATTTTTCACATAGTGGATTTTCTGCGGCATTATTGTCCGGGTGGTTTTTCCCTCTTCGTTAACAGAGGGTTTTCCATGTTAAACTTTGTGTTCTCCAGTTTTAATATTTTCGGCGGATCTTGGGCAGAGTTTCGGTGTGGTCGAAATTCCCAACAATGTCAACTCACAGCCCGTACATATCCAGTTTTCTTTGAATAAACTCACTGCATTTTTTTTCCATAAGAAAGATGATATTCGGGTTTTGGACTAGTCGTCCAAGCTGTTGCAATGTAAGGGCTCCACCCAATCCCCTACAGTTCCAGACTAAGAGACTCGTGGTGCTTGGCGGGATTGCATCGTGGGCGATGCAACCTCCGCCGATATATCAACCAGACATTCATCTGCTAGGTTAGTTTTTTCTTGCATGGGTTGAGGTTTTCGATGCCACCTTCTAACTTTCGTTTACCATTCATTTTCTCCAATGTGGTTATTGAATTTCGATCTTTCAGAATTCACTTAATGATTTTCCTGCGGCTAGTAGAATGAAGGGGCGAGTCCGGAAGTTCCTTCTTAACCTTGACTGGGAATTGGGTCATCTGTGCTCTGTAAGTACTTGCTGGTCGGTTTGGATTGAAGGGAATAGGGTCTACTTGCGGGTGCTCGAGTAGTCACAAACTTATCCTCGTATTGAAGATCACACACAGTGGCCGTATGATCGAGGACACCACATAGATAGCAAAAATTCGGCAACCTTTGATACTTGAAATCTATCACGATCTTAGCTTTGTTTTGAACTTTGAGTTTCATCAAAAGTCTCAATGGCCTCCTGATATCGAGTAAGACCTTTATATGGTAAAGTGGAGATGTTTCCGCAGACCGTCATCGTCCACCTCAATCAGAGTACCTAAGGAGTTTCCGATCTGTCTAAGGATATGAAGGTTCCGTCCCACAAAGGAAAGATTATGAACTTGGATATAGAACGGACAAACATCAAGATCCATTGAATTAAAGTCCTCGCCATTCTCTACTTGTCTCAAAACAATAAGTTGTTTCTCAAACGACCAGGGAGCTGCAGTAAGGACTCGCTTGCGATCAATTTCGTGATAGAAGTGAATAACAAAATGATCGTCTCCAACTAAGGCCATATCCATCCCTCGGCCAGGCAAGAAAGCCGGCGTTAATGTCTGTTTTAGAGCGCCGAAGTTGAAAGATTTTCGTGAAAATATCCTACCGACCACATAGAAAGCCTTTTGTTGCCGTTACTCTGACCATCGTCCTTGTCCGATATAGAAAGAGACCTCAATTCTTCTTCTGTGAACTCAATATCCCTCATGGCCATTGAAAACAAAACCCCGTCGATACAAGAGCCTCCAAAAGAAAACTATGTGCTTCTGCTTGAAGACCCTGTACTCTGAAGAAATACAAGACGATCCAACGTGACACATGGCTATACAGCTGGACTCTATTGTACAGCTGGCAAATAAGTTAATTTTTTGGTTTTGTTGGGACATTAATAGATTAGCTTAGCTGTGTGCCTTGTATATATATCTGCAATTCATTCATGAAAATCAACGAGTATTCCATTTTGTTCTATATTGTTCCGTTTCTTCTAAATTTCAATATGAAATCGATCATGGTATCAGAGCCACATTGATTCAATTTCTTTCTTCAATCTTCATATTTTTCTGAGAATCGATTACTCTACGAACATGTTTTTACTGCAGAAAATTCCAGTTCTAGCAATTCACATGTGTACGATCTTCATGGTTCAGATTCTCCAGGAATGATCCTTATCACAAATCTGCTAACAAGAGACAACTATGCTTCATGGAGTCATGCGATGAAAGTCGATCTAGGAGCAAAGAAGAATCTAGTTATGTAGCACGGGAACAAGTGAATTTCTGGATTTTGAATTCGATGACTAAGGAGATCGCATCTGGTTATGCGTTTGCTTCGAATGCTAAAGTCCTTTGGAAATCCTTGAAATCAAGGTATACAACTTCTAATGCTCCTCAGATTTTTAATTTGCAGAAGGAAATTGTTTCTATTACTCAAGAGAATTTACCTCTAAGAGATGTTGGGATGAGATTAACCATATAGATCCGCATGTTCAATGCACTTGTGCTGCTAAGGATGTTGTAGGAAGGAAAGAAAACAGGAACAAATTAACTTAGTTCCTAATGGGGTTGAATGACTCATATGAAGGGGTTAAGAATCACCATTCTCATGCTTGAACCAATGTCAGATGAGAATAAAACTTACTCTATGGTTTTGAATGTTGAAAAAATTGTCTTTATAGTGAGTTTGACTCAGAACTAAAACTTAATTCGTTCTAATAATTTTAACTCCTAAAATCACATCAATAAGTTCATGTTTTTCATGTTAAATTTTGAATCACAATCTCTTTTAATAGATTTTACTATTGGTGAGTGCTAGCAACAAGGATATGTCATCTATATACAACATAAGATTATGAAGACTCATTTTTCGCATCATTAATTTTAAACTACGGGTAATAGTTCAATAATAAAATCATTAATGCCAATTCTATGGAACTTGGTTCAAGCCATAAAAAGAGTAATCAATTTATAGATATTCTTTCTGTACTTAGGAGAGCGGAATCCATCTCGCTACCTCATATGGATTTCTTCGTCTAAATCACATTTAAGAAAGCTATTTTGACATGCATTTGATTTAATTCTAAAAATATTTTAGGATGTGATAAGGAGTACATCCATATAAAGTTTATTATTGTCACAGGCGAATAAGAATCAATGTCATCAAAGCTTTTCCATGTTTCCTTCGCTAAAAATGTTGAGACCGTGAATACTTTTAAATCTTAAAGATTTGCATCATATGGAAATTCAACAAATTCACAAATAGAATAATGTAAAATATAATCAATTTTTCATTTTTTTTTTATGGGTAAAATCCTAATTGAACCGGTGGTCTCGCCCTCTCGCCATCCTTATTCCTTAGAAATAGGGATGTCAATGGGACGGAGAATCCCCAGTTTTTTATCCCCGCGGGACGGGGACGGGGACTATAGTCCCCGCCCCGTTCCCCGATATTATTATAATATATATCATATTTAAATAATATATATTATACCCAATTTATATTATTATAATATAAATAAAATCTAAATAATATTTACTATACCTAATTTATATTAGTATATTATATATAATATTTAAAATATAATTTAAATAATATATTAATTTACATATTATAATAAAAATAAAAAAATAATTCGTGGGCGGAGATCCCCGCAGGGACGGGGACCGAGAAATCATCCCCGTTTACTTGGAGGGAACAGGGATGGGGATTCCCCGTAGACGCGGCGACGGGGATGGGGATTAGATCCCCGTTCCCGCCCCGCCCAGCCCCGTTCCGTTGACATCCCTACTCAGAAAAAAACCCAAATGCTACTGCAACCAAATCTAACTCACAGTCTCATAAATTTTTTTTCTGTCCCGAGGTATCTCCACTCGATCTGGCTATGAGCTAGCCCCTAAATACCAAATTTTTTTTTTCTGTCCTGAGGTATCCCCACTCGATCTGGCTATGAGCTAGCCCCTAAATACCGATGTGGGCTTGCGCCACACGGACCTGACGGAGGCTTAATTGTGCCACATACTCCAGTGGTGGGACTAATCTCCGGGGCCAGATGAATACGTCCCAAACCCACTTGACAACATAAATCTCATGGAGACTACTCAGGAAATTGTGGGAGGGAAGATTCGATCCCACAACCTAACCCACATATCTGTAAGGCCTTCTCTTTGACCATTTTTGCGCAGCAGGATTATGAAAATCCACGAGAAGCGACTGGTCGGCATCATTCACAATTCACGTGGTCTATAAAACAAGTGGAATAATTTACGTAGAGTTGGAATATTCCATAATCGCACTGCAGTTTGCTTAGCTGTCTTCACACCAAACATACAACATTGACTTTGGGCACTTTCTCCTCGTCATTACCAATATTTAAATTTAATTAAATATTAATTTCGGACGAATCACACCCCTTTCCCCTTCCTATAAATACCCCCTCCCTTCCAACTTCATAACCTTCTTTCGCACATCTTCGCAACCATCCAATAATAACGAGGTAAGCCTTATCTTCTATTTACTTTTCATTTGTTCTATTTTAATTCTTTAGTTATTAGGTTTTTCTTTTTTACTTAGCTGTTCTTTAGTTCTTGCGATTGTTGATTTTGGCTTCTGATTAAATTGTATGATTCGATTTTTTTTTTTTTTTTTTTGGAATTGTGCAGATCGATTCTTGTGCCCTAATACAGATCGTAAATTTGTGTAGAATAAGCAATTCTGTGATTTGAATTCAAGCGCTTGGCTTTCTATGCCTTCCGAGTTTTTATGACGTTGGCAATTCTGATTCGCCGGATCCGAATCCTCCATTCATTCTCAGTTGTTTTCCTCTATTGGTTCTACGTGTTTTCATGAATTGATCCTTTACCATAATCCCGCTTTTGATCCCCAATAGTTTATTCATTTAGCTTCAAAGCGACCCTATATCATAGATTAGTCGAAACCCCCCATCCAAAGAAAACGCCCAGACACTACCCAATTTTGTTGCACTCTGAGGAATGGCTACAAAGCCAAAGCCGACAAGCCCTGCCCCTGCCATGGACGATGCTAGGCAACAGAAGCGCAAGCTCTCGAACCGTGAATCTGCTCGTAGGTCGAGAATGAGGAAGCAACAGCGCTTGGACGAGCTTATTGCGCAGGAGACTCAGCTGAAGGATGAGAACAAGAAGATAAGGGACTTGATTGATGGATCCAGCCAATTGTACCTCAGCTTTGCCACGGAGAACAACGTGCTTAGAGCGCAGGCTGCTGAGCTCACAGACCGCCTCAGGTCTCTGAACACTGTGCTTCAGATTGCTTCGGAAGTAAGCGGTCTGGCCTTTGATATTCCTGATGTCCCTGATTCTTTGAACGAACCTTGGAAAATGCCCTGCCCTGTTCAGCCGATCCCTGCTTCCGCTGATTTGTTCCAGTACTGAATCTATGATTGTGTTCTCTTTCTGTTTTGATGTGGCTTGCTTGCTTATGATGTGGTTTATTAGTATATTTAGTTATTGCGTTACGTTGCCTCTTGTTTCTTGTGATGCTGTCGTCATTGCCTGTTATTTGGCCAGAAGTATGGTTTTCCGTTTAGGCTGTCAAGTTGTGTTTTCTGGGTCTTAGTCAGTAACTGCTGTGTACCATGATCATGCCTGATGGGCTTTTGTGTATGAATAAAACGAATTCTGCCGACTGATGGTGTTGATACACAATCTGAGATAAAGGCTTGTTATTGTGGACTTGTTCCTTTCCAAGCCACGACGGATTGCGCACTGTGTTGCGGTTTGCAGAGTTCATAAGATGTTTGTGGAAATAATGAGACAGTAACTGAAAAGTAGTTTCCCTTATCTCTTCTGTTGTCTTCAGAATCCAACTGTTGCCATCATCAAGTAACTGCAAAAACAATGGAAGAAGGAATTTTCAGTTCAGATCAAAATGTAAGTAAAGCCCGAGTGGAAGTGTAAAAACCAAACCCTCTTGGCCCATCTTCTCCTCAAACATGGATGGCCTATAATTCAATGAGCTATTACGGAAGTGTTTGTGGGACTTGGGTTCACTGTCTTTTCTTGTTTCAACATGCAAAAAGAGGTTAACGAGTCTAAGTCGTTGTCATACTACTACTACTACTACTACTACTATTAGTAACTATAACTAATTCCACTTCAGGATATTCTTTTTCCATTTTGTCCAAAGAACAATGTCAAAATATCTTCCAAATTCCAAAATGGATACTTGAGCTTTTGCCATTGCCTAAAAAAGAGATTCCTAACAATTGACACCAACAATTTAACATGAGCCTTCACAAAGTCTGTCATCGATATATTGTTAGGTCCGTTTTTAACATCCAACGAAGAATTAACACTCAATTATAATGAATTACCTTGAAGATTTGAGAAATTAGGGTTGAAGGTAATTAGCAAGAAAGAGAAGAATGTTCTTCAAGCTAAGATTTTTCTTATCATATCAAGTGTGTACAATCAAAGCTTGGAAATGTGAATTGTGTGGATCTATACAAACTACTCTAACTATTTATACCATATTTATGGTATATTTACAAGTAGGTCCCTATACTAATATATATTTACACACTTGGCTCAATACTAAAGATAGATTAAAAATAGAACACAACTAAAATGTCTTCTACAATCCCCCTTTGTGTTCTTCATGGATGATCTTGGCTATCTTTGTCGGGCAAAGAAGGATTTTCTAAAATCCTTGTGTCGTTGATTATTTCAGCGACATTATCATCTTCGGTTTGTCCTTGTCTCTCGAATCTTCAGTCTTCATCATCAGTTGAACACAACAGAGAATAATTTCCAATAATCTCCCCCTTTGTGGTCAACTATTGATTTATCACGATCTTCGTTGCTGTCTGAAGAAATAGCTGAGGGCTTTGGAGAATCTTCAATCTCCCCCTATATACAATCACCCTCTTTTTCTTCTTGCAACTTAAATTTTTGTCACTTTCTTGTATGCATCGTAGTCGCTCGAATCTTCAGCATTGACTCGTCGTTTTTGCTCGAATCATGGAGAGAGGTCTGGTTTGTGGGTTTGTGGTTCAGCACATGCAATGTAAGCTTGGCTTCTTTAATGAGTTCACGTGCTTGGCCTTCCTTGATATACATCTCCCTCTCATGACATCATCATCTCCCCCTCACGGCGATCGGAGAGATTTGAATCGGCATGTTGTCTTCTCAAGGTGAAACAAAGTGGGCGCGTAGAACGTGTTGTCGTTTAAAATCGTGATACAGTACCTGAAATGGGACTGACGACCGATCATCGTGAGACATCCCTTGATGTCACTCTTGGTCGTTGATGCAAAGTCACACAGACTTGCATTTGAAGGGACTACGGGGCCACATAGGCAACCCGTTGACATCTCTCTAGAGTCTTGCTCTTGAGGATGGCCTGACACCGTTGTTGTAATTTGATGTTGCAACGGCAGGACTTCCTTCTGATCATAGAAGCACATCATTTAATGATGCGTCTACAGAAGTTCTGGCATGGTCACATAGACCTGCTTTAAAACATGTATGTGTCCTAGAAAAATTACAAAACTTTTAGGCTGTGAGGACACACTAGACATTTAGGCGTGATCAATAAAAGTCGTGGTATGGGGCTGTGGACCACTAGATTCAATATCTCCCGCTTCCGAGTGAAACGGTGATAGCATATGCGGTTCCCCGTGAGATATTGAAACATCTGTCTTTAGAGAGACAAATGAGTAGCTAGGAAAGGTTGTGCATGCACCTTTGGACCATATGAGGTGTCTTTTACCCGGGATCGGAACAAATCAGTCCTGTACCTATAATAGTTTTGGTCCGGATTGTAACGTCCCCGTTCCCATCTCTTTTCTATGCACACATTTCACGCATAAAATTTTTCGCATTTCATAATTCTTTACATATCATACGAACGGGTACGTACATCCAAACGTATCACATATCACACATGTAATATACATGTATTCACATACAAAAGTCAATAATGTTTCTTAGTCTATATGCAAACAATGAACAGAGGGAAGCAGGATGAGAGCGTAGCCGGCCGACCTTGAATCCATGTCTGTACGCGGAAGCTTTACTTTAAAACCGTTCGTTCGTTATCTACAACAACTGTGAAGACAACTATTCAGAGTATGATCGCAACATGTAAATTCATAACTATAAAACTGTAAACAGATAGCATTTAATTTATCGAATTCATATAATCATCATTACATCGTATAATCATTCCGTCAAATACGAAACCATGTAATCATTGTTCATATGATTCTTTCGAATCATCGTTCACATAACCACTCCATCAGATATTCCATCACGTAACCATCGTTCCTGTGATTCCTATAACATATTCAATTCTATATGATGATACTCCCGTTATGAACCGGCTCGACTCGAACTATCGAATATATGTGTGCCCATGCATGGGACTCTGTAGGCATTTCTTTCTTTTGGTGCCTGTACAGGACTCTGTCATCCCCTGATTTGTAGGGACGTAACCGTGGCATAATATCTCGCGTCATCCGAAGCCATAGCAGTCATAACGGTTTCTCCTTTTTCTTTTCATGTGAATGCATATGACATATAATATGAAACAAGGCATATCAAACCGATTCAGGTACCACGAATGTCACATAATTCATAGCTTTTCCCTTTCTTTCACATATCACGTATTCTGTCAATCATAGGACACATATATAAAGCATATTGTAGTGAACATATCACGGCATCACCTTTCAAAAATCTCATGAATGTTAACATTAAATCACATAGGAACATAAAGTACACGTTGCCGATCATACTCACAGATTCACGCTTATAACCCTTTCCTTTTAGTCGACTTTGTCCTTGTCTTTTTCGGGATCTCGACCTATAATCATATCAGTCCAACAATCAATATGCAGTCTATATGAGTATTACATATGTATTCTGTAATTGACTTAAGTTTGATTGTTCTTCTTTGATACTCAATATTTTTCGGTAACTCATATTTTCGGTACCTTATCATTTTTGGAACCGATATCTCAATATTTTCGGGTATTCAACATTTTCGGGACTCATATTTTCGGTACCTTATATACTTGAACTATTTTCTAATCTTTTTGGTTCCTGTGATGTAATTCATTTCGGTATCTCACATTTTTTGGGTACCACATTGATTTAGATATTTTCGGGTACTCAATATTTTAAGTAATATACTCATTCGGGTATTCTTATTCAGGTACTTTTGGTCAACATATTTATATTCCATTTACTTTTGGGTAATATCCTTATGCGAATTACTTTCGGATCGTATAAGTAGCTTAGTATATTCAGCCTTTATGTTTTCGGGTAACATACTTAATCGAATAATTTTAATATTCGATTTTCGGGACTTATACACTATCGAGTAATATACTTATTCGAATAACATTCAATATTTAATTAACCTTTTGTAATATCCTTATGCGAATCACTTTCGGATTGCATATAAATTTCGGGTACTATTTCTATTTGAATAACTTAAATTTTCGGATGCCATATTTCTTTAATCTTTCTGGTAATGAATTTATAAATTTTCGAGTGACATGTTTATTCGAATAAGCCTCGAATAACATGTTTTATTCGAATAGTTTTAAACTTTTCGGGTAACATATCTATTCGTATAACTTTAGATTTTTTTGGATAACATATTAGGGTTTTAAAACTTTTCTATATGATCGATAACAATTATTTCATCATCTAAGCATCATATACATAGCGAAATCATACCTTATCAAGAATGAGAATACATATATCCTTATTTCCGTTCCCTATTTCCTGAAATAAATTCCATTCAAAATCTAATATGAAAGAAAACATAATTTAAATAAGAATTCCATGTATGTAATTATACCTTACGTTATGCTTTGAATTTTTCTTTTGTTTGTATATTTGGCCAATGTTTGGTGATGTCGCTTTGAAAACCCTTATTTGCTTGCTCGAGTTCTTCTTTTGGGATAATGAATAATATATCACTGTTACTAAATATTTAAAGTAACAAGTTCGTATATGCTTAGTAAGCTGCTGATTAAATTATGAGGTGTCAGCTTCTCTTACTTTGCTTTTACTTTAGGTTTTCGTTTCTCTTTATATGGTTTTCGAATGGTAATTATTTTATTCTTTGATGTTATCCTTTATTATATACTTTTCGATTGAATAAAGTTTTTGAATGATGAATTTTCGGGTATACCTTCTTTTCGACTTGTTTACTTTGTTCGGGTATAAACTTTTCGGGTCATATACTTTTCGCCGTGTTATTCTTCGGGCCTAAACTTTTCGGGTCCTTATACTTTCGGCGTTCTTTTTTTTTTCGGGCTTAAATTCGAACTTTAAATTTTTCGGGCTCCAATCTTTTCGGTATCTAGCTTTTCGGTATCTGCTCATAGATAGTTTTCGGTAACTAAAGTTTTCGGTACCTTATCTTTTTCGATACCTTGTACTTTTCGGTAACTCTTATTTAGTTTCTGATTTTTCTTCTATAATACACAAAATAGTCTATTACCTTAACCAAGTCTTATAATACATATACATCACACATGCAGTCATATAAATGCATGAACTTATGAAATCGGGTTTCGGTTTCGGTTCCTGACACGGATAGTTTGTGGCTGAGTTGTGATGATTTCATCGTGATACGCTCAATACCCTCACATACACTCGGGGTTTGTTCCTGGGTTAGGATCAGTTGGGTTTACTGAACCGTTAGAACAGGTATGTGAACAACTCTCTTGTGTCCATGCGCTTTTTGAGTTTAGGTAGCAGTCCCCTTCAAAGCATGGAGTTTGTCTTCAGGGCATTCTTCCCTTAGGCTCTAGCGTCTTTTCATTGTAACACCCCCTTTAAATAGTTGCGATATTTCTAATATGATGCCCTTACTCCCCCTAAATTTGTGCGCTCTTGTAGATTTTTGCATATTACTCTCCTTCATGTTATGCGCCTTTTGTGATTGAAGTAACACTCCCCCTTAATATGTGCGCCTTTTAAGTATGCGCTTATGAGTATCACTCCCCCTAAAACATATGCGCTCTCTCTTTTTTTTTGTTTTACAATTAAACTACGTAATACGCTCTTTTGAAGCTCTTGCTCCTTTTTATCTATCGATCCACTCCCCCTTTCCTTTCTTCCTTTTTTTTGTGGTTTTTTTTTTGCCTTTTATTTATGACCTTTTTCTTCTCTTTTTTTTTTATGGCCTCTCTTTTTTATTATTATTATTATTAATAATAATATATATATGAACACAAATCAAGAATGTTCTGGATATGTCTTGATTCGGTGTGGTTGCTCACGTTGCATTCCGATCACGTGTGTGGAGCAATCCGATTCGGTGTGGTTGCTCATCGTCGCATACCGACCATACATGTGGAGCAGTCATCGTCTAGTTACCATGTATGATCGGGATCCTGCAAAAACAAATTATCGGGACTTTGGTACCCACTTTTGGACGGGTCCTCCCTGATTAGCAGATAGACATAGATGCGCAAATGATTCAAGTATGGAATTAGCATGTAAAGTAGTCTTAGACTTAGGTACCCACTGTTGTTTTGGACTACTTATTAACATTTGTAGTTTAGGAGTCCATACCTGTTTAGTTTTATGTGAATTAGACATTGTAGCTCGTGTGAATGAGTGTCTAGTAGAGAATATTTTCTCTTTCGCCAGTCTAGAAAGATGGTTTTTGGATTTGACTTTGACTAGGTATTGTAAGTAAGAATACGAGCTCATAGCACTAATAGCATCATTGATAAAAGAATCATATTTCCTACGTTGAAGAATCACATCATTCACAACACAATGATTGTTTGAAAGTTTATTTTTATTCAGACAATTGTTATATTTAGGCGTTTCAGCTTTACTTGAGAATTATAAAAATTGTCTATTTTAGCCTTTTTAGCTTTAGTAATTTCTTTCTTTAATTTTGAATTCGGAATGACTTTAGAATTTTTCTTATCAGGAATAGACTTAGAAACATTTTCGTTCATCTTAATATAGAATGATTTTTCTTCATCTATTCTTTCCTGTTTGACAGGTTTAGTCATTTGAGTTTTTTGATCCTGTTTAGAAGATATACCGTTTAAAGGTTCAGGTGTTACAGGATGAATGGTTGTAGTTGTGCCATTTTCTAAGGAATACATCAGTTCAGGACCCGTACTACAACCGAACGCTTCTGTCCAAATCAGGCCAGAACCGGGACTAATTAGAGTGCTGACAGACGATCAGCCCAGTCCTACATTCGAGGAGGAAGCATCGACATCCCACAAGAGCGACGACGCATGGGAGCTGCTTTTCGAAGATCTAGCCATCCACGATCGTCGATCAGCTCAACCTCCTCACCAACCCCAAAATAGTGACGCACCAGCTTCCCCCGTAGGCCAACACGAAGCTGATGCATCTCCCTCAACGTCACATATTGAAGTCACTATTTCCCCTGAAACTTCAACTGAAGAAGACGACGAAGACATTCCCCTAGTATTTTTCCCTGACATAGTGCCTCACTCTCCGATCGAAATTTCCAGCACCCCCGAGACAACAGGTGAAGAATCCGAACAGGACGAGCAAGAACAACCTCTCCCTCATCAAAGGAAGTGGACTCGAGCCCATCCGACGTCTCAAATAATTGGAAATCCAGACCAAGGAGTCAGTACAAGATCATCGACAATAAACGAAAATCTATATGCCTGCTTTCTCAGCCAGGATGAGCCAAGCAAAGTTGGAGACGCGCTAAAAGACCCAGACTGGGTAAACGCAATGCAGGAGGAAATCCATCAGTTCGAAAGACTGAAAGTGTGGAAACTCGTACCGAGACCTCAAGGAAAGACGATTATTGGTACGAAGTGGGTATTCGAGAATAAGAAAGATGAAGATGGTGTCGTAATTCGCAACAAAGCAAGGCTAGTCGCGAAGGGCTACAACCAGCAAGAGGGAATCGACTACGATGAGACCTTTGCACCCGTCGCGCGAATCAAAGCAATCCAGATTTTCCTAGCCTTCGCAGCCCACAAAGACTTCACGGTGTATCAGATGGATGTCAAGACAGCCTTCCTCAACGGCGTCTTGAAAGAAGAAGTCTACGTGGCACAGCCTGAAGGATTCGTAAGTCAAGCCCACCCTGACTACGTGTACTTCCTCGTGAAGGCACTTTACGGACTTAAGCAAGCACCCCGAGCATGGTACGAGGTGCTATCTGATTTTCTGATCGAGTCAGGCTTCACTAAAGGGCAAATCGACACCACCCTCTTCATCAAGCGACGCAAGTCTGAAATTCTACTTATTCAGATTTACGTCGACGACATTATTTTTGGATCCACAAACCCCATGTTGTGCGAGGAGTTCGGGGAACTGATGAAGACAAAGTTTGAAATGAGCATGATGGGAGAGCTCAACTTCTTCCTTGAACTGCAAGTCAAGCAACTCCCAGAAGGAATCTTCATCAGTCAATCGACGTATATTCAAGACATACTTAAGAAGTACAACATGGAAAATTCCCCATCTAAAAGTACCCCGATATCGACTTCGTGCAAATTAGCCTCAGATCCATCGGGCAAATCAGTCAACCCGTCTACATACAGAGGAATGATAGGATCGCTTCTGTATCTGACAGCAAGTCGGCCGGATATAGTCTTCTCCACCTGCCTGTGTGCGCGCTTTCAAGCCGATCCGAAGGAGTCGCACATGCTTGCAGTGAAGAGGATCTTACGCTATCTCAAGGGAACACCGACACTCGGACTCTGGTATCCCAAGAACTCTAACTTTCAATTACTTGGCTTTACGGATGCCGATTTTGCAGGTTGTAGGATGGACAGGAAGAGCATCTCGGGTGGAATACAATTCTTAGGTGACAAACTAGTAAGTTGGTCATCTAAGAAACAAAATTGTGTGTCCACATCAACCGCCGAAGCAGAGTACGTTGCTGCGGCCAGTTGCTGCTCTCAAATCCTATGGTTGCGAACGCAACTGCAGGATTACGGGTTCGTTCTCAATAACATTCCAATTTACAGCGACTCGAAGAGCGCTATTGCCATTACCTGTAATCCCGTCCATCATTCCCGCACTAAACATATAGACCTTCGATATCACTTTATAAAAGATCATGTCGAAAAAGGCACAATCACAATGTACTTCGTCAACACCGAAGTTCAACTTGCCGATCTTTTCACAAAGGCTTTGGATGAAAAACGTTTCATGTTTCTCGTTTCAAAGTTAGGCATGTTGAATCTGGAAGCATAACGTGATTTTTGCCTATTTCAATCTTTTATAAAGTTTAAAAGATAATCACCATTCCAAAAATTTAGGGGGAGTAATTTTAGTCTTCTTATTATACTTTATTTTTAAAAAAAAAATTTATTAGAGTGCACATTTTGAGGGGGAGTCTTAGTTAAATATTGAGCCCACAATCACTAAAACATTTGAGTCAATTCGCGAATCCAAAAAAAAAAAACCAGTATTGGGCTTTCTTCTCTCAATTTTCGGCCCAGTTCCTCAACTTCCTTACTGATTCGTGAACTTTCAATGTTGGGTTTCAACATTACTTCGCGAACCAAAGTTAGCTTCGCGAACTCAACGCACGCTTCGCGAACTTCTCACACCTTAAAACCCTAAACCCTTTCGAAGCTACAGTCGCCGCACAATCAAAATTAGGGTTAAATTTTTCGAATTTTCTCTACAATCACTGTTCACTCGCGAGAAGAATCCACACAAATCACGACGAAACCCACCTTAAATCCTCAAATCCTCTCTTTCTCGTGCGTTGCTGTGGTAAGAATTACCTTAAATCTTCGTTTTAATGCAGATTTTTACTTCGATGATGAAGGTTTGGTGAAATCTGGAATTTTTGCTCTTCACGGTTGATGAACACGTTAAATCTTCATGATTCGCGAACTTGTTTTCTTTTTGATCTTTCAAGCGCGGCTTTCGAAGTCTCGAACCTGTTTTTGCGCATTCCACTTAAGCCCGCGAAGTTCTCCAAGTTCGCAAATTCGTAATAGTTCGCGAACTCACTCCGCGAACCGCTCCCAATTCGAAATTTTTTTTTAAAAAAAAAAAAACGCGAACTCACTCCGCATTCGCAAAACTCAGAACCGCGAACTCCTTTCAAATTCGCCAAGTCCTCAAGTTCGCGAACCGCTCTCAATTCTTAATCATTTTTAAATCGCGAACTTATTTCTCAATTCGCAAACTTCCAGATCGCGAACCCCATGGTCTTTCGCGAATCCCTACATGTTTCGCGATTTTCACCTCAATTCGAGAACACAATCTCAATTCGCAAAGCCTTTCAGTTCTCGAACCTATTCTAACATTCGCGAAACTAAGATTCGCAAAGTCCTTAGCGAACCAACCAAACTCTCTCTTTAGACGATTCGCAATCCACACTTAAACATGTTTTCTCAAATTACATACTTCTATTTTGCGAAATCTATACTTAGAATTTTTTTTGGCACTTCTCTTCACGTCGCAACATAAAGCCTTTGAAAATCCTTCAAACACTTTTATCTTTAATGCGCGAACTCTACACTTAAGAAATTTTCTAAGTATCAATCTCATGATTTAAATGGGCTGACACTGTTTTTGGGCCCAAAATCAAAAATCAAATTTTTCAAGCCCAAAATACTTAACCTTTTAACTCCAACTTGCTTTCACCTATTCAAATCATGATTCCTTATGCTTCATTTTACTGTATAAGCTAATGGCTTCTCTATCATCGCAGGTTTAGCAAATCCAGGTGTTCGGAACAAAACAAAAAAATAAAAATAAAAATAAAAAATGAGTACGACACCAACGGATCTGATTTACCCGACGTCAAAATGGGCCATTCCGAAGGATAACAACTTCCAACTTGACTTGGAAGTCTTTAAAGGGAAGGAACCCATTATGCCGGCGATTCTGAGACACCATCACCTCTGGTACGCCTTCTCGGCCGCTGTACCCGTCCCCTCCGTTTACCTTCAACAATTTTGGGGGACGCTGCAGACGAAGGTGGCACCAGACAATAGTCTATACTACGAAGCAAAACTCGCAGGCCAGACGGTCGAGGTCACCCGCGATTTAATCCGCCATGTTCTCCGCCTGCCCAGCCGACCGGAGAATGAGTATGAGGCTTCTGAGGACGAGCTTCTCGAGGACATCCACAGATTGGGCTACTTCACGCCCGTGAAGTTCCTCTCTCAGATCCAACAGTCCATGCTCCCGCATCCATGGCGGACACTTTTTGCGCTTGTCAATAAGTGCTTCTCACCAAAGCACTCAGGGCACGACAGGTGCAATATCACAATACTGCGGATCTTCCACGGCATTGCCTTCAACAAAAACATCGATTATGCCAAGCTCTTCATGTTGGACCTTGAGGACCAAATGATGCAGCGAACGAAGGGCAAGAAGACGCAGTATCTTCCATATCCCAGGTGGTTCGGGCTAATGATCCATCACTTTATGCAATCACTGCCTGAGATACCAACCCGGCCTGCCGACGAATATGTCACCCCGCCAAAGCTCAAGTACCTTCAGAAGGGGAAGGTCGATGAGAAATACGCACGGCGGCCGATGCCCATCCCTTCATCCCTCTTGTCACTGGCGGAGCAGCACATGATAGAAGAATACTGCCGCCAGTACAATGTATACGCCCCCATGGTTCGAGAAAACCCCCTCCAACCTAACCCCGGGGCCTCCCACTCTGCCGATGAAGGTCCTAGAACCGGGCCGGAGGCAGCTTCCTCATCCATTCCTCAGTCATACACTCACCAACCAGCCATTCCATCAATTACCCAATCATCCACACCACCAACACCTGTTGAACAACAAATACCCGTTCGACAGCCCTCACCACCACTCATCACACCCATCCCACCACCATCTCCTGTCAGCCGCACATCGCCGATCCCGCCGACGTCGCGTGCTCTTCAACGACAAATGTTGAGCGACGTCTCCGACTCGGACGGCGAAGACGGGATGCCCATACTCCGCCCACCGTCACCACCACCCTCCACGAGGCAGCTGTCGCCCGCTCCTCAACGCCAACAAATGAGCGACGACTCCTCTGACGACGACGATGACAGCACGCTTATCCATAGACGTCGTCGCATTCCTCCAATCCCCACTCCACTACAAGTCGGGTCACCCCTTAGGATAGAAGCCGCCGACATCGACCCAACGGCGCATACCACGAGCCTTAGCCATTCGGCCGGTTCCCAACAACCGGTCGTCTCAAAAAGCCCCGACCCTCAACCATCACGTCCTCCGCCTGTCACCGAACAGGCCTCAACGTCCATAGAGGCGCCCATGATTGAGGCACTTCTAGGATTGGACGGAAGTCCCGATGACGACGACCTCACATCGTCTTCGTCAGAGGGCCACCGTCCGAACATCACGATCGGACGCGTGCCAACGGGACGCCTAAGTGGCCCCGGTGAGAGCTCCACCTTCGCCCGTCTGTGTGACGTGGCCCTAACGACCGGAGCGGTCCTTCTTCGTGAGGAACCGCAAGGACAGGTCGGAGGCCCAGTGCCGCCCGAAGTCCTATCGATTTCCCGCGAAACTGGCCACCCCACCACTTCGGGGGTGCAAACGGAAGGCCTTCGTGGCTCCGGCGGTGATTCCCCGCACGTGACGGCGACATACCTAGAACGGAGACTTGCCGAATTTCTCGAGCAAGTGGCTGTCCCGCGCATGCAGTCACTCATTACGGCTGCTGCGCAGGACAGAGGCAAAGCCCCTGTCGTCGACGAAACCCCGTCACGTTCCCCACTACCCCCACCTCCTCATCCGAACCCCCACACCATGCCACTGCTCGACCTATGGGACATCCTCACTGCCCGTCTCATAGGAGAGGACCCGAAGCACCCCGCGCTCGTGACGGTCCGAAAGATGCTGATCGCGCAACAAAACATACCGTCAACAGAGACGTGCCGAGACGACACCTCAACAATCCGAAGACGGCACGACGATCCTGACGACCAGGATCGCCGTGAGGGGGAGAAGCGTCAACGCCTATCCTCCTCCGGAGCATCTGTACGACGAAGCACACCAAGACAGGGCAGATCAGCAGCAGGCCCTACAACACAAACCCAACAACCCACACGAAGAGGTTCTCGAGGAAGACAAGCGGCGCCAGGGCCGAACCAGACACTCTTCCTTGGCGAAGCAACGTCGACCTCGGAAATCCATACACATACAGTCCAAAGAACCACCACCCCAAATCCTCCTTCCACCACCCACGAAGCCAGAAAAAGCCGAAGCCCACCTCTTTCGCCCTACATTGCTACACAACCGGACTTAGAGCCATTCAACCTCGAAGATTACCTCCAACCACACACTGAAGTGGAGGCGTACATTATGAACGAAGGATGGCTCAAAAGACCGGTTACAGAAGAGTTCTCAAAGGCTATGTTTGATAACGCTCGACAGCTCCTAAGGAATGCAGAGGTTGAACTTGTCAGAATAGAAGATAAGGAGCTGGAAGAAGGGGAGGACTACGAAGCAGAAATCCCCGAACTTCCTGTTCTCTTGGAGCACGCCAACCGATGGTACGACATGTACAACCCTCCGCCAAGAGAGACCCCGAAGATTCCGGAGCTCCCGTGGGAAAATGCCAAAATCGTGGTACCTTACCAGGAAGAGTTTCGGAAACGAATATGGAGGAAACCCGAGCGTATCACCAAGCCTGACGAACTGGAGCTGAGTGGGATGACTCATCTGACGGGACGAAGGGCAAGATTCTATGTCCTAAGTCTGCGAATGATGATGAGTTTCAGAGGACGCGGCGACAATCTGGATCGCCTTCGAAAAGACGAATCAAGGAAGAAAATGATCAAAATGGTGACGGGAGTCAGAATCGAGTACTTCAACCAAATTCCCTATCCAGTTTACAAAGTTAAAAGGGAGGACGGGAAGGTTGAAGACATCAGCGAAGCGGACCTAATCTACATTAGACACCCTGATGTCGAGAGAATATTCTCGACGTACAGGTATCTAGGACAGCTGAAAAAGGACCCTGCATTGAAGATAGGCCTTGTTACACTCAAAAGGTTCATGTTGCGCCAGATCAATTATAATGCTTCCCACGACCTTCAGATGGCACTGGAAAGCAATATGAAGAAAGTGAACCTCACAAAGCCTAACTTCGAAGTCCCGGATGACCCCAACATCTCTGAAGGAAACGTCTTTGAAGGTGAGGACCCCTCGATAGTCTACGTCAACTACAAAGGTGAGAAGAGATTGATGAAGACCTCGGAGATCCCAAAGTTCTCCGACGGGACTCTCCAAATTATTTCAAGAAAGTTGACAAGGATTATCCAGGAGATGGAAGGAGAAGACCTCGATAGCCAGATGAAGTTCAGATTACTTCGAGGGAAGATCGATGAAAGACTGGCTTTTCGGAGGTGGCTACGTAACTACGAAGTCAAGCTTGAACTTCGAAGCTCTACGTACAAAACGGTGGACCCCAAGGCCAGAGCATCCAAGCAGAAGATTTAAAAAGAACACAAAGGGCGAGATTGTTAGGATCATTTTATTGTGTTCTTTATATTTTAGATGCTTCCGTCTTTGGTGTATTTAGTTCTTTGGTTTAGATGTTATTTGGGTTTGTAATTTACTTAATTAAGTATTAGTTGTTTGGGCTAATTAGGTTTTGGGCTTGATGGGCTTTAATATACCAACTAATGTGGTATATAAAGATCCACCAAGCCCTAGTTTCAAAAGATGTTCCTTTTGCAAAAAAAAAAAAAAAAAAAATTTGACTCAAATCTTAACGCGCATGGCTCTGATACCACTTGTAAGGCCTAGAATATCCAACTAAACATTATTAAAACGAGTTACCACGATTTGATTGGAAGAATTTGCTTAGCGTGGGGTGTTGTGTGTTCTTGAGGGGCTTGGTGGCTCCTTCTCTCTAAAAGCTTATCTCTCTAAATAGTTTTCACACAATACACATTTTATTATGTGTTAGGGTTCAAGTATTTATACCACATTTTGGTATATAATACTTGGGCCCCCTAACAAAGCCCAATTACACTAAGCCTCTTATAAAGAGAATCTTTATAAATACACAACAAAGATAATTATAATTAATTGAACACAATAAAATATTCCTAACAATTTGAGAAATGAATTCTCCTCTAAAAGCTTATCTATTTTTGCTCGAAACTCTTTACGTTCTGATTCCAGAAGAGAATGTAATTCAGCAATTTTGCGTTCAGTTTCTAGAGTATCACAATCTTTAGAGTTTGGTTTTGTTGATTGTATAGAATATTCCTTGTTTGGCACGGACTCAATTGTTTGAGTTGACTTATTTAGCAATATAGTTTCTTTTATTTGGCGTTGCTCAGTTTGTTCTCGTTTAGCTAGAACATCTTCTAATTATTTAATTTTTGAATATAATTGAATTCTTTGTTCAAGGAGACTTTTGTTTTGGGCTGCACTATTTATTTTTTCGTCTCTACATGTTGATAATTCTTTTGTAAGTTTGCTTATAGTTGATTCGTGTTGTGCGACCCTTGTATTTAAGCTAATCAACCTTTCTTGTTCTATTCTTAGTTTATTTTTAAGAATAGCTTTTTCTTCTAAACACTTAACTAAACAGTTGTAATTATTTTCTAGCCTAACTTCTAATTCTTTGACTTTTGTCAAGTAGTAGGCTTCCATATTTTCTTTCTTGATTGGATGTTTTTTATCGTTCTCGTATTTTTGAATTGATATTAATTTTGGATCAATGTGTTCGAATAGATTTTCGAATGATTAAGTTTTCAGAAGTTTAGGTATCAAAAAGATTTTTGAAATGATTTAGAAAGAAAAAAAATTGTACCGAGACTATCTTTTGTATCGGAAAATTTTAACAGTCCAATTTTTTTTTTGTTACCCAAAACTTTTTCGTATGAACCGGGAACCTTTTTAAAGCAGGTACAAAAAAATCTCGTAGCCAAAAATTTGAAATTTTAGGACTTTTTTTTGGCTGCCTAAAACTATCGAAAGCTTTGCGGCACCGAAAATCTTTTACCCATCATAAGTTTTCGTATGTTTATATAATAGTTTTTCGTATCAGAAGAGTTTTTCGTATTGAAGCTTATAAAGTTTTTCGTATTGAAGTCTATTTCGTCAAAGGACTTTTTCGTACGAATACTTTTTCGTATTGAAATAATTTTCGTACGAGAAATTTAATTTTTCGTATGAGAAAGTTTTTCGTATGTCAGAAATGATAGTTTTTCGTATTATAGAATTTCGTATGCAAATTTCGTATGGAAAGGTTTTCGTATAAGAGGATTTCGCACGACAAAATAGTAGTTTACGTATCCTGTTTGAAAATTTTCGTATGGAGAAAAAAGTTTTTCGCATCACATCCCATTTTTTTTTCGTACGAGAAAAAAATTAATTTTCGCAGGTAAAATTGATACGAAAAGTAGACCGTCAATGCGAAAACTTCAGAGAATGTGAGTGATACGAAAACTTTGGTCAATGCAAAAAATAGCTTGATACGAAAACTATCTTATGAATGGTGCGAAAACATTTTGGTTCGGAAACTTTTATTTGGTGTGAAAACGTAAGAGGATAATGCGAATTATTCAAATAACACTCAAATTATTACTTTAAGCACAGTTAATCGATCGAAATTGATTGGGTAATCATAGAAAACACTCGATTAACACGATCGAAACCAAAATATAGCACAATTTAGCAATTTAGCGAAGAACACTTTGAAGAATTGTTTCGATCGCAGATTTCAATCTTAGGTCAAATTGAGCTTAATTAATCGAAGATAATCGCAACTAATATATATCAATGGATTCGCAAATAGATTTTGCTCAGTATCATACGAAAACAGCAAGCAAATATCATATGAAAATCATATATCAATGCCACCGAAATAAAATGCGAAGAACATCATACGAAAACTTCAATATTTCGAACCAAATTCATTAATTCAGCACACAATTTGGCTCCGATACCAATTGTTAGGTCCATTTTTAACATCCAACGAAGAATTAACACTCAATTATAATGAATTACCTTGAAGATTTGAGAAATTAGGGTTGAAGGTAATTAGCAAGAAAGAGAAGAGTGTTCTTCAAGCTAAGATTTTTCCTATCATATCAAGTGTGTACAATCAAAGCTTGGAAATGTGAATTGTGTGGACCTATACAAGCTACTCTAGCTATTTATATCATATTTATGGTATATTTACAAGTAGGTCCCTATACTAATATATATTTACACACTTGACCAAATACTAAAGATAGCTTACAAATAGAACACAACTAAAATGTCTTCTACATATATGCCGTCTCTTCTCCATCAATTTCCGAAACAACATCTTCCACTTTCGTCTCCTAATTCCATATCTATGAAGCCATAGCCACCCTTACCTCGCCCTCGACGCCTTCACTTTGTCAAATGACGCCACCTCCCCACCGTCGCTACTGCAAAACCAATGAGATTCGGCAATATCGCTGCGGTCAGCGCCGCAGAGATCGACCGAGGATATAACGGCTCCTTTAGTTCTTCGTATGAAGCGACGGATTATGATGATAGTTGATTCTTTGGAAAGATAGTTACTTTTAATTCTTAAGTTCATTGTCGTTGTTGGGTCATCCAGCCAACATCAAGCCAATTGGCATTCAATATTTTTTCTTCCCAACTGCATTGGCCCCTGCCTTGATAAATGCAAGCTGATGGATGCAATGACGTTTAACGTCATTTGCACTACATATAAATAGAAGCATCTGAATGCATTAGAGATACACCTCAAGAGCAAAGAAGCAAGCTCAGTGTGAGAGAGAGTTATAGTGAGAGGGTAAAGAAAATCTTATCCGGGTGGATAAGGGTGAAAGCGGGTTTAGTTTTACTGGGGTAGTTGGGAATATGTACAAATACATTACCCGGGTGGGTAAGGGGTCTCGGGTTTGGGTCTAAACACGAGCGTTAATTTGTACGGTGTAATATTTTCAATATAGTAAAACTATTATCTCTCCGTGGAGGTAGGTGGTATTGGCCGAACCAGGTAAAAATCTCGTGTTCTCTCTCGGTGTCATTTCGACTTACGTACTATCCCGATAAATTATTGCGGTGTCCAAATATAACTCACCGCTGGCCCGAATATTTTAATAATCAGTCGTCTCTGCAAGAAGTACCAATCCCCCATCATTTTGATGTTGAAGATCCATTTCCAGCTTTAATGGACACGATTGATTACACCTTTGACTGAATCAGTACGCAGAACGAAATTATTTGCTCGGCGTTGTGCTAAACTTTGATTGATTATTCTCACATAATACATACGTATAATCTTACTTGGTTCTTATATGGAATGTGCAAGTTGTAACGTTGGCAGAATGATGTTCTTTTACATGGGTATTATGTTGTTTGGGTGTCACTGTCGCGTGACTCATTGATTGGCCATATTACATATTTTTTGGTTTATGGTCGATGTCCTAACTACCTATGGATATTTGTATCATCAAATTTCATTACCATTTTGATTAAATTACACAGAGCATTGTTGCTTGTGCTAATTTCTGTATTCTCCGATTTCTTGTATTTCACCCACATTATCGTTTTCCCCTCATCGGAATAAAGTTCTATTCTCGAAGAGGAGATCTTTGCCAACCGTGGCAGGATTAACAAAACCAGAGGACAAACTTGCTGGCATTCGTATGGAAATGTAATTCACGGAGTCGAACATAAGTAGTTGTTTTTTTCCCTCACATCCATTCCCAAGTAAATGTTGAGTCGTCATTGGCATGTTTTTCAGTATGTTCAAATGAGGTTACTATGCTTGAGCATTATCTGATTTTTCAAAAGGTTGGTGCACTATGGACAGCTGACGGAAGGTTTCTTAGAGCTGAGGATATTCCAATAGCTCACAGCAGTGTTAGGAGAGGAAAGAGGTCAATTAACTGGAGGGCGGAGAAGCCATCCATACTTGCCCGGTATGCATGCAGTTTTTTCCGTTAACCACTTCCATATTTTAATCATTTTAATAAGAAAGTTTCATTCAAAATGGATGGTTTTTAATTATGTTACACAAAGTACAGGCGTATGATACTATAATAGTGTAATAGCTCATTAACATCATAGCTTTCTTCTCTTGACAAATGTATGTTTTCGTACTTATACACTCAACGTTCCATGGAAAATTGAATGAAGTCACTCTATTCTTGTAACAATGACTATATTACCTAAAGACGTTGATTCCGCCACTTCTATATTATCATAAAGATCATGCATTAATCCTTTTCGTTCCTGTTTTCTAAGACGTTCCTTGAGCAAAATTCTGAGTTGAAGTATTTGGTACATATATATATTTTAGATAAAGTTGATGCTTCTGATGTTATATCATTAAAAAGGGTCAGAACATAAGATGGTGGTGATGCTAAAGTAGTAGTTTCTCCTCGTGACATAATCTATGTTGAACCTGTCGAGCCACTTGAAATAAGCGGCCGGAGGTCTTGCATAAACTTGATTATCGTTATGCGTATGGCTATAAATTTGCTCTCCAATTCTCATTCATGCGAGAAAGGAGTCCGTAATCACCTTCTGTTCATGCATTCGAGTACTTTATCTTTTCAATCTTTATAGGAATATTGTTATGGGGCTTGAATTTGAATTACGTTGTATTAGCCGCCTTTTGGCCCTAGACTTATAGTATTTACTTTCATATGCAAGTACTCATATTATGCCTTTGCATATTTGTCACGCTCCCATGGAAATAGCAGCATTTACTGTCCAGTAACAAACATTCGCAGATCAAGTCGTAGTCATTCCGATTGACCTATAGTATTGATTTTTTATTGACAACAAAAGCTAACTAATTCGCCACGTGGCTTGTGGATAACATCTTGCTGGAGTCTGCATAAAAATTACATGATTATATCAGTGTAATGTATTTGTGTAATGTGCCATTAATATATTTGAAATCTATGGAATCTTTTGCTTTCAGAGGGTTTTCTTGGTGTGACAATTCCCTTGCGTTGATCGCTCGTTCTGGAGCACATAACAGAACGGTTACACCATTTGGATTGCAGCTCGAATGTGTTCATGTTGGATCAGTTCGGTTTCGTATCTGCCGATATTTTGCTCATGATCTTTTGCCTTTTTCGTTCGCTTTGATTAAGGATTTAACGTTGAGTTTTCAGTTCGGTTTCTTATATGCTCGCTCGGCCGATTATTATTCAACTGTGTAATTGGCAGAATGAGAATATACAGAACCCTTTGGGAAGCGGTTGGTACCTATGTCGAAATGAGCCCGTTTATGGCAGCTAACAAAATTTAAAAGCCTATCTTGCTTATCCACCGAGAAGAAGACAATAATTCTGGGACCTTTCTTGACCATGCAGGTAACTTTTGGAACGATGGCGATGTATTCAGAAAATTCCTGTCATTGTTTAGATATAATGTTTCTATATATATTCTCTCTTTACTTGAATAGTTATAGCATGATATCCTTTTGTCTTGCTTTCCTTGCTAGCCAAATTCATCAACTGATATAAGCTTCAAGCACTATCAAGATCGATTGGTTCTGCCCGCCCGCTATTACATTAGATGTTATAAGTAAATTAATGCAGTCGAATCGATTCTTTGACGCGGCCACGGTGCTCTTTGCCGAATAGTCATACTTGCATTTGAGAGCCATGGCTATTCCCCTGGGAAACCGGCAGATGCCTGCAAAGATACTGCGTGGCCAATTCTTCAGCGTCTGATGAGGATCCTTACACTGAAGTAGTTGAAGACAAGAAAAGAAAGTTGTGAGTTCTGCTGGAGGATCACCGAAAGAGATCATAGATCCTCACATTGATACAGTTCCAACAATGCACAAATCTCTGTCTCCAAAAATTCGAACGATTCGGGGGTGTTCGTATGATATTCTTGTTAATGGAGATCGGCGAAGCAGACGATCTATTGCTCATGTTAGAATTTAGGAGGAGAAGTTTTCAGTTTCGTGTCCTAATTTCAGTAATTCTTCCAATTTATCGATCATGACATGATTTAGTGTGAAAACGTGCTAAATTTTCGTTAAACTTGACCTTAACCCGTGACGGAATGATCAAATTGGTCAAAAATCGACAACATCGGGGACTAAATCTATTCAGGCGCAACAATAAGATAAACATTGAGAATTATTTTGGATTTTCTCCTAATTTTTTTCTTTCCATTTTTTTTTTCTTGAGTATCCTAAATGATGCAGATTGATTATCAATGCAATTTAACCCAACCGCCGACGCAAGCAAGCATCTAGCATATAGATGATAGGTGCATGTTAGTTCACTCCCCATCATCAATATGCCCCCGATATAAATGAGGTTCAAAATACATAATTTGTCAAGCTTGAGTTTGATATTAAATATTACATCTCAACGCTGTTTTTGATATTAATTTTGATGACTCTTTTAATAACACGCTATTAGGGTAAAGTAGTAGTATAACAGTCGTTCGTTCTCGTTTGACTTGACCATTAGGAAAAATGAAATGTGAATTGGATTGGATCTCTGATCAAATATGGCAAAATAATCCAAAGCCATTTAATTGGATATGCAACTTGTCTTAATAATAATAAAATATTAAATAAAAGACCATCGCGCATCACGCCACGCACTCCATATTTCTTTACTACTAAAATTTCAACGGAGCCCAGCAATAATACAATACAAAGTCCGAGGAAAACCTTTAGCCTCAGCATCCCATTTCATATTGATTCCTTCACATGTAGCGTAGTAACAGCTTAGCTTAACTTAGCTTCCATATCTATTCCCTCCCACCAACTCTTCACTTACCGTCCCGCAGCACTTCTATCTACTTATACAACAACCTGTCAGAAGGAGATAGATACAGACATACATACATACATACTATGGCTTCCTTCTTATGTTCCACTAGATTCTTCCTCCTTATCATTCTCATCTCAGCAGTTCCCATAGCATACGTCATACACTCGGAGACGTCTCCACGCGCCACCCACGTGTACGAGTACCACAGCAACGGGTGGATGAGGGAGTGCTCCAAGTGGGACGATCTCAACCGTCGCTTCCTGGTCTCATACTTTAGTGGCGGTCTCGGCGTGGTCAACGTGGGCAGCGAGGGTAGCAGTACGGAAGGAGGAGGAGGAGGCTCGGCCGTCTTGGAGGAGGTCACGGTGGTCGACGAACCCGACATCGGGAGGAATTCGTCTCTGGGCCTGGTCGTTGACCGGCCGAGGAATCGGGTTCTGGTGGTCGTGGCCGATGTGATGGGGAACAAGTACAGTGCGCTTGCGGCCTATGATTTGTCCACGTGGCATAGGGCTTTCCTCGCCCAGCTCAGCGGCCCAGGTGAGTATCATCAATCATTGAACAATAACTGATGATGTGTTTATCAAGAAGATTCATATACCGACGGACAGATTTCTTTATCTGCATCTGACCTAAATGGCTTGAACAACATTCCTCCTTTTCTAATATTTTTTTTCCCATTTTACCTTTGGGTCAACGCTGCTTCTTGTTAGGTGTATCCATAGTTAGAGCCTAGTCTTTCTTGTTAGGTCTGCTGCGCCGAACAAGTTATTAAGGGACATAATCAAGCAATAACTACCCTTGTTCTTACATTACTTCTACCTAGTCTAGTGGCCAAACCTAATGATGTATCATAGTTCTTGTCTGGGAATAGCGCCTTGGTCTTGTTGAGCTTTTTATTTTGTGGAACTTGATTCTATCTGGAATTTCTTTTCTAGCATTCTGTCTTTGTAGCAGACAGTAAATGTAGATTGTGACAAAGTATCTTAATGATTATTATGTTAATTGGAAATATTAGGTAGATACTATCTAGAAAAATGTTTGCAAGAACAAATTTCACAAGACATGATAAAAAAGGGGGTTCTTGGACTAATCAGCATCCCTTCTATGGCAGAGGACGAAAAAGCATTCGCAGACGATGTAGCTGTTGATCCCCAAGGCAACTCTTACATAACAGATGCGAAGCAGAACAAGCTATGGAAGGTTGGGCCCTCGGGGGAGTTCCTATACACCATCAAAAGCCCGCTCTTTACTCCCAAGGAATGGTACCTCAACCTAGTCGGACTCAATGGGATTGTTTACCATCCAAACGGATACTTGTTGGTCATCCACACTTTCTCCGGCAATCTCTTCAAGATTGAGATAGGAAAGAACGATGAGGTGAAGCAGATTAAGATAGTTGAAGGCTCGTTGAGATTCGGTGATGGTTTGGAGCTTTTATCTCCGACAAAGCTCGTTGTGGCTGGAAATCCATCGAAATTGGTTCAAAGCGACGATGACTGGGACACTGCTAGTGTTGTGGGCAAGTTCTCGGGTGCTACTCACCGTTTGACTACTGCAGCAACGGTGAAAGACGGGAAGGTGTATCTTAACCACATGTTTGGATTGGGGTATCCTAAGAGGAAGCATGTCCTTGTCGAGGCTGTCTTTTCTTCTTGAATTTGAGTTCTAAAGACAATCGAACAATTGGTCAAGGCATTGTTGTACTCTCCTCAGGTTAATAATATTTGGCCAAGGCATTGTTTGTTTAGTTTCTTGGATTTCTTTCTTCGTTTTCTGGAGTTATGCATACGATATGTTTGTGAGAACATTTCTCAATCGTGAATGCCGAATGGAACTTGAAATACAGTTTGATTGTCTGAATAGAATCGCAATGGTTTTGTTGATTCCGCACAGAATATTTTAGGATCACAAAGCTTCTTACATGACAACACTTGAAGCTTCAGTTTGGAATAACATAACTATACACGATTGCTGCAGTTGTGTCAGAATCTATGAAGCCCAAACTTATCTTCTCCTCCAACCTCACAACATTTAATGGAACTTCCAAGCTGAAAGAAAGAAAAATGGAGTCCCTTTCCACCCCACAAGCAAGCATTTGTCGCTGACGTCAAGAGTGCATGATTCTCCACAAGGAAAGTGATTCAATATCAGTGAAGCCTGGCTAATGGATGCAGTGCTCAGCTCCAATTCTATCATTCCATACCTGGCGAAGAATGCTCTCCACACCCTTAAGCTCACGCTTCTTACCTCTCTTTCGGCGCCTTCCGTGGCTACAACGTTGCATAATCTGTCCCTATATGTTCCTGATTCCAGAGCCATTCTATTGACGTCGTCGCGAGCCATACTATCTTCGAGGCTGTCGAATATAGCACCGGCATAGAATAGGGCTTCTGTGAATCGGTTAACGAAAGAAGGAGAGTTCTGATTAGATTCCAGTTCTTCTACCACCATCACCAATGGCTTTATGTTTTGCATCACCCTCATCAGATTCCTTAGGCAGACGGGCTTAGATATCAGAGTCCTCAGCTTGAAGGGGAAAAATACCGCCACTCCCTCACTGGGTTCGATGCCAAAGTCTTCTTCTTTGAGATCCTCCATGTTAGCTAGAGACACAACCTTGTAAGAGAAAGACAGTTTCAAGTGCGTAGCAAAGCTTCCTAAGAGCTTTCCCGTATCTTGCCAGTTATATCTGTCCCCCGTTATGACAGCTGTTATCTTGAGATAACAGCTTTGATCTGTTATTTTCTCTGCAAAGCATTTCATCAGGGCTGCCCAGTGCAATCCAGTCCACACGTTAAAATCAAGGATATGAACTTTCGAAACTGTTGCAATATTTTCCAGAATTGTTTGAACAGCAGTGAGATGCAATATTTGGTAGAAAGGGACAGTGCTATAGAGGCTGAAGAATGCTGGAATATCTGCCTTAGTACAAGGATCATATGGTTTTCCATCCCCTTCTAATGTATTTCTTGTTCCTCTATTGATTCTCTCCATTAACCCTTCGGCAAAGTAGAAGACAACTCCTTGGACTAGAGTGCCAGTATTCGAAGCAATCCCTTGGCAACTACTGAGCAATTTTCTAGCCATTTCAAACTCTCCGTTGCTTACTTTATCTGCAGCAGCTAGGAGAAGTTGAGCCACTTCGACGTCTTGTCTATCTTCGGTGGAAAGATGTGAGAGAGAAGAGCCATATGGATGTGAAAACACATCGATGTTGATGAACTTCTCCGATGAGAACTGAACAAATCTTTCTGCTGATAGCTTCAGTATTTGCTCCGTCGATAGTTTCTGGCTCGTTCTGCTTTCGGGATCGTCCATCTGTGTCCCATGAGTATGACTGCTCGACTCTTGACATGTCTCGCCGGAAACTAAAAGCTCACGAGGGGCTGTTAGCAGCAAGTCTTTGCCTTGCCGTCTTGTTATATCTTCTTGAATGGAATTCTTGTGGTAGAATCCACATTCCGAATCAATATCATCACCCCACTCAGTCATGATTATTGGTTCTGTTGGAAATTTGTTGCAATATGGAAGGAAGTGACTAAAAACTGAACAAAAAACGATCTTAAACGTGACGAATAAGATCGTTATTATATATGTGGAGCATAAGAGCACAAATACGAAGCATTGGAATGAATGACGAATGATAAGGTTATGATGAAATCAAACCCAATATACAAATAGAAAGCCTTCGTACGTACCACAATGCGTGGGTATGTTTGCAGATGATTGCTGACAAAATGCTGGAGAATCAAAAGGCGGCTGGTTGCTATATTCTATAATTAATGGGTAATTCTATTGGCACCCCACGAGGTTAGCTATGCAGTGATGAAGCGGTTATGACATTTCATTAAATATTCTTGTCTTGTTTTCATTTATAGCTCGATCACATATAATGAGTTAAGAGACAAAAGAGAATGTGGTTCTATCTCTTCACATAATTATCTCTTCTTTATTCTATTTTGTTTTATTTATTCATTTATTTAATTATTTATTATTATTATATAAATATGCATATCGTTAGTTTTAAAATATTTAGAAATCATGGGACTTTACGTGAATATTTACCCATTTGTTAAGCTTTTACTATGCATTTTCGTATTAATAACTAGGGTAATAAATTAAGTTTTAGTATTTAATGAATAAACAATAGTATGAGTAAGAGATATCTCCAATATAAGTTTAAAATATTATTTTATGCAAATTTCAGACACTAACTCTTTATACACGTGTAATTAATCATATCCATCAATTGACACGTGTCATATTATAAAACTGACTTAACTATTCGAATAAGAATTTCTAAAAATTTATCTTATCATAATTCCTATAATTCAGTTATTCTAAAATGATGTCAAATCTAAAGAATACTTACGTCAAGCCAAATAAATTGCCTATAATATGCAATCGATAAAAATGCACACCACATGCAAAACAAGAATTACCAGGTATTAGGCATCATATTATGCATGTATTAGGCAAAACACGTAATTCATATAAGTTATAAAAATGTAATGCATGGATTATGTTGGCCAAACTAAATGTTCGAGGGCTCGAGTATCATCACACTCAGTGGCAGAATGAACTTGGCCAATACTCTCAGCATCTCACTCGCATTACATTCTCGTTTCCCTCGAGGCGCACTTGAGCTTGGGATCCCTATTGGTATTTGGTGCAAAGCTCAGCTGGGTAATCTTGAGTGCAGGCTGGTATTGGCCAAACTTAGATTCATCCGAGAACGAGGCAATACAACAGCGGCTGCCGCACGTTTATCGGAGTGCACTACACTTTTCCGGCAGTGCAATGGGTCAGCGACGACCGACGACAACGGCCGCGCGATCAAGATTGATTGGTTGCTTGGTTTCTGATTTTCTTTTCCCTTTTTTTTGGTGAATGATAAAGAAAATATGTTGGAACCATGATGATTTTAAAACAATATAAAAGCATATAATAAGGGCACTATGGTCATTTCAGTCAAACATGGAGCTCATAGTAAATTTTCTTTCTGAAAAAGGTACCTCGTAATTAATATTTTCTGAAAGGATACTGAAATGACTTTTTTTTTTTTATATCTATTTATGTATTTAAGTGCAGATTTTACAATTATATACAATAATACAAATATATAATTCTAAAAAAATTATATTCATAATCACATAAAATATATTTTTAATTATAAAATTAAATTTTATAAAATATATATAAATAATATTAAAAATATTAAAAAAAAAGCAGGCCTACTTTGACAGTATCTAAAAAGCGGGCCTAATTTGGCCGGTATCTCGCGAGCGAGGCAAGAGGAGGTCAAGATAGCAATACTCAGATCGAGGGGCAAGTATCTCGTGAACGTGGCATATCTTCAGCTTTTTGCAGCTTTGTAAGGCAAGAGCATAATCGGAGGTGGATTGGGGCAGGCCAAAGAGGACCGGAGGCTGTGTCGAAGGAACCAACGGGGGTGTTATACATCGGTTCAGGTTGCTTCGGACGAAAACATCCCGACACAAGCTCTAATTCGTATTTGGCTGCTGATTTTGATTAACCCCCACACACTTGGCTGCTAAGAATGAAATACAACCAAGGACAATTCTTGTTTATTTTTTGAAAAAAGGGTACGGAATTTATATTGAGAAATGAAATTAGTGAACTAGTTTTACAAGTATACTGATCTTAAAAATAAAAAAATGCTTATTTAATGACTCGAGCTTATATTTTGCAATTAATTCACCAGTACAGAAACAATCATAGGCGAAAATTGTTATAGGGTATAGACAACAGTTTTTGGGCAACCCCCAGAGCCCCGACGCACATACTCTGGTTATAGGTGATGGTTGTTAAGCGTCTCACACACTCGATCGTATGCACAATCGTCGCCATACCTGAACATAGGCGACGGTTTTTAGATAATGATCGTCGCCTATTCTTTGGTTCTTAACGCCTTTCATTTGATATAGGCGACGGTTTTCTCCGACCAGTAGTACAAGTTATAGTATAGGCCACGGCACTATAGGCGCCGGTTACTAAAAACCCGACGCCTATAAAACACTCGGTGGCATTTTGGTTTTTTTTTTTTAAAGTTTGGTTTATTATAGGCGCGTTTGTTCCACATAACTGTCGCCTATAATATCTGTACACAATAGGTGCCGTTTTATTTTGAAAACCGATGCCGATAGTTTAAGTATAGGCGTCGGTTGTTATGAAATATCGACGCCTATAGTTTACTAATACTATATGCGACAATTACGTGGTAACAACCGTCTCGTTCCTTTTCCTAACATCAAATTTCGCGATTTATAAGTTTTATGGTTCTATTTTTGGCGAGGTTGGGTTTTCGATTACTTTGTTTGTGTTGCGATTATGTGCAATTTCTTGGCAGCTCTTGGGGTTATCTTCGATATTATGTTGATCTTAATGTTGATTTGTGCAAGTTTGGTTGAGAATTTTGGCGAAAATGGGTCTGAATTTGTGCGAGAATTCTGTGTCGTTTTGTGCAAATTTTGGTGGATTTTGTGCGAAAATTGAGGAATTTGCTAAATATAAAATTTTAATTGGGGCCGTGATGTTTATTTAGGTTGAATTTCTTCAAAATTTGCTTGTATTTGACGTTTGTATGAGTTGGACAGCTTCTTGGACGAAAATGGGCGATTTTTGGTGACTTGGCCATTTTGCGAATAGGTAAAATTTCTAGTCCTCATTAGCTTTAAAATTGTACTTTTTATGTGACTAAGTGTTTAATAATTCTTGTTTTGGTTTTTGTGATTTTAACGTCTGGAAAGTTATAATGTAGACTATTGTTCAAGGTTTGCTCATTAGGAGAAAATATTGAATTGTCCCCGTTTTGGGACCGTTCTTCAATGTTCGCTATCACTTAGGTTGTAAATTTGCGTTTGACCTTCGATATTGACGAGAAATTTGATGTCATTGCCCTTAAATATTTTCTAAGTAGACATATTATTTGGATATCCTTTCATATTTTTCGTCTACTTGAAGAACTTTGAAAAAATGCTGTCAAACTTTTCATCAATATCGAGACTCTTACACGCATTTGCTAGTGAATAGTAAATGTTTAAGGATAAGTAAGGTTGGAAAGATAATGACCCTCAAAGCCCTTCAATTAATTATGTGTGAATTATATTTGCTTCCGTTATTTATTTGTATAAATTTACTTACAATAGTTTAGGTGATTGGAATGAATCGGGGCTAGATGCGTAGTATGCGAACAACGGGTTAGTATTTGAATGATGTTGAGGAGCTTATAATATGTGCGGAGCAGAATAGGAGAATAAAGAGGCAATCAAAGATTTCTTGTCCGTGCCGTGATTGTAATAACCTAAGGTGGTGGAATCGTGACACTGTTAGGGAACATTTGATAATCAGCGATTTTTAAATCTGGGAATATGAATTGGATATGGCACGGTGAGGCCGTCATTGAAGCTAGTTGTGTCAGGGAAGGAACCACTACAGTAGTGCCACCTAACACAGATGTTGATTTTGTAGTTGAAAGTTCTTTTGACAAAAATGATCGTATTGAGGACATATTGCGTGATGTTAAGTTGAAGAATGACCTCCCATATTTGATAGTCTGGTTAGGGATAACACTATTCCTTTTTACAACGACTGCTCAAAATATACAAAGTTGTCTGTTGTATTCAAATTACTGAATGTGAAGGCTAAATTGGGGGGTCTTCGGCAAGTGTTTCTCAACACTTTTAGAATCATTCGTTGATATCCTTCCTGATGGCAATGAGCTTTCGACGTTGACTTACGAGGCAAAAAATCTATTGTGCCCTTTGAACTTACAATATGAAAGAATACATGCGTGTCCCAACGATTGCGTACTTTATATGGGTGAGTATAATCTCCTGATAAGTGTCCTATATGTGACACTTGGCATTACAAGTGAAAAGACGAAGTCGGTGATGCTCCTGCTAAGGTACCGTGGTACTTATCGATAGTTCTGAGGTTAAGATGCATGTTCTCAATGCCAACGATGTTAAATTCTTTAGATGGCATGACGAAGAAAGAAAAAATGATGGAAAATAAAGACATCCGACAGATTCTCCTAAATGGAGGAACGTTGATTCATTGTTTCCTGAATTTGCAGGTGAGATACGAAATCTTAGGTTTTGGCTTTGCACTGACGGGATAAACCCACACGGCGACATGAGTAGCGTCACATTACTTGGCCGGTACTGCTTTGTATCTACAACCTCCCTCCATGACTTTCTATGAAAAGAAAATATATCATGTTGTCGTCGTTGATATCGGGTCCAAAACAACCTGGCGACAACATCAATGTTTACTTAGCTCCGTTGATTGATGATCAAAAGACTATGCGGTACGAAGGCATTGAGGTGTACGACGCTTACATTAGTTCAAGGTTTACGCTATACGCGTTGATATTTTGAACCGTCAATAATTTTTCGGCTTACGAGAATCGGTCTGGCTATAGTGTGAAGGACAAACAGCATATCCAATATGTGGGAATAATACGGATAGCAGTGGTTGAGCAATCGCAGGAAACACATATATGGGGCATAAAAAATTCTTGTGAATGTACATATGAATATCGAACTAAGAATAAGTTGCTACCACTTTTTAACGGGAAGAGCGAGGCTTCTAAGACTACATTTCCTTTGGCCAAGTTGGCCAGGGTGGGCAAGACGGCTCCGACAACCTCACGGACATATGCCAAGTCATTCAGTCCGAGTCAATTCAAACAAAGCCTAACCAATTCCGAGGATCTCGGAGGGCATTCAAAACCTAGCTGAAGGAGATACACTCGGAACAAGGAAGTCCTTCAAATTCGAAGGACCAACATAAGGAGAGACTTTCGGAGCAAGGAAGGCATTCAAACGGAGGATGGATCCCGGGTCTTCTAGGACCCTCCACGTCCTAAAATATCGAAAAGTTAGTTCACCTCGACCCCTATAAGTACTCATGCTCATTCGACACTCAATTTACGGTATCTACACTTTTCAACTATTGCCTGCACATTCTCTCCCTTACTTTCTACTCACCCACCAGAAAAGAGAAATACCCTCGTGACTTAAGCAGGGGGAAACCCCCTCGCCCCTAAAAACACCCTCATCCCCTTAATATGGGTATTGTAAGGGACGATCGCCGGAGGTCAGGCGGAGTTCACGGAGATAGTTCGAATGTGGACGAACGTATTTTTTCTGGCATCGTCACTTTTCCATATAGTTTATAATTTCCATCTGGAAATGACCTCGTGATAAAAGTTAGGTTTTTGATGGGTTGAGAATAATGGCTGGAAGGCACTGTTTAACATTCTGCACCAGTCTGCACATTTGGAATATAATGGGAAAAACGGCTTAGTCGTGGGACGTAAAAGGGCAAGGCAATTGGCGGCCAATGATCGTCATTCCTTAGGTCGCTGTTGGTGAAGAAAATTAATAGATTCAATCTTCCGTCCGTATTTGTAGTATTTTTGTGATATTATTTTGTTTTTCTTAGACTCGTCAAAGCAGACAAAGTCTGCCGTCATTATATTCTCCCTTTGCAAGCCTGTCTTACGCGTCCAACGTTGTTTCTAATGATGTACAAGTAATAGAATATAGCAGCCGCCTTTTTTATTCTCTAACAGCATCTTTGGTCAGCCAACTGCAAAAACACCCCATATATCCAACTAGGAAGGCTTCCTATTTATATATATATATATATTCGATTTGATTTCACCAAAACCATATTATTCATCGTTCCAATTATGCTTCGTTTTTGAGCTTTTGTGCTCCATGCACATTTAAAGCGATCACTTCTGTTAAGTTTTTAATCACTTGGGTTTGCTAAAAGCTCCAAACAGATCCAATAATCATGACTGATTGGGATCAAGATATAACAAGAAGGCAAGGCAAAGACATGCTGCTACCAGCTCCTTGGGATCAGCATTTAGCTTCTGCCGCGATGGAGTTTTCATTAGCCCAAGACTCGAGCGGTCATACTCACGCGACACAGATGGACGACCCCGAAAACAGAACGAGCCAGAAACTATCGACCGAGCAAATACTGAAACTATCAGCAGAAAGATTTGTTCAATTCTCATCGGAAAAGTTCATCAACATCGATGTGTTTTCACATCCATATGGCTCTTCTCTCTCACGTCTTTCATGCCAAGATAAACAAGACGTAGAACTGGCTCAACTCCTCCTAGCTGCTGCAGATAAGGTAAGCGACGGACACTTTGAAATGGCAGCAAAATTGCTCGGTAGTTGCCAAGGGATTGCTTCGAGTACAAGCACTCCAGTCCAAAGAGTTGTCTTCAACTTCGCCCAAGGGTTAATGGAGCGAATCAACAGAGGAACAAGAAAAGGTTTTGAAGGGGATGGAAAACCACACGATGCTTGTACGAAGACAGATATTCCAGCATTCGTCAGCCTCTATAGCACTGTCCCTTTCTACCAAATATTGCATCTCACCACAGTTCAAACCATTCTAGAAAATATTACCACAGTTTCGAAAGTTCATATCCTTGATTTTAACATGGTGACTGGATTACACTGGGCAGCCCTGATGAAATGCTTCGCAGAGAGAGTAACAGACCAAAGCTGTTACCTCAAGATAACAGCTGTCACAACGGATTACAACCATCTTCAGAGAGAAACGGGAAAGCTCTTACGAAGCTTTGCTAGTCACCTAAACTTGCCTTTCTCATACAAAGTTGTGTCTCTAACTAACATGAAGGATCTCAAAGAAGAAGACTTTGACATCCAACCAGGTGAGGGCGTGGCGGTATTTTTCCCCTTCAAGCTGAGGACTCTGATATCTAAGCCCGTCTGCCTAATGAATCTGATGAGGGTGATACAAAACATAAATCCATTGGTGATGGTGGTAGAAGAAGTGGAATCTAATCAAAACTCTCCTTCCTTCGTGAACCGATTCACAGAAGCCCTATTCTTTTACGGTGCTATATTCGACAGCCTTGAAGAGAGTATGGCTCGAAATGACGTTAATAGAATGGCTCTGGAATCAGGAACATATAGGGACGCGGTATGCAACGTTGTAGCCACGGAAGGCACCGAAAGAGTGACAAGAAGCGTGAGCTTAAGGGTGTGGAGAGCATTCTTTGCCAGGTATGGAATGATAGAATTGAAGCTGAGCGCTGCATCCATTAGCCAGGCTTCACTGATATTGAATCACTTTCCTTGTGGAGAATCATGCACTCTTGACGTCAGCGACAAATGCTTGCTTGTGGGGTGGAAAGGGACTCCATTGTTCTCTCTTTCAGCTTGGAAGTTCAATTAAATGATGTCAAGTTGGAGGAGGAGATGTGTTTGGGCTTGTTGGTTTCTTTTACAACCACTGCAATCTTATATATAGTTATGTTATTCCAAAATGAAGCTTTGTCATATAAGAAGCTTTGTGCTACTAAAATATTGTGTGCCAGTCGAAATAACTGTGATTCTAATCACACAATCAAAACCGTATTTCAAGTTCCATGCGACAAATAAAGATTGAGATGTTCTCACATACATACTTCATGGGTACAAAAGAAATCCAATCGTTACCGGACAAATTGTTGGAAATTGGATTAATAAGTTAGTTTGACAGAAATTTCTGCAACATTCATATTGTAAAGGCTAAATTCAATATAACCCATACGTGGTTTAAAAACTAAGCCCCTCGGATTGGCATTTGGTCACCGATCGTCCCGGTGTAAAACCTTCCTTGTTATATAAATATATTTTCGTCGATTTTCTCTGTAACTTCTTTCGTGGGATTTCAAATGTGACGTGTGAGCAGATATTGAAGCCTTGCGTTTATTGAAAAATTTGGTGATTGTCGCGTCTTCGACGCGGGTTGGGGCGTGACAGTATCTATTTGGTTTGGTATTCGAGCCGATGACTATAACAGTGATGTTAATATCCTATTTTCGGACTTACGTATGCCTTACCTGACAATGTAGCAGCAGCCGGTGAGAATAATTGCGGAGCATTAGAAGCATTATATGCCCCTCCAACGTAAGCTTAAAATACAGAGGAATGCATGTCTCATGCATGTTCAACGTTGTCTTGTTTTTAATGATGTACAAATAATAGAAAATAGAAGCCGCCTTTTGATCCTCCAACGTCATATCCTCAGCATTGTGGCAGCCACCTGCAAAAATACCCACGTTGTGGTACGAAGGCTCTTTTCTATTTGTATATTCGATTTGATTTCATCAAAAACTTTATTATTCGTCATTTGTGCTCTTATGCACCATATATATAATAAGCACATTTCGGTTTTTCTGTGATCATATTCATTGCAACAAATTTCGAACAGATCCAATAGTCATGACTAAGTGTGGAGATGATATTGATACATTCAGCACAGAATGTGGATTCTACCACGAGAATCCTATGCAAGGAAAAGACATGCTAATACCAGTTCCTAGTGAGCTTTTAGTTTCCGGCGAGACATGCCAAGAATCGATCAATCATATTCATGGGACAGATATGGATGATCCTGAAAGTAAAACGAGCGAGAAACTATCCGCTGAGCAAATACTGAAGGTAGCAGGAGAGAGATTTGTTCGATTCTCATCGGAGAAGGTCGTCAGCATCGATACGTTTTCACGTCCTTATGGCTCTTCTCTCTCACATCTTTCCACCGAAGATAAACAACACGTAGAACTCGCAGAACTTCTCCTAGCAGCTGCAGATAAAGTAAGCAACATAGAGTTTGAAATGGCAATGAAATTGCTCAGTAGTTGCGAAGGGATTGCTTCGAGTACAGGCACTCTAGTCCAACGAGTTGTGTTAATGTTTACATTGAGAATGTGGAGCCGACACTTGAGTCAACATCGTTGACTCAGACTTGGTCCATCCTACGTTTTGTCTTTCATGCCCAAATAACCGTGTATCCTATTATTGTGGCTTTATTTACGTGTGTGCAGGAGTTATTTACGAGTTGGATGTGTTCAAACAAAGTGGAGTTGAGTGGAGCTAAAAATAGAACGTGCACTTAGTAAAAATAGAGAAGAGGGAGATCATGATGGAATGAGTCAAACTACATTTGGAGCAACGTCCCTAATCAGAGTAGTGGAGTTGTAGACATCATGGAGGAAAAAGAAGTCACGAATATATACATAAGACTCCGATCTGGATTGAAGAAGATTGAAAAGACATACACGAGAGAGAAGAAGGAAAAGACCACAGAGCTTACATCGATACTCATACACAAGGGTCGAGTGCTTACACGAAGATATGTTTCTCCTCATGTCCAATCTGTTTTGCCTAGTGTTTATTTTTACACTTTTGTATAAGACTTAAGTTTTATACGTGAGTTTCTGTGTGAAGATTGGTAGAGTAGCTAGACTCTTTTTTAGGTTTGGTTTACTATCTTTGATAGTTATTCTTTTTCTAATCCATTCTCGTAGTGGAATTTTGCCCTGAAGGCTCGTAGCAAGTTATTTAACTTGCTACAGTTTTTGAAACTCTGTGTCCAACGCGTGTCTGCATATTTTTACAACTAAGTTTATTCTTTTTCCGCTGTGCAAAAACATTCTGATCCCGATTGTTGTTTCAACATTAGGGTCAACATTTCAATTTTTCTGATAACTTAGTTTATTTCCATATCAATTTATCGGGACCACATCCCGCCACCCCTTCAGAGTGGTATCAGAGCCTCCGCTTGATACACTAAGCGTTCTAATCCTTTTGATATGGATGCTTTAAGCTCAAATTATTTTGGTAAAGTTCCCGTATTAGACGGATCTAACTATGCCTACTGAAAAATTCGAATGCGTCAATGCATAAAGTCAATTGACTCTCGTGCATGGGACTCTGTTCTCAGTGGTTATACCCCTCCTAAAACTCTTCCTGATGCTGATGGAGAATCATGTAATCTTGACGTAAGCAACAAATGCTTGCTCGTGGGTTGGAAAGGGACTCCATTGTTCTCTCTTTCAGCTTGGAAGTTCAACTAAATGGTGTGAAGATGGAGGAGATGATGTGTTTTTGGGCCTGTTGGTTTCTTTAACCGCAATCTTATATAGTTATGTTATTGCAAAATGAAGCTTCCAATGATGTCATGTAAGAAGCTTTGTGCTGTTAAAATATTGTGCGCAATTCTAGTCAAACAATGAAACTGTATTTTTAAGTGCAATTCGAATCAAGATTGAAATGTCAATGTTAGGGAGTAACTTTAATACTTCGAAAATTGAAGTACCCCTATATATTCTACCATATGCACAAGTCTTCTACTACTGAGGTTATGAAAGCTTCATATTCCGTCTCAAAATATATCAAAAAACTTCGATCTTTTTGCATTTGAATCTTGAATTCAAGTTGTCAATGACCACCTTTCTAGACGTAGATCAAACACTTGTTGCTTCAAAGTAGATTGCAAATTTATGTTCTAAAAGTTGTCAAGTTCTCAAGAGATTTTGGACCAAATCTAGGACATACAGTACTTAAGTATCAACTTCTTCCATCCTTTCTTTGAACACTAATACTTGTTGGATATTAAATAATAAAAGGCTTTGGGCCTTGGGTGAGTTAAGCTCAAACAAATATCCAATAGGTGAATATAAATCTAAATGTGGTGATATTGTCCCACATTGATTACAAATATAAGAAATCATCACCTTATATATGGAAACATTATCTAGGTTGTTCAAATGGGTTGCCTAAAGGGTGGGCTCAAGTGGGCTTAATGGGCCAATGTGGTTTTGGCCCATATGATAGCCCGGGTGCGAGGAGGTGCCTTGCACCGACGAGCCCGAGCCGTGACGTGCGCAATGGGTGCTTTGACGACGCACTTTGCACATGATGGTCGGTGACGTGGCAGCTCAGTGACATGGCGTGCGTGACGTGTATAGTTGAAGATGAGGTGGCTATGCGTAAGCGCTTACAGGATAGCTGAGATGGCATGCTGCGTCCTCGCTAGGAGCAAAAATTTATGCTCCGGCGATGCGAAATGATGGTCAGTGACATGGCGTGCATGACGTGTATAGGTGAAGATGAGGTGGCGCTGCGTAAGCCCTGACAGGATAGCTGAGGTGGCATGATCCGTCAGGTTAATGGGGCGCATCGGATCGCGAAAAATCACGATCCTGACCGTTGGATTGAACCAACCCGACCCGAGGATGGGAACCAGTGGGTCGAAAAACTTCCAATTGACGAAGCATTCTAAAATTGCGACCTTTCGCATTTTGGCCCCAAAAGCGAAAAGGTCAAGAAGCCCAAGGGACATCATTTATTCAGATTCAGTCCCTGCCATGAAGAGCTATAAATAGGTCCCCCTACAAGTTGAATATTCATTTATTCCAACCCCAGCATTCCGAGTTCATACACTCTCAGTCCCTGAGTTCCCAGCAAGAAAAGCTTGAGTTTCGAGTACGATTCGCCGAAAAACTCGAGTTGTTGTGTTGCGATAACGAGTCCAGAAGTCATTGTACCTTGGGGACGATCGCCGTTAATCCGAAAGCACTTGAATATCAGGGTGATATCGTCTTACGAAGAGCGTACGAAGTACGCGTCTCGACTTACCGTTCTGACAAGTTCCTTCCACCAACCAGACGTACTACTAGAATCCAACAATACTTCCATTCAAAGTCCTTTACTTGGAACAATATCACCGTTGCTCATTTTAAAAGCCTAAAAGAGATGGCCAAAAAGAAGATAGTGCATGCTCTGCACATAATGGATTCTCTGGAGAACATTAGTGAAGGGTGTATTGTTAAGTATCCATGGAGTCATTTTCGAACGTAGCAGAAGAATGTTCAAACTCTGATTAGAACTGAAGAACAGGTTAGAACAGAAAGATAGAAACAGAAGTGAGAGTAATTTGTTTTGTTGATTTCAATCGTGTGTTCATTAATGAACTCTCGAAAGTATATATACACACAAGCAATAAAACTATAATATAAAATTGTTCTCTCAGCTATCAGAAAAAACAAGTTAACTTATGTCCAGCTGTATAACGACATCTGGCTGTACACCCACGTGTCACGTTGGAGCATCTTCTATTTCTTCACCCCCTCCGCAAGTTCGCGATTGATGATAATCCTTCAATCCCAGCTTGGCAGTAAGAAAATCAAACTATGAAGCTGCAAGTGATTTAGTAAAATTGTCTGCCAATTGCCGAGAGGATGAAACATGATGAAGTGTAAGAAAACCATCTTTGTAGTGATCTCGAACGATGTGACAATCAAGTTCAATGTGCTTAGTGCGTTCATGGAATACCGGATTTTCTGTGATATGTATGGCAGCTTGATTGTCACACCAAAGAGGAATTGGCAAAGAAACTGAAACATGAAGATCATGTAAGAGATAGGTGATCCATTTAAGCTCATATACGATAGACGCAAGGCTATGGTATTCTGCTTCAGCAGATGATCGATAAACCGTACTGTTTCTTGGTCTGATGAGTGAATTGCTAAGAAAAATGCAATATCCAGTAAGTGATCGTCGAGAGATATGACACGAGGCCCAATCGGCATCGCTGTATGCTGTGAGGGATATATCATTATTGGCAGGATAAAATAAACCAAGAGAAGGATATGCCTTAAGATATCTAAGAACCATGATCATTGCTGACCAATGTCCTGCTCGAGGCTCGTGTGTGAACTGACTGAGTTGTTGGACTGCATAAGTTAAATTTGGCCGCGTGAAGCCTTGAGGACATCCCTTAGCAACAAGTCTTGCTTTATGTTTTTTAACAGTGCCATCAGCCCTGCATTTTACATTAAAAATCCATTTGCAACCAATGGTTTTCTTTCCCTGAGGTAAAACAGTGAGATCCCAGGTCTCATTTTCCTCTAGTGCCCTTATATCATTGTTCATAGCAACAATCCACTCTGGTCTGTCCTTAGCTTGTTCATAGGACTGTGGCTCTTGGATATTTTGTAGGTTAGCCAGAAAACATATGTAATCACGAGATAACAGAGGATTTATACAGAAAGGATATGTGTAAGGTGTGTAAGAAGAAGAACGTACCAGATCACACTGTGGTTGAGATGTTTCACAAGCTTGCACACTGTTGGAAACATAGTCATTCATCCAAGTAGGAGTGCCATGAGGTTCAAGGTGAACATGACTCGTATCTGGTTCAGTTGGAGGAAAGTTAGTGCCATGAGTGGAAGGGTTCTGACTAGAAGGCATTTCTGTGGGCTGGTCAAGGTCTGTTTTAAGGTCAAGGTCTATTTCAAGTGGTAAATCCTCTGCTGGCCTAGGTAAAATCATGTTTTTTGGAATATAGTCAGAATTTCCAGGAATTGAACAAGAAGCCTTAAAAGGGAATGTCTCTTCATGGAATATGACATCTCTTGAGATAATGATAGAATGTGATGAAAGATCAAAAACTTTGTAACCCTTTTGTCCCTGAGGATAGCCTACAAAGATCCCTTTTTTAGCCCGAGGTGCAAGTTTATCTTTGTGTGGGGTGGTGTTTGTGCCGAAACAAAGGCAACCAAAAACGTTAAGGTGACTCATATCTGGAAGTTTATTATGTAGTATCTGGTAAGGGCTGTGCCATTTCAGTATAGGTGAAGGTATTCTATTTATAAGATAGGTGGAAACAAGAACTGCATCTCCCCAAAAAATTTTTAGAAGACTAGACCGAAACATCAGAGATCTGGTCATTTGCAAAAGGTGTTTATGTTTTCCTTCCACTACACCATTCTGTTGGGGTGTGTATGGACATGTTTTCTGGTGGACAATGCCTAATTCCTTGAAGAGATTTTGACAACTAAGGCTTAAAAACTCACTTCCATTATCAGTTCTCACTTTGTGAACTGATTTATGGAACTGAGTTCTTATCACTGACAGAAAATTTCTGAGGTATGTGGTGGTTTGTGATTTGAAGGTCATTAAGAATGTCCAGGTGCACCTACTAAAGTCATCAACTATGGTCAAGAAATAGTGTGCACCATTGTATGTGGCATGTTTATAAGGTCCCCATATATCTATATGCAAAAGCTCAAAACAGGAAACATTGTGGATAGAACTTAAAGGAAATTTCAGTCTCTGTTGTTTGGAAATTGGACATATTTGACAATCAGCAGAAAGCCTTTTTTCAGGTTTAAGGAATGGTAAATGATTCATAACAGCATATGAATGATGTCCAAGGCGACTATGCCAAGTCATATGATCAACTCGACTTATTTCATCACAAGGAAAAAACTGAGAATCTGGTCTAGTAGTACCTAGAGCCGTAAGACACTTAATCCTGCTCAGACTAAAAGATTCTTCATCCAGTATGTATAGCTTGTTGACAACTCTCCCAACAACAACGATGGTTTTAGTCGCTTGGTCCTGTAAAACACAATAGTTAGCAGAAAAGGACGTGTTAAGACCACTGGTTTGGGCAAGTTTATTGACAGATATTAGGTTGAACTTGAAGTCCGCTACATATAGAACTTCAGGTAACAGAAGTTTGTTTTTGAAATCAACTGTTCCAATATTTTTGATGGACTTAACAGTTCCATCTGGTAGATAAATGGGAGAGAAAGATGTTACTGGCTTACGAGATTCATGATTTTTATGTCATTACACATATGATTGGTGGCTCCGCTATCCAATATCCATGTCCACAACCCTAGAACATGAGCTCAACTGAGAATTATATTGTATTTCATACCTGAGAAATCCCCAAAATGAGCATAGTTAACCTCATTTGTCTGAGCATGGGCTACAAGTTGTCTACCCTTGAGGATCCTCCCAACTTCTTGCTGAAGAATATTCAAGTTATTCATGACAGCTTCCAAATCATTGACGTTATCTCCTTTTATTAGGAATCTTTCTGTTGTGTTCAAATGATGATGAAGACTGAAGATTATCAAAGACAAAGAGAACCGGCGCTTCACTGACAATTGAACACTAAGGGGGAGAATGTTAGAAATATTTTCTAGTGTTCAATAATCATGTTATCTTTGTCTAGGGACTTAATTGTAGTTTATGTAAATAGAGGGACTAATGTGTAAATATACCACAGTATGCTTTGGTATATATAGGGCAAGTATGTGTAGAATATACACAACTTGAGTAGGAGCTTTCTCTCACTAGAATATCTCTCTCAACATCATCATTAGTTAGTGTTTAATTGTAGAGAGAGAAAGTGATTGCTTGTAGAGAAAGCTTGGTAATTAATGAAAGGATAATTAATAATTACCCAAAGCTTTCGCACGCATATTAACAAGGTCATTCTCATTTGATCTAAGCTTGAGTTTATGTGTTCGATGTTAAATCTATGACTTACAAACACTATAAAATATTCCCAATAATCTCCCCCTTAGTGTTCAATTATAGTTGAAGCTCCAGTTATCTTTGTCTCTCGAATCTTCAGTGTTCATCATCAATTGAACACAACAGAATAATTTCCAACAATGTTCCCCTCAGTGTTCAACTTTAGATTTGACACGATCTTCGTTGCTGTTTGAAGAAATAGCCGAGGGCTTTGGACAATCTTCTGTCTCCCCCTATATACAATCACCCTCTTTTTCTTGTTGCAACATGAATTTTTATCACCTTCTGGTATGCATCGTAGTCGCTCGAATATTCAGCATTAAGTCGTCGTGTTTGCTCGAACCATGGAGATGAAGTCTTGTTTGTTGTGGTTCAACACGTGCGTTGTAAGTTGGCTTCTTTAATGAGTTCACATGATTGTCCTCCTTGATATACATCTCCCTAATTCACAGGCAAAACATATGTATTCTTTTTTATATGAAAAAGTAGGTAAACCTTTTACTAACTTTCTAGATCTAAGCCTGCTAATTGTCTTTATGTTCAAATGAGAAAGGCATCGATGTCATATGCTAGTCTATTTTTGAGAAGATCTTGATAGCAAACATGTCTAACCTAATTTTTATTTCACACTGCATTGTTTAGCTATGAAATTGACTTCTAAGTCTTTATCACAAATTATGACTCAAACCCTCGACATACGACAACTTTGTTATAGTAAGGTTACCTTGAATGATGTCGCCGTGTCCTATAATCTGTGATACCAATTGATGATCCAAGATTTTCGATATTAACTCGAGCATAAGATGAATCGAGATTACCTTTTATGATTTGCGCGGAACTTCGGGATAATTCTCAATCAATCTTCATTACAATTCCAAGCTTCTCTCTACAATAAAGCATCTCTCTCTCTCTCTACAATTAAATCCTAGCTACGCTAATGATGAGAGAGAAATCTAATCTAGAGAGAAACAATTACTCAAGTGTCGTGTTAATCACACACACTCTACCTATATATACCAAAGCACATCTTTGGTTTATTTACATTCTAGTCTCTATATTTACATACTTTTACACTTAAGTCCCTAGATAAAGTTAACTTGATTATTGAACACTATAAAACATTTCCAAAAATCTCCCCCTTGATGTTCAATTATAATTGAAGCTCCGGTTGTCTTTGTCTCTCAAATCTTCAGTCTTCAGCATCGGTTGAACACAACAGAATATTTCCCAACAGGAACAATTGGAGACAAAACAAGAAAGGGAAAAAAAGGAAGAAGCAATATATGTTTGTTGAATTTCGATCAAGACACAAGAGCGAGGAGGTTCATTTAAGCTTAGCTTGATTATGTAGTTATCGATAGATGTGTAAGAATAATGAGGGGGACGTGACGATCATGAGGCTTATTGTTGGGAATTCCGCCACCACAAGGTTCCTTACTAGTGTATTTTCGTGTATGTGTGTTTATCGATTCAAGAAACTTGTTCTTGAACACAAAGGAATCGAAAAACGCAGCTAAACACAAAACAGAAAAAACGCAGATATAACATGGTTCGGCCTCAACTTTTGGCCTACGTCCGTGGACCAACAGAGCCTTTTATTCAAAACTAGAAGAATGGTTTACAACTATGCCACAACCTCTACAAATCTCTAGTATACAACTCTCTCTAATTCTCACTCTACAGAAAGATACAACTGCTCAAAGATAGGTGGTCGATCACTGGTTTCTGAAATATATATATATATATATATAACAGATCTTATAACTGATTTTTAGTTATATGCTTCGATCACTTGTACCCCGTGCTTGATTACTTGTACCGCGCTTCAGCTTTAACTTATAAAAACGTTAAACGTTTTTACTAGTTTTAATCCCAACCATTCGATCCTTAGCGCGTCATATCCAACGATGCACATTTAAACTTGATCAAAGCATTAACATGTTGTACCATGCGCCTTATATCTTGTACCGCGCGCTTATACTTTGAGCTTTTAATCTCAGCCATTAGATTTAATCTCGCGCCAAGATCGAACAGTTGTTGTTCACTTCCAGGACTTTGCATATTTCTAGAGCAGAAACACTAGTTCTTCAAGTTGTGATCGACCAAGCATTTTTCCGACCATCTCCGACGTTGATCATTGGAGTTTAGGCTCACTAAGTTCAACAAATCTCACCTTGAGCCAATAACTCTTGATTTTTTCACTGAGTTCCACCTTTGCAGCCCAAACTAACGAGCTAGACTCGCTTGAATCATTTACCAGAACCAACTTCGTTACAGGTTCTGTTGTCTCAAACTGCAGAATCATCTTTGGTCTCTCTGCAAGACTCAACCAAGGCTCCACCTTGATTCATAATCCCTGCTCTGTTGGTCCTTCCTGCTTGTTTAGCAGCTTTGAGCCTCAAGAGTGACCTTGTCAAGTCCAAATGAGATTGAAATTTCAAATTTAGAGCCGACTTGCTACTTTGAGGTCTCCACCTTTATCCCCGATGAAGTATGCTCTTATGGACCTCCTTGCAGACCCATTTGCAGCTACTTTCATCATCTTCTTGGCCTTCTTTGCAGACATGACCTCAGTATTTACCAGTGAGCTTTCCGACTCACTTTCAATTTCTGGCAACTCTTGTTTAGGTGTTAGAGCCTCACATTCTCTACTTCCAGCCATTCTAAGGGTAGCCCTCGAACATCTCTTGTGAGGACTCCTTATCCATGGTGAAATGACGTCCATTTCTTACTCAGATCCCTCGCTATCCGAGCTCAACTTTTCAAGACTCACCTCTGCAACTTCTGCAGTTTCTGGTTTCTGAGATCGAAGTGGAGGTTTTGGCTTCTTCGTTTCCACCTCGAGATGAGGTCTTCTTTGCCTCCCTTGCACAATATTCAGGCCCCACACATCTTAGTTGGCCTGTGATCATATTTTTTCACCTGACATCCATCCATTACGTAGATAGCATTCCTTCTGGACCCACTCAAAACCATTTTTTTATGTTTTAGAACTGTAATTTTACTAACTGTGATTTGAGTTGTATATCCATCTTTATCCAATGCTCCAATGGAAATATCTAATATTACATTGATATGCAAAATAAAATATTACCCCAAAACAAACACCGTGATGATATATCACCTTGATATACAATTCGATGACACTCACATCATGGTGATGTAAGTATCATCATCGGATTACTTCAAACAAACACCCCCTAATAATTAAATGATTAGCATAAATTAATAGATTACACACAAATACACACATTTAGCGAATTAATATCAAATAAAAATAATAACTTGGGAGGAATATAATATACTTGTTGGCCAAGAAGTTGAAACAGTATAATTCGAGACAATGAAGGACTTATTTGTAATTATATAAGATTATAGTGCTGCGGTCGACTATATAATCAGAGAGCTAGGCTGCGTCAAGGAGCAGCTCTGCCTTAAACTTCGGTCGGGAAAACGATACTGCGCTGGGTAACTTGTAAGAACTTCCCTAAAAGTTTTATGCCTTTAATCTTTGGTCTTTCGTTGATTATACTATACCTTGAGTTGAGGGCCTGAAGCCAACATATTATGTTCTAGTTTTCGAGTTTCTTATGCTGCGTGCACTGCAGGTATTGATACCAAGCCAAATAATCTTCATGAGTTTATTATGAATGTGATGCAAAATTATATCTTGTGGGTAGGTGTGAACTACAGCAGGGATTTACGGGGAGCGCTAGTGATGATATATGTGTTTGATTAATTGCCTGAACGAAGTTTAATAATCTTTCGATTCGTTTTCCGTGATAGACGTTCTATTACAGTTTAGACTTTTCAATTAATGGAAGTTGTTGGGCTATGGAAAAACTCCATGTATCTGATTTGTGTTGCGTTTTTATTGTGTTTCCTGTGGATTAGATTCTATTGTTGTTAGCCGTCGAACTTTGTTATTGGTTTGTTCGTATCGTCGTATGTTTTTGGCTGACTTATAGAGGTCGTCTCCATTTTAACACATGCAGTGAATAACTTGCATTGATTGAGGACATATGCTCAAGTTCGGATCGGGCGTATGCAATGCATCAAAGCCCATCAAGCGTTTTATCACGATGGAAGCAGCAAAGTCTCGATGCTTCACTAGCACAAATAATCAAAGAAGTTGTCCTAAATACCCTCATGGGATTGTATCTAACAATCATCCTGTTTTCGAGTCTCAGAAGCTTCAACATTGGTTCAAGAACTGGCAAAACTTGAGGAGAAATAAATTAACTGCTAGTACTTTCGGTTTGGCCGTAGGATTTTGGCCTCGTGGCCGAGTCAGACTATGGTTAGAAAAGCTCGGAATGATCGAACCGTTCGCCGGCAACATTGCTACTTGTTGGAGTAACATCAAAGAGCAAGAAGCTCTAGAAAGATATAAATTGATAACCAATAATTCTCTGTCGTACCCTAAATTCCAAGTGTATGGTACGGAAAACTCCAAAGAAAGTTGGCTTGCAGCTTCACCCGATGGTGCTGTTTCAAGCGTTATCAGTAAATTCTCCTCTCATGTAGTTCTCGAGATCAAGTGTCCCATCTTTGGTGGTGATGATAGGAGCATAGACACTCCGTGGAAAAGAGTGCCTTTGCATTATATCCCACAAGCCCAAGGCCTGATGGAGATAATGGACCGTGAATGGATGGATTTTTACGTTTGGACAGTTAATGGGAGCAGCTTGTTTAGGATAAACCGAAACAGGGAGTACTGGGAACTGTTGAAGATGGCTTTGTCTGATTTTTGGTGGAAGCATGTGGAGCCCGCGAAAGAGATTTGTAACCGAACAGTGATCACTGATCCTCTCATTGAGTTGGCTGCATTTATTCCCAGTCGGAGGCATGAATCATTTTGTTCGATCATCTATGCAAGCAAGCTCGTGGCTGATGACTCGGAGCTGCTTACACGGGAGACTCATTAGGAGTTGTAGCGTGGTGATAGTGGACAAGATCAGTTTTAGTTCGAAGCATCCGAGCTAAGCTACTAGAGAGAATCAGTTCTTCGTTTTGAACAGCCCAGCCTTGTGGGCGCAACCAATTTTACTTGATAGGGTTGCTATTCAAAGGTACTATCTTATATTCCTTCCTTGATGTTTTAGACTGCGAATTATATGCTTAGGTAACAGTGCCAAAATCAAGTCATTCATGGTAAAAACTGAACTGCATCAATAACTGCATTTAGTCGGCAACGATAGGAATAAAAAACCGCTTCTTACATCAGAAAAAGATTAACGGATCTTTGTTTATTCCCGGGTTTTTATGGGTTCACTCTCTTGTGCATCATCGTAAGATTTATGCTTGGTTTTTTTTTCCCTGTCATGTCATTTCAGGCAGCTTGTTAGGATTATTTTATTGTGTTCAATTAATTAGAATTATCTTTGTAGTTTATTTAAATAGTTTCTATTAAAAAAGAGAGGCTTAGTGTAACTGGGCTTTGTTAGGGGCCCAAGTATTATATACCAAAATGTGGTATAAATAATACAATCCTAACACATACTAAATAGCGTATTGTATGAAAATCATCTAACTAGAAGAGAGAGCCCCCAACCTCTCAAGAACACAATCAACCCATGCGAGCTTGAATTCTTCCGATCTTCAAATCGTGGTAAGATCGTTTTATTATTTGTTTAGTTGGATATTCTAGGCTTTACACAGCTTTCTCATGAGAAGTTGACATTGAGACATTAGTTGATTAGGTGCAAGAAAAGGGCGAGAAATGCTGTTTATCTTCTTCGAATGGTGAAGTCAAAGGGGCTATGAATAAAAACGGCTGGCTTTGGCAGCACTTCAAGCCGCCATTATCATTTCAGAGCATAGCTTGTGGCTGTTTTGGTGCAAATTCTTGCTATTTTTAGCCCATTGAAAGACCACGTCGATTATCAATATCAATCGATCTCTGGTGCTGAAGAAGGGTTTTTGAAAGAGACAAGGTTGAGCTTCATCGTTAACAGGCTGAATTTCTTTCATTCATTTCATACTTGTGAGATATATATACATGACAAAAAGCAGAATAAAGCAGTTATAGTAGCAAACATGATAACTCCATATAATATATATAGAGGAATTTTATGGTGCTCACCTTATGTGAGCACCTTGCGTGGGCACCAGTTGATGTAGCATTGATTCGTGCCATATTAACATGTCACATCAACATTAGATGTGATATGGCATTAGTTGACATATCTAAGGTGAAAAATATCGACACATATGATGCTGATATGGCATGTTGACGTGGTATATATCAATTTTACAAATCGGGTAACATAAGGCGTCAACATGCCACATCAGCATCATATGTGTCGATAATTTGCACCTTAGATATGTCCAACTAATGCCATATCACATCTGATGTTGATGTGTCATGTTGATATGGCACGAATCAGTGCAACATCAAGTGCCCACGCAAGATGCTCACATATGGTGAGCACCATAAAATTCCTCAATATATATAATATACATCTTCAAATCAAGTTCAGGCGAAAAAACCGCAAAAAAACTAACAACAAATGGCATTCATAGACCATCCCGGGCAGCCATTCGTTCGGAGATGTCAGCTAAAGACTTGAGGTTGCAAGTGATGAGAGCATTCACAAAGTAGCAAGTCTCTTCTGGTGTATTCCCTTGTGGCACGTCGACTACAAATGAATCTATCACGATTGTTCCCTCCTTACCATCGACTTCCTCAGGGTGCACTGTAATGATTGAGGAATAGTTCTGCAAGATCGAAAATCTTTGACAATTCATATATGACTTTGCTACTGCAAATCTGTGGAGCCTTGTAATAAAGAAAGTCTCACTTGTTCTTTCTTACCTTAAGCCTACGATCGCCACCAAGAAACTTGACTTCAAGAATGTCACTACAAAAATAATAATCTTCATTCACAAGTTTTTTTGTCACTATATGTAGTAAAATTGTCACTATAATAAGCTAGTGATGACTTTACTTGTTGTCACTGTGTCGTGGATATAGGTAATGTCACTAAATAATTTAGTGATGACCAGCACATACTCGTCGCTATAAATCAATGCTTTAGCCACGTGAAGTTCATGTCACTATAAAATGATGCTTTAGTGACTTGTCGTTCTCGCCACTATAATCTAACATCTTAGCCTCAAATCAATTTTGTCAATATAAATTAATCTTTTAGTCACACACTTTATTATCGTTATAATTAATGTTGTCCCAAACCCAAAACCCGACCCGACCAAGCTTTTTAAAGACCCGAGATCGGGCCCGACCCGCCTTGGGTCCGAACCAGCCCCGAGTCGAACCCACTATATTTATTTTCTTTTTTTTTAAATTCAAATGTAGAAAAATGCAATGTTTGGGGTTCGAACCCACAAATTACCCTTCTTCATACTAGAACCTAACCATTGAGGCAAAGAATATTTTGTTAACAAGTCTAATATTGATATATTTATTTAATGTATATAAAAATAAATTTATATATTATTATATATATTTCCGGGCCGGGTTTGGCCAGACCCGGGACCCATTCCGAACCGGTCGGATTTGTCCATTGAGACCTGGAACCCGCCCCGAGATCCGAAGAATAGTAACAAAATCCGGTTCCTTCGGGGCGGGTTCGGACTGCCCCATTGCCATCTCTACTATAATTCATAGATAAATTAAAAATAATTTAAATAAATAGATAAATTAACAATAATAATTTGTCTTTAATAGTCGATGGTAACAATTAGTTATAAGAGATAATCTTGTTAATTTCGTTCACCATTAGTGAGAGTGACGTGGACCTCGACACAATATACTTATACTAATTAGTGATAACTTAAAATTATCAATAATTTTGTCATTTTTTAGCGATGATATCATGTTGACACTAAATATTTCTATATGTAATTAGTGACAACATTCATTTTATACAATAGGACGCCAAGATTTTAGTGTCAACTAGTAGTGCCATGAGATAATATTGTCAATGTTGCTCATTATTAGTGACAACAGGCTGTGATAGAATTTTTTTTGTCATTAGGCTCTTCAATTAGTGACATCATATTTTTTTGTCACTATATCTATATCAATAGTGATGACATAGTGACATTAATTATAACGACAATAAAGTGCGCGACTAAAAGGTTGAATTTATAGTGACAAAATTGATTTGAAGCTAAAAGGTTAGATTATAGTGGCGAGAACGGCATGTCACTAAAGCATCATTTTATAGTGACAGGAACTTCACGTGGCTGAAGCATTGATTTATAGCGACGAGTATGTGCTAGTCGTCACTAAATTATTTAGTGACAATATCTATAGCCACGACACAGTGACAACAAGTAAAGTCATCTTAGCTTATTATAGTGACAATTTTACTACATATAGTGACAAAAAAAAAGTTGTGAATGAAGATTATTATTTTTGTAGTGAGAGGAACTTGGATCCATTTGATATTTATTTAGAATATCGTGGATCTTTTTTTTTTCGATTGATTTATGAAGATACCTTCTGATAGTTGTTTGACTTGCAATCCGAGAAAGAAATTCATCTCACACATCATGCTCATTTCAAACTTTTTGTTCATTAGTTTACCAATTTTCTTACATAAATCAGGATTGGTATAGCCAAAAATTATGTCATCCACATATATTCGGATAAGCATAAGATCTTTTGCTTGCCGTTTGACAAAGAGGGTTGTGTCTATTTGTCCTTTGGTAAATCCTGAACCAATTAGAAATTAAGACAAGACATCATATCATGCACGTGGAGCTTGTTTAAGGCCATAGAGTGCCTTGTCTAACCTATAGACATAGTCATGATGTTCCTTATCTAGGAAACCTTCAAGCTGTGAAACATAGACTTCTTGTAGTATATCGTTTAGAAATGCCATTTTTACGTCCATTTGAAAGACGGTAAAGTTCTTATGTGCCGCAAATGCGAGAAAGAGTCGTATTGACTCTATTCTTGCAACTGGTGCAAACATTTCATCATAGTCTATGCCTTCTTGCTGGCAGTGGCCTTTAGCACCTAATCTAGCCTTATTCCTAATTATAACACCATCTTCGTCGCGTTTATTCTTGAATATCCACTTTGTGCCTATAATTGATTGGTCTATCAGTTTAGGTAATAAAGTCTAAACTTCTAAACTTCAAACTGATTGATTTCGTCTTGCATAGCAATAATCCAGTTTGAATCAGTTAGAGCTTCTGAAAACGTTTTGGGTTCTATTTGGCTTAAGAAACAAGAGTAAATGCAATCATTAGCCGAGGAAGCTCTTGTTCGGACGCCTTGTGAGACTTTACCTATTACTTGTGAGACGGGATGAGCTCTTGTCCATTTACGTACATGAGGAAATGGGTCCACATTTCTTGTTGAATCTCCACTGTGGGTGGTATAGGCTCATCGTTAGGAATATTGACATTGACATATGTACATTCATCATTAGAGATAGAGGAGGACTCGTCAGTAGAGTCTTGATTGTTTTCATCTATTGAGTTTATAGGAGTATCAGATTCCACGGAGATAGGAATCAAGATATCACCGTCCACGGGAATCGTCTCAGTGGGTGGTGTTGATGACTGACATGTATTCCTATAAAAGTTCTCAAATAGGGAATCTAATTCAAAAAGTGATGTTAAGTCAGCTCTTTGAGTGGGTTCCGATTTGTTATTTTCAGATACCATCTCAGGGGTTAGTCCGAGTTCGAAACGGTTTTGTTCCGAAGTCAAATCGGGTGTAAGATCAGGTCCTAGTCTGTTTTGATTATTAGCCATGTCGTTGAGCTCGGATCTTGCACTGTTTTGAGCAAGAGTCATTCCCAATGTAGGCGCGGGTCCTGGACTAAATTGTCCAGAAGCCAAGTCCATTGTTTCATCAAATGTGACATTTATGTTCTCTATAATCGTTCGCTTTGTCGAAAGATATATATGATAAGCTTTAGAGTCCGTCGAATAACCTACGAAGACACCTTCTAGAGCTTTGGGATCTAATTTTTCTCTATTAGTTATCCCGTTCTTAACAAAACATTTACAGCCAAAGGCTCTTAGAAAATTGATGTTAGGAATGCGCCTATTAATTAGTTCATAAGGAGTTTTACCAAATCGCGTATGGATATTTGTGCGATTTTGAGTAAAACAGACTGCGTTGACTGTTTCAGCCCATAGGAAATGAGGTAAGCTCGATTGAATTAGCATCGTACGTGCAGCTTCAACGAGCGTCCTATTTCTCTGTTCTACCACGCCGTTTTGCTGTGATGTTATTGCAGCTGAAAATTGTTGTGTGATACCTAGGGACTCGTAAAATTTTTGGAGTTCGATATTTTTGAACTCTGTCCCATTATCGGTACGAATCACTAGAATATTGTTTGCAGCAAATTCTGAGTCGTTTTCACAAACGTAATTAGTAGATCAACAGTCTCATCCTTAGTCCTTAAGAACTTAACCCATGTATAGCGCGAGTAGTCGTCGACTATAACAAGAATGGATTTTCGTCCATTTAGACTTTGAGTTCTCTTAGGACCGCATAGATCCATATGCAAAAGCTCTAAAGGTCGAGACGAGGAAGGTATATGTTTTGTCTTATGCGACGCTCTGTGCATCTTTCCTAATTCACAAGCAGTGCAAGGGTGTTCCTTTTGATAGCTAAGTGTAGGTAACCCACCAATTGGTGTTTGTGCAACTTATTTAGTGTCTCGAAATAGAGATGAGAAAGACGTCTATGTGTTGGTAGCCTTTTCTATCCTAACAAACTAACTTATGGACGATTTACCACGTTTAGATGGGAAGAATCGGATTAACGTGGGGTGTGTGTGTTCTTGGAGAAGGTTGGGAACTTCTCTCTCTCTAGATGATTTTCACACAATACACATTTTATTATGTGTTAGGGTTTTGGTATTTATACCACAAGTTGGTATATAATACTTGGGCCCCTAACAAAGCCCAATTACACTAAGCCTCTTATAATGATAATCTTTATAAATACACAACAAAGATAATTATAATTAATTGAACACAATAAAATATTCCTAACAATCTCCCCCTTTGTGTTCAATCTTCAATTCGGTATGGATTATCTTTGTGGGGCTTAGTGCATTTGCCTGAGTCCTAAACGAATTTCCTCCTTGTCTTGTCTTTTGACCTCTTCTTTTGGAGATCTTCAAGCTCACCGTGTCTTGTTCTTCGCTTCTCGGCACCAGATCTTCTTAATCTTCTTTCGAAGCTCGACTCGTAAATGCCGGAAGGTGTTTGAAGTTGCTTGTCGGATCTTGAAGAATTGTCTTCTTTTTGTGTTCGATCTCTCATTTCGATAATGACGCAACTTCCCCTACTTTTTGGTCAACCTTGTGTTGGAATTGAGAAGTTCTCTTTGAAGTTTGGAGAGACATACACGAGGCGGCAACTTCGATCTTTGAAAGTCGGCGGTGTTTGCTTGATTGGACGACGCTTGATGATTTGGCATGTTGATCACGTCGTCGGGACAAGGAAATGGCATTGGTAGGCTTGTAGGAGCTCAGGTTCGGTAATTACCCGACGGAGCCACAAAGGCAATCCGTCGTATAAGAAACCGGGGTCACGAAGACTTCCCGTTAACATCTTGAGTCCTAGCAATCTCCCCCTACAAGGGCTATCTCCCCTTCTTGCGGAGGCTTTGAATGCTCTTCGACTAGGACTCTCTTGACTTGACGCTATATTCTGTAGACCGGATGTAGATAGTGATCCACGCCTTGAAATTCGACTTTGATGATGTCGCAGATCTTGGACTTTGTTCGTATCTTATCCGGTCTTACTCCGTAGTTTAAAGGCGTCAAGTCTCCTCTAATCTTCTTCTTCTCGGCGCCGGATTCGTCTTCTTCGAAGGAAGTTTCTGGTTCGGCCTCGAGGAAGCTTGTCTGGCTCCGGAAGAAGGTACGCGTGGGGTGTTGTAAAATGTGCCGAGGCTCCTTTGGAATGTTCTATTCAAGTGCAGGAGAGCCCGGCTTCAGAGTGGTACGCTCGGCAGAATTTGGTGGGTGGTCCGACCTGTTTGTTTATGCGTGTCCCTTTCTCCCCCTCATGGCGATTCGAGTTAACGAGATCGGCATGCTTGTATAGGAAGATTAGAAGGACACAAACTACAGGTCGGTGATGGTAATAACAAGACGGAGCCACTAAGGCAATCCGTCGACACGACTTCAGAGACAAACTCCGAGACGTGGCCTGTGAGGACAGGGCTTGAAGAACCGGGGCCACATAAGCGTCCCGTTTACATCGTTCTAGAGACTAGCTCGAGACGATGGCCTGATTCCGTTGTTGCTTTGATGTTGCAACGGCAGGACTTCCTTCCGATCCTCGAATCATGTCGAAGCAAGACATGTCTACAGAAGTTCTAACTTGATCACAAAGATCAGGTGTTATAAAAGTGTATGTGTCCTAGAAAATATTAAAAATATGGGAAGTGAGGACACACTAGACTCGATTGTGCGCAAGAAAATGTGGTGGTGGGGCTGAGTACCACATAATTCAATATCTCCCGCTCCCGAGTGAAGCGGTGATAGCATACGTGGCTCCCCGTGATTTCTGAAACACCTGTCTTTTGTGAGACAGACGAGTGGGTAAGGCTCGGTTGTGCACGCGCCGTTGGACCTATTGCGGCGACTTCTACCCGGGAGCTAATAAAATTAGCACCTGTACCTATGGGGGTTGGTCCGAATAATTTGTGAGGAGAGGGAATCATGTAGCGTCGGTCTTTTCAAAAGGTTCCAGTAGATGTGGCTATTTTTTCATAATTTGACTGTCTCTCAGTGATGTTCCGGGGTTAGATTCAGTTGGGTTTGACTGAATCATGGGAACGAAGTCCTTGCATCCGGTAGGAAGTAGTGAGTGCTGCTTTGTATATCAGCAATCCGGAGTAGGTCGATTGAAGCGCGCACCGAGTTTAACATTTGTAGCCACCGTCGCCTTTGAAAAGAGTTGACCTTTGATTGAAGCGCGCGCCGAGTTTAACATTTGTAGCCACCGTCGCCTTTGAAAAGAGTTGACCGTTGTAGGCTCGAGATTCTTCTTTTGAAGTCCATCTTCGGAGGTCGGAGGTAACTCCACGAAGCTTGATGATGAAGAGAAAATATCTTTCTTCTTTTTTTTTTTTTTTTTTTATGGCCTTGTATTTTTAATTTTGATGGCCCTCCTTTTTTTTTTAATATATTATTAATCGTTATTAGTAATAGGTATATTAGTATATTATATATTATATGGATATAATATATATTAATCGTTATTAGTAATACATATTTCTATATTATATATTATATGAATATAATATTATTTATTATTACTATTGTTATATATATATATATATATATATATTATTTTTATATTATTTTATTTCTCCCCCTCAAAACATGCTTCCAAAAATAAAATTGCTCCCCCTCAAACGATGCGTGGAAAGTTCGAAAAATCTGTGAATCTCTTTCCCTAAATTCACATATTTAAAGTTCGCTTTTGAAAGTTCCCTTCTAAAGAAATAAGGGTCACTTCTCTTTTAAAAATAAAAGAGTAGCTCCCCCCTCAAATTAAGCTCATTTTTAAAAGAAATGGTATTTTTCATTTCCGTGCGTAATATGCATTTAGAATTTTAAAGTTTTGAAAAATGCATATTTAAAAATGTACCATTTTGAGGAATATGTATTTTCAATGCAGCTCGTATGCATATGCAAATTACAATTTTGAAAATTTAATTAACATACACATAATTAGAATGTACCTATAAAATAGGGTATTTCGCATTTCGGCTCAGGTATGCATGCATGCAAGAATTTGAAAGTAAAAGTCCTTTTGAAGCATGCATAGCTATAATGTACCCTATAGTTTTCAAAGTAGGTATATTGTCTTTTCAGCTCGATATGCATGCCAAAATTTACTATGGAATGCATATATAGAATTTACCTATCTTAAAAGTATGTATGAATGTGGTATTATGCAATTCAGTTCAAAAGATAGAATGTACCACATATATTCGTAGTTGCTCACGTCGTTTCCCTTTATCATGTATGTGGAGCCACTACGTCAAATTGCCATACATGAGGGATGTGGTTGCTAGCGTCTCTTACCAGTCATGCATGTGGAGCAACCCGAGTACCGTGCATGCTGGAAGTTGTGGTTGCCCTCGTCTCGTACCGATCATGAGTATGGAGCAACCATCTTCTAATTACTACTCATGACCGGGGTTTTGTGGTTGCTCTCATCTCATACCAATCACGCGTGTGGAGCAACCATCGTCGAATTACCACACGTGATTGGGCTCCTGCAAAACTTTATCGGGACTTTGGTACCCATTTTTGGATGGGTCCTCCCATATTAGCAGAAAACAATTTATGCACATTTGGTTCAGATATACATCCTAAATCATCATTTAAAGTCCTATTTAATTTGATTTCTGATTTAGGAATCCAAGTTTGGTGAACCTTAGAGGGAAATGACAATTCAGCGCCGGTGAATGTGTATCTAGGTTTAGAAGATCTGAAGATTTTCTCCCTAGCCAGTCGCAGAAGGTGTCTTTCAGACTTAATCTGGATCGGGTATTTCAAGTATGAATACGAGCTTATCGCACTATAGGCGTCATCAGATGATGAGTCGTATTGCCTACAAGAATTCACATCATTCACTCTATAATGATGGGGAATAAGCGTGGAAGTTCGCTTGCTTAAGCTTTGAACTTCTTCTTTGCACGCTTTCCTTTGAAGAGGAATAGGAGAGGGAAAATCTTAAACATGTTCGACCTTAATTTTGAAAGACAATGGAGATTTTCCTTTCTCCTTCCTAATTTTCTGTTCCATGGAAGTATTAAGCTTAAGGCTTTTACTTATCTTTTCTGCGCCAGCCAAGGGTGACTTAGAATGCATATTTTCTTTCGTCACCGTTGACTTAGAATTATTAGTAAAAGCTTTTTCAGTTTTAGGAATAAGGATGCTTTTGGTTTGGATTCCCTTATCATGCTTAATAGAAGATATTTCTATGGAAACATTATTTTGGACAGGTAAGGGCGGGGAATTTTTGAGATTTGAAATATCCTCTAAAAGCTTTTTCTTTTCTGCTCAGAAACCTACTCTTTTCGATTCCAGAGTTGCGTTCAATTCTGCAATTTTACTAGCAACCTCCGGAATTTCCCAACTAGAGATAGGTTTATTAGAATGTAAATTATTTTCCCCGAAAGACACTAAGTTAGAAGAGACATTTTTATCTGCTTGACTTCTTTTTGCAATAGCGTTCTCTAAAAGTTCAATCTTAGAGTAAAGCATACGCCGTTCCTCTAAGATTATCTCATGTTTTGATGAGACACGACTTCGCTCATCTTCGCAAGAACGTAATCTTTTCGACATATCACAGACATTCTTTTCACTAATCTCTAACTTAGTTTCTAAGCTAATGATCTTTGACTTCGCGTTAGCCAAATATTCATTAGCGAAAGCTAGATCTTCCTGTTGCTTAAGCAACACAGAGTAATTATTGGCAAATCTTGCTTCTAATTCCTCAATTTTTCTAGCTTGAGCATCCATAATAATTTTTTATTTTTTTATTTTTTTGAAATTTAAAAATTAAAAATTTGGCTTTTGGAAATTCAGTTCCGAAAAGTTTGGTTTTATCAAAAAGTATAGTGAAGCATCGAAGATAGTAAGTGTCGAAAATTTTTGGTTTGCACCTAAAAATTTTGGAATGATTTCGAAAACTTCAGGAAAATTACCAAAACCTTTTCTATAATATGCCAAAAAAACGACCTAAGTTGATTGTTGGATACGTGATCGTTGACGCGTATAGTGGATTTGCCTTCAAAAATTAACGAAAAAGTTTTCTATACCGAAAATTTTGGCCCGAAAAATTTATTTTGAAAATTTTCGAAAAAAGTGTAAAATAGACTATGCCGTTGGACTCAGAAAATATTTCTCTATCAAATGATGTATAAAAAATTTTCCTCCAAAAGACTTTTTTTTTTTTTTTGCTACCTAAAGCCTTTTTGTTCCGAGGGGGGGCCGAAAAATTTTGGGTGATCGAAAATATTTAAAGTGTAATTTTTGGAGAGTGAGTGATCGAGAATTGTGAGACTGTTTTCGATTGAGAACAGTGAATTCTCGGGTAAGACTTTGACCGAAATTCGGGTAGGTAGAAAGAATTCGAGTACAAGAAATTTTCGGATATGTAGAAATTCGGGTACACTGATTCGGATGATTTGTCCGAATTCGGATAATTCAGTCCGAAAATCAGACAATCGCCGAGAATAGGCAAATTCGGGTTCGTATGCCCGAATTCGGGTCTGCCCGAAAACCAGAAAATCGCCGAGAATTTTAAACGAAAATTTGGGTGATGAAAATCGGGTAAGTGCTAATTTTCGCCGTGCAGGAAATTCGGGTGATGAAAAATAGGCAAAAATTCGAAAATCGGGTAGAAACACGCCGAATTTCGAACATAGTCACCCGAAAATCAATGAAAATCGGGTAGAATCAGCCGAAAATCTAGGCACTGTTACATTCATCTACCCGAAAATCAAATCTGCAGAAAAATGACGAGTTTCCTATGCGATTTTCTACCTAAATCTCACTCAAATCAACTGAAATTTGTTGGGTAAACACTTAAAATCACTCGAAAACAACTTATTTAGCTCTTGAGCTTGCAAAATCAGTAAAATAAGCTCAAAAACTCAAGATCAAGAGCAAAAAGGTTTCGAACTCAAAGCTATGAAAAAAGCCCAAAAATTTCAGAAAAATCGCTCAAATCCGAACGCGTTTGGCTCTGATACCACTTGTTGGCAGCCTTTACTATCCTAACAAACTAACTTATGAACGATTTACCACGTTTAGATGGGAAGAATCGGATTAACGTGGGGTGTGTGTGTTCTTGGAGAAGGTTGGGAACTTCTCTCTCTCTAGATGATTTTCACACAATACACATTTTATTATGTGTTAGGGTTTTGATATTTATACCACAAGTTGGTATATAATACTTGGCCCCCTAACAAAGCCCAATTACACTAAGCCTCTTATAATGATAATCTTTATAAATACACAACAAAGATAATTATAATTAATTGAACACAATAAAATATTCCTAACACTATGGCATAGGCTATTCTGCTGGGATGACGCTTTGGTCAACAAGCAAACTTCCTTGGAGGGTTTTATGGTTTTCAAATTTATGGTATATATATTTGATTTTCGGGAGTCGACTAGTTATGTCTGGCCCGTCGAGTTGCTCACACTGCACTGTTTAGCGCGGAAGTTGACTTCAAGTCCTTTATCGCATAGTTTACCTATACTAAACAGGTTTGGCTTAGACCCTCGACATAAGAGACGTCTTGAATTGTCTGGTTCTCTTGAACTAAATTTCCATACCTTAGGATAAAAGCAGAATCGTTATTACCGAAATGGACCTTTCCACTTAAACGTTCGGTATAGTTGCTCAGCAGCCCTTTATTCTCGGTCATGTGTGTAGAGCAACCAGAATTAAGATACCACACATGATGGGTCTACACAAAACAGATTAAGGAAGCTTATGTACCCATTTATAGATGGATTTCATTTTTCGTGTAGTTTTCTTACTTGGTTTGGGTAATTTATTGTCTAAGGATACTGTCACTTGATTTATAGAGCTTGCTATGGTGCATAGTAGTTTAGCCACGGGCCCAGAAAAGAATTTTGAGATGTTGAGTCGTATTGATACACATAGAGTATGCATTGGACGAGAGCTTGCCTATTCATACCGCATGCATGATTTTTGCTTACTGAGCTTATAGCTCATATAGTTCATGCGTTGTAGATGATCGTGTTGACTTTGCGTGACTGACGTAGATGGCGAGGCTGTTGTTTGGAGGTTCCACAAGCTTTTAAGGTGGTCTGTACATGGATGACGACCTGTGTGGCGGGCGAGTCCCTCTTCCTGCGTGTGTGTTCTATGTGTGGGTTTCTATATATATATATATATATATATATATATATATATATATATATATATATCGTGTCGAGTTGAGTCGAGTCAAGTCATTGACGCGTACTTTGAGAGTCATGAACTTTTTTGTGTTGTGTTTTATCATATCATGAGAGTTTGCGGTTGACAGTTTGTTTTATTATCGAATTTTATAAATATTTGTGGTTTTAATGATTTTATTTTATAAATGTTTAGGATGTTTAGACGAGTTTTAAATAATGTCACGCAAATCTATTTTAATTAAATAGCGTAGTTTCTTTATTTTACGGATGAGTTTGGAGTGGTCGCCAGTAAATGAGTAACTTATCTTTACAAATATAGTGAGATGAAATATTGATGCCAGCCAAATTTATAATTTATTCAGTAATTTATATTTGTTCTTTCAAGGAAATAACAAAAGTCACAGTGATAACGAACTAATAAAACTTCCAAGCTGAAAGAGAGTACAATGGAGTCCCTTTCCACCCCACGAGCAAGCACTTGCTGCTTACGTCAAGATTGCAGGATTTCCCAAGAGGAAAGCGATTGAGCATCAGACAAGCCTGCCTAACAGAAGCTGCGCTTATCTCCATCTCCATCATTCCGAACCTCACGAAGAATGCTCTCCACACCTTCATACATATGCTTCTCGTCTCTCTTTCGACCCCTTCTGCAGCTACAATGTTACACAAACCCTCCCTATACACTCCCGATTCTAGAGCCATTCTAGTCGCATCGTCCCGAGCAGCACTATCTTCGAGGTTATCGAATAGGGCTCCGTAAAAGAACAAGGCTTCCACGAATCGGTTGACAAACGAAGGTGAGTTGTGATTCGATTCCACCTCTTCCACCACCATCACTTGCGGCTTGATCTTCTTTACCACCCTCATCAGATTCTTTATGCAGACGGGCTTAGATATCAGAGTTCTAAGCCTGTAGGGGCAAAACACTGCCACGCCTTCGTCGGGTTTGATATCAAGGTCTTCCTCTTTGAGATCTTTCATATCCGTTAAAGAGAGCGCTTTGTACTGGAAAGGCAGGTTTAGGTGCCTGGCAAAGCTCATCAAGAGCTTTCCAGTTTCATGCCCGTAACGTTCATCATCTGTTAGAACGGCTGTAATCTTGAGGTAGCTGCGGCTTTCATCCGTCAGTTTCTCGGCCAAGGAGATCATGAGGGCGGCCCAGTGCAGCCCGGACATGATTTGAAAGTCAACAATGTGAACTTTGGAAACTTCCCCGACGTTTTCTAGGATCGTTTGAACTGCAGTGAGATGCAGTATTTGGTAGAAAGGGATGTTTCGATACATGCTGATGAACGCTGGAAGGTACTCATTGTGACAAGCATCGGTTGGGTTTCCTTCCTCTTCCGACCGTTTACCCATTCCTCTGTTCATTCGCTCCATTAAAGCCTGGGAGAAGTAGAAGACGGCTCTTTGAACCGGGGTACCTGTACTCGAGGCAATCCCTTGGCAATCGCCGAGCAAATATCTCGCCGTTTCAAACTGTCCGTTGCTCACCTTTTCGGCCGCGGAAAGGAGGAGTTGGGCGAGTTCTACGTCTTGTCTGTCCTCGGTGGAAAGTTGGGAGGGAGAAGAGTTATATGGATGGGCAGGCATCTCCGCGTCGGCGAGTTGTTCCAATGAAGAACGAACGAATCTCTCTCCTGCAAGCTTCAGTATTTGCTCGGTTGATAGCTTCTGGCTTGTTTCGCTCTCAGTATCACCCGTCGCTGTGTCATGAACAAGATCGGGCGATGAACACTTGCTGATCTGACTAGTAGCTGCTGCATCTGACAGTGGAATCTCCTCGTCGGAACATGGAGTGGGCGGCGTCGTGTCTTTGTGTTCTTGCCATCTTATTATATCTTGTAAAGGATTGTCGTGGTAGAATCCATATTCTAACCAGAATGAATCAATATCTCCCCACTCAGTCATGATGGAGGATACTTCTTTTAATTTCTCGAAATCTGCAATGACTAAAAACTGAACAGAAATGATCTTAAATCTTGGATGAGTGATAGGATGGATATACGATGAAATCAAATGGAAGGACGACTACAAATATATATATTTATATATAATACCATCGTGAAACCAAAGGCGCGCGCGGCCTGCAATTTTTGTGCTGTATTATTATTCGTACATCGTGAAAAACAACGCTGCATGCATACATAAGAAAGACACTTTCCTTGGTTTGTATGTTAGGCATAATTACATGAAAGACACGCATGTCCTAGAGCCTAACAATTATTCTCGGCGGCTGGTGCTACAATGTCCGGCGACCGATCAGCAAAAATTATATTAAGTTAAATAAGACAAATAACAAAGACAGTTATTTGTTAAAGGATTTGTGCTCAACAATCCATCCAATTCAAGGTTAAAATACATCAAATAATTTCAGATTGAGCAGTTTCAGATTGAGCAGCAACTATAGATCACAAATCACAACAGAAAATTGTAAATGAACAAACTAGGTTTCAGTTCCGAAGGATCAACTATTTTTATTGATGTATGATGTTGATTACAGAGTACACATTCTTCTCACAGCTCATGAGCTCGAAACTCTCTCAGAGATTGGTTTCTTCTATCTCAGTCAAAGAACTCTTGCACATGCACACAGAAAGTTTCTGGAAGGCCCAAAATGTGATCGCCTAAGAGACTTTTATACAACTGCTCTGCATCACATTGTTGTACCGACCTGCTCTACGGTTTGAATACCAATTCAACACTTTTTGGGGGAACGTCATTTGCAAAAACGAAAAGGCGAACAAGCAACGTGCTGCTGGAAGATTAAAAGAAAAAAACCAAAAACAAAGAACATCAGACACATCTCGAAAACTCACGACCCATCATCCAGCATCATGCTGCCAGAGATTAAGCAAAAACCAAACAAAAACGATCAGAAACACAGAAAAAATGATCATGTCATCCTCCATAATCTCCGCAGGCCGGTAGCTTGAATATTATCCTCCAGATTGTTACAAGAGTTTTATTATAATTATTATATTATTATTGAATTAGTGTTAGATTTTTAGGGTAGTGATATTTTATATTTCCTTCAACTTAGATTTTTTGTTACTTTGTACCTCTATAAAAGTGAGTGGACGGTACAAGAAGATCATAAAATCGGGTATTGGGAGAGTGAAGGGCATCAGTTTTAACTCACTGATTGGCTATTATGAACGCTGGTAGTCTTTGTCTTTGTCTTTGTTCTTCGTTCTTCGTTCATTATTAATAAAAGTCTTTCGATTCCAAGTTTTAGTGTTCATCATGGCCTTTACTCTTGGTTCGACCTGCCGCGAACCGCAACCCATAACACACTGTCGGATTAATTGTTCATCGCTGCCTGATTTCACTATTCATCGCTGCCCGAGGTTAATGTTCATCGCTTCCCCGCCATGACAGTCACTCGTTTGATAGATCAGTGATTTGAAGGGTTTGAGAAGGCAGTGAAATCCCTAAGTACTTCCGAATAGCACCTTGCAACGCAGATGGAGGAGATAGTAACATTATTGTGGCCCGAAGTCCACCAAAACAACTACCGTCGGAACAGGTAACCAAGAAAAAGGTGAGCGACTCTCTACAGACATTGTCAAACTCACGTGGAACTTCCAACATTCAATGGCCCGGATCCCCATGGTGTGTTAGCACAAGTCGATGACGAAGACACTTTTGAACTCGCCCGTGGCGTCGAGCGAAAGCTACTGAGGCAATGGCATGACAACTATATAATGTTCACCCCCTCGAACTACCAGTTGTTCGCATGCACAACCCCGCCGATCTTGAAGGGTTTAGAACATAAGTTGTTGGATATTACAAGATCATTGGCTACAACGAGGACCAACTCAAACCATTCAACCACGTCAAGCTCTTTCACTATCCTTCTATTCCCAGCCATCATAATCATGTCGAGAAAGAACATGTGTCGGCTACTACTAACCATGAGGCCCCTTCTCAAGGACGATATATGCCTCACTGTGTTCGGAATTCAGATATGCAATCGAAGCCTTTCCGTCGTATCTCGGACCATGAATTTTTGGAACTCCGATTGAAAGGTCTTGACCTTCGCTGTCACCAACCTTATCATTCGGGACACGTCTACAGAACTTCACATGTTTATCGGTGACGAGGAGGATGATTCATGGGAGACGAAGACCGATAGGCAGTCATCACATACGCCAAGAATTCTCGAATTTTTGCCTTTTGGAAAAAGCTGTTTTTGAGAAGTTGATAATGTTACAAGATTTTTATTATAATTAGTATATTATTATTGATTTGAATTAGTGTTAGTTGAGATTTTTCAGGGTAGTGATATTTTATATTTTGTTTAATTTAGATGTTCTTGTTACTTTTTTCCACTATAAAAGTGAGTGGATGGTACAAGAAGTTCATAAAACCAGGTATTGGGAAAGTGGAGAGATGGTTCACCGATTGGCTATTAGGAACGCTATTTGTCTTTTTCTTTGTTCTTCGTTCGTTCGTTATTAATAAAAGTCTTTCGATTCCAAGTTTTCGTGTTCATCATGGCCTTTACTATAACAGAGATCCATTGCAATAATCACTTGCTTCGACATCGCCTCCTGTGCATCCGGGTCTGTCGTGGTTGAGACACCCTCCATGCAGCGGTGATTTCTCTCTCGCCAAAAGAGGCAGACAAGAGCTGCGAAAAGTCTTCTATATGCGATATTGATGATGTGCTTTCCTCACAATCGACTTGCTGCCTAACAAATATTTTGATGCCAAATTCTATTCGGCCATTGAAATTTTTTAAGATCGTAATGCACCTAACATCTAAAAAAAAAAGGTATTGAGTGGTTTCCAGATGTGTTTTGATCACAAAGGCCGCATTTACGAGGCCGTTTGCAACTATTAGGGAAATAGCTATGCATTTCCGAAAGGAGGATGATACTAGATGTTACAAACCCACATCGAGAAGAAGCATCCTTGTTGAGAAATTCCGGCACCCCTCTATTCGCAACTTGTTGTTCTTTAACGTGAGTGTGAATATCAATCCAAGAAACACGTTCTTGAGATCGATCGAATCGAAAAACAGCAGAAAAAATAAACTCAGAAAAATAGAGTTTTTAACGTGGTTCGGCCTCAAATTTGAGCCTACGTCCACGGACCAACAGAGCTGCTTTTATTAAACGTAAAGAAGAGTTTACAAGATTGTCACACCTTCTACGACTTTCGTGTTTACAACTTACGCTAATTCTCACTCTAACGAAATCTACAAGCTCTCAAAGATACCTACTCGAATCCATACATCTGGTATCTATAAGTGTTAAGTTGTAACTGTCGTGCATCGACGAGCTTGTACCAACCGCTTTATCTCTTGTACACAGTCGCACGTTATACCAAGTCCTTGAAGAATTATACCAATTCTTCAAGAAATGATACCAAATAATCTGTGTAATACTAAGTGCTTAAAGAATTATACCAACTCTTTAATGATTAATACCAACAGATTAATGAATCATACCAACTCATTCGTTTATAATACCGCAAGATTCTTCTTACTTAATAAAAATGCCATAACGCTTTTATAAGTGGATTTGCGACTTTAATCTCAGCCGTTGATGACATCTCCCGCCTGATCGAACGCTAGTCATTTAAACCCCATCTTCAAATCTCGGCCCTTAGATCGCGCGCGCTCAAGATCCGACGGCTACTGCTCAATTCCTAGACTTAGAATATTTCTTGAAGCAGAATTGCATTCCTTTGAGCTGTGGTCGATCAGAGCTCTTTCCGACCATCTCCCGGCAATGTTCCGGCGAGTTTGGGCTCACAAAACCCAACAATCTCCACCTTGAGACTAGAACTCGCATTCTCATCACCAAACTCCACTTTAGCAGCTCAAGCACGTAAACCACGGATGCTCGAACATCATACCAGAATCAGCTTTTCATCAATCTGAGTTCATCTTCATTTCTGCAGAATTCAGCCTTGAATTATCTGCAATCCTCAACCATGGCTCCACCTTGATTCAATCACCTTGCTCTGTTGGTCTTCAAGTTGTCCAGCAGCTTCGAGCCTCGAAAGAAACCTTGTCAACTCCAAATGAGATTGAAATCTCCCACTTGGAATCAACTTGGCCCTTTGAGCTCTTTCTCTTCATCTCCCATGAAGTTCTCCTCTTTCTGACATCTTGAAACCTCTTGCGGATCCCTCTACTGCCCCTCAAGCTTCTCTTCTCGATCTCTTTCACATGTGAGACCTCAACACCTCCAAATGAAGCATCATTATTTGCAGCTTCATTTTCAGCTTCAGATCGAGTTTCTGTCCAGCCTTCTTCATGTATTTCAACCTCTTCCTCTGTACTTCCCGCCTTCATTGATCCATCTCTCGAACAAGGCTTGAACGTACTCTTCCTTCTTGGTCGAATCAGCTCCACCTCAGGCTCAAAACACTCACTTACAGAGCTTACATTGTCCAAGCTTACAAGAGCAGTTTCTGGAAAATCAGCTTCAACTACAGGTTTTGATTCACCTGTCTCTACTTCAAGATGAGGTCTCCATGGCTTCTCTTCCACCACATTCGAGCCACCAAATTTCCTAGTTTCCTCGGATGTGCCCGTCACCACAGGACACCCCTCCAAGACATAGATACCATGCCTTAGAAACCCATCAAGGATCAGCCTCCCCTGTTTCTGAACCTTGATCTTACCAGCTGTAACTTGTGTCCCCTTTTGTCTAATACTCCGATTGAGATAAGATTCCTCCCCAACTCAGGTATGAATCTTACATCCATGAGGATCCCTACAACCCCAGTTCTCAGCATCAAACGAACAGATCCTTGCCCAAGACCTTGATAGCTTTTGCCATCTCCAATCTTGACAGATTCTTGCTTTGTTTCTTGGAATTCTTGCAACCAATCTTTGTTGCACGTCACATGGAAGCTGCACCCCGAATCAAGGATCCATTCGTGGCTTCCTTCTTGCCCAGACACAACCAAGATCTCTGCAAATTCATAGCCACCTTGTGCAAAATCAGCAGCTGTATTTGACATACCTTGACTCGAATTGTTTCTTGACATCTTGGGGCAATTTCTTCGAATGTGGCCTTCTCCTCGACAGTGCCAACACTTCACAGGACCCTAGCTTCCTTCTTTTCCTTCCCCTTGCCTTTCTTGGTCCAAGAACCAGCCTTATTTTGTGCCAAAAGCAGCTGAGCAGCCTTAATCTTCTCATCAAGGCTCGTTGTCTTCTTTGCATTAAGCTGCTTCGAACTCAAGGCTGAAAGAACGTCTTCTAGCTTTAACTTCTCCCTTCCATAGAGCAGAGCCTCTCTAAAATGATCATAGCTTTGAGGCAGGGCGCATAGCAGCAACAAAGCTTGATCCTCATCCTTGATTTCATCACCAACATTCTCTAGATCAAGTACGAGCTGTGAGAAACGATCCAACTGCTCTTCAATGGGCTGTTCTTCTTGCATTTGAAAGTGACAAAGGGCTTGCTTCAAATATAACATCTTGGCCAATGACTTGGTCATGTAAAGAGCATCTAGCTTCTTCCATATCTCCTCGGTCGTGTCTTCTTTAGCCACTTTGCGCAAGACTTGGTCTTAGAGACAAAGAATCAACGTGCTATACGCACTTTCTCTGATTTTCTTCTTTGATGCAGCTGTCATGTCCTTCGGCTCCATCTCGGCCCCAGGCTTGAGACCCTCCTCAAGACCCTTCTCGGTCAGCAGGGCCTTCATCTTCTTCTTCCACAGGCCAAAATCTCCATGGCCATTGAAGACTTCCATTTCGAACCGAGTTGCCGCCATCTTCTTGTCACCTGTCGTTCCACGCTCACCGCACCAACTGTTGAGAAATTTCGGCACCCCTCGATTCGCAACTTGTTGTTCTTTAAAGTGAGTGTGAATATCAATCCAAGAAACACGTTCTTGAGATCGATCGAATAGAAAAACAGCAGAAAAAATAAACTCAGAAAAACAGAGTTTTTAACGTGGTTCGGCCTCAACTTTGAGCCTACGTCCACGGACCAACAAAGCTTCTTTTATTAAATGAAAAGAACGATTTACAAGATTGCTACGACTTTTGTGTTTACAACTTTCGCTAATTCTCACTCTAACGAAATCTACAAGCTCTCAAAGATACCTACTCGAACTCATTCATCTGGTATTTATAAGTGTTAAGTTGTAACTGGCGTGCATCGACGAGCTTGTACCAACCGCTTTATCTCTTGTACACAGTTCGCGTTATACCAAGTCCTTGAAGAATTATACCAATTCTTCAAGAAATTATACCAAATAATCTGCGTAATACCAAGTCCTTAAAGAATTATACCAATTCTTTAAGGATTAATACCAACAGATTAATGAATCATACCAACTAATTGGTTTATTATACCGCTAGATTCTTCTAACTTAATAAAAACGCCAGAACGCTTTTATAAGTGGATTTGCGACTTTAATCTCAGCCGTTGATGACATCTCCCGCCTGATCGAACGCTCGTCATTTAAACCCCATCTTCAAATCTCGGCCCTTAGATCGCGTGCTCTCAAGATCCGACGGTTACTGCTCAATTCCCAGACTTACAATATTTCTTGAAGCAGAATTGCATTCCTTTGAGCTGTGGTCAATCAGAGCTCTTTCCGACCATCTCCCGGCAATGTTCCGGCGAGTTTGGGCTCACAAAATCCAACAATCCCGATAAAGTTGGAAGTGAACGGTCTCAAATGCAAATCCAATTCACGGCATCTCCGGCTTTGCAAGGTACAACTACAAGCTCTCCTTTATTTAAATATTCCGTTGTCGTGCATAGAAAAAATTTGGCTAAATTTGTGTGTGCTAAACATCTTTCTTTTAATTTTGTCAAAGACGATTTCTGCAAAAAATTTACTCAACTTAGTTTTAATCCCGCAAGCAAACCGATTCTGCGCTCATCGGTCATTCGTGATATTCAAAAAGTCGTCGATGAATTTTAATTTAATCTAATTCAATTTTTTTCAAAAATTTCCTACAGGGTTTCTATTTGTTCCAATATTTGGAGAGATCATTTGTCACAGTGGGTTCTGTTTGGGATTATGCCATCTGAATACATTTCGAGGATTAGATAAATTAGAGTTATGACCCATGAATATTCGGATCCAGAATATTGTATTCGGATAATTTATTTTTAAATAAACTATCATCGAGTTTCATGTTTTTACTCGATAAAGAGGCATGTTATTTATTTATCTTATTCTTATAAAGGGCATTCGATAACCATATCATTCTCAAACAAAAAGGTTCCAAACCAATACCTTTGGGTTCCTTGAAGCTCCATAAGAAATCGAAAACAAAGCTTGCAAGTAAAGAAGAAACTAGCCGATCCAACACACGTGAGGTCAAAATCCCGAAAAAAGGCGACGACAAGACTAATAAAGAAAATTCGAAGTTTACGCCAAACTTGTGAGTATGATCTGCAACGTTTACCTTATGTGCTATATGTGAATTGATTGATTGAGGATTTCGTGATATATGTGAAACATGAATTGACTTTATTCGATATGAAAGATTATTTGTATATGTCATATATATATGAAAAGGAAAGGAGAAACTGTTATGACTGCTACGACTTCGGATGATGCGATACAGATGCTACGGTTACGTCCCTACAAATCGGGGGATGACAGAGTCCTGTACAAGCAACATATACAGAAATGCTTACAGAGTCCCATGCATGGGCACACATACGATCGATAGTTTGAGTCTAGCTGGTTCATAACGGAAGTATCAGCATATAGAATTGAATATGTTATAAGGATCATATGAATGCTGGTTACGTGACTGAATTTATAACAGGAATGACTATGTGAGCTTGACGGAATTTAAATGTTATCTGTTTACAGCTTTATAGTTACGAATATTGATTTACATGTTGCGATCATACTCTGAATATTTGTCTTCACAGTTGTTGTAGATAGCTAGCGGACGTCTTAAAGCACAACCTCCGCATAAAAGCATGGATTCAAGGTCGGCCGGCTACGCTCTCATCATGCTCCCTTCTGTTCATCGTTTGCATATAGTCTAAGAAACATTATTGATTTTTGTATGACGTATAAATAATCATGATATGTGAATATATGTATATTATGTGTGAAAATGATTCGTCTGACTGTGCGCACCCGTTACATGAATGAATATGAAAAGCAAAAAATTTTACGTGAATATTTTATAGATGCATAGAATATGTGCATTAAATGTGATAGATAAATGGGGCGCTACACACATGTTTCGAAAAATATAAATATTGGATATTGTATATATTTTGAAATTGTTATATTGAATATAATATATATTTTTGAAAATTAATATTGGATATAGGAAGTAATTTTCGAAAATCATGAGTATAAGGAAAGATTTTATTTTGAGATAATATCTTTTAACTTTTGAAAAGATTGGTAAGTCAAGAGATTTGATCTCACCAACCTACCAAAACTATGTAATAGCCGAAATTTATATATATCCTAAGGCTAGGGTTTCGGCCATAACAATTGAAAACAACTTAAGAATTACTCTTGGTGTGCTTTTCGACAAACACAAGTAAAGCTCGGAGCATTCTCTCTCGCTAGCCATCCAAGGGAGATCTCGGGCCGGACACACCACGGGGTCAGCATGACTCTCTTGCCACCACCAACCCCCGTGCGCACACCACCATGATAGCCGAGGTGGTTCTAACTGAAATCATCGCCCGCCGTCCATATCCATCGTTAGTCGACTTTGAGATATAATGGATGGATCCCTTAACTTTGAGATATAAGGTTGTTCAATCGATGTCTTTATCCTATGTGCATCCAAGCGATTGTAGGGATTTTGGGGTCACCGGAAAATTTTTAAATTCCGCACGTTTCCAGGGAACACGGATTTCGGGAATCCATCGGCCGATCCCCAACAGGTTGTCAGTAATATAACGGACACCCAGATTTTTGAGTATCGGTTATAGAGCCGAGTACCCGCTATAAAAAAATTATTCGACTAAGGATTTGAACCCGTGACCTACTACTACATAGATAAAATGGATATTCAGCCCTATAACATGTACATTACACATTCAATATTAGAAAAAGTTGATTACCTTTAAAAAAAATACAACTCAATACAATGTAAAAAAAAAAACAAAAATACACCTTCAATAATTAAAAATAAAATAAAAAATTAATTTCCAGTTTGAAACCGGAACCGGCGGTTCCAAACCGTAATCAAACAGTGAATAAGTGCGGTTCAGTTACGGTTTGAGCTTATGGTACAACCGGAACCAAAGGTTACAAACCGATAACCGGAACCGAAATCGATTGAACACCACTAGTCGCACACAGTATCACACATCATCACTTGATTGAATATTCTTTGATCAAGTGTATTGAAGATGGTGTTCATGGAAATGTTTCAATGTTCATTTTCTTCGTTTTGCTATAAGTCCACTCGCGGACTTGTTCAGGTGCACCTTCATCGACACTGAATCTTGTGTTGACCTTCATAAGCTTCGAGGGACCATTTGTGATGATATCCCACGTGTCTCTATCTTGTGCGGATAGATGCATCTTCATCCTTATCTTCCATTCATTGAAATTTTCTCTGTTGAACATGAGAATCTTGGAAAATGAACCACTTCAATCGGTTCTGACTGAATAACCTTCTCTGATACTACTTGTTAGGATCACTTTGACTGTTTGGAGTGAGAGTGAGTAAACACTTAAGTCTCTCTTAGCCATTTGTGGTTTCGGTTGAAATTCGGTCCGGTTTGAACAAATTGTCGGTTCACAATCGATTAGTGATTCTTTAGATGCGGAAGTTATCTAACACTTTGCTTTGATTTGAGGTATGTGCGTGCGCGTGAACACCGATTTGTTGATGCACGGGGTTTGTTTCTGAAAGTTCTAAAGCTAACTCCTATCTCTCCCTTTATTCGATCCTGGGAGGGATTCCACTAGAAGACTTTGGTTTACAAGCACTCTTGCACAACCCACCTAGCTAGATCTCTCTAACTAGACACCGTGTAACTCACCTTAGCGGCTTTTTAAAGTCGGCCGACTTCAGCCACTTTGTACAAATATTTGGTTTAATCGTTGTTATCTTAGAAATCTCTCATGCAAAAGTCCTTTCCTCAGTTTTGATAGATATTTATAGGAGGAAGGCTTCAACTAGCCGTTGCTTGAATACAGACAAAAGATCTTCATATTTGATCTTCAAAATCGACTTATGTGGTACATTTAATGTGAACTCCCGAAATAGCTTTGTTGACCTTGTAGCGTCTGACCTCGGTTATGCTTCGTCCGAAAGGAGATAAATTCTTAGCAGAACAATTCTTTATACTGCAGCTTAATTCTTATTGTCTTCATGCTCTTAATGCCGACTTTGTTCACTTGGATACAAATATTGATTGTTGAGCTATTTCTTCGAATCCTCGAATCCAGTCTTCTTGATCGAACTGAATGATAAGTTTTTTTGTTCTTACAAACCGATATTAGATTTCAGTTTGTTGGTTTCTGACCTCAATCCCGATTTCAGTCTGATTTCAGTCTTTGTCCGGTCACCGATTACAGTCTCTGATCAGTTTTTAATCTTGATAGTCAGTCTGGTTTCTTCATTATCAGTCCAATTCTAGTTTGACTTTAGTCTTGGCGTCGTTCTTCAGTTTCAGTCCATACCGAAATCGAACAATCAGAAGATGAGCGCTTGTGCTTTAATTTGTACAAAGTGTTGATGCAAAGGCGTTCACATGGCTAAAGTGTGCTTAGAGGATCCTAATATAGCAAAGTCATGTGGAGACCAAACAAGACGGAAGTACCAACTATTATCCCGTATATGTTGTTTGCTTTGTAATCATGGTTCGCTGGAACACAGCAATAACGCCCGAGTCAGAATCAGATCGGAGGCCTTTGTGGCAAAGTCCTGACTTCTTGACGGCTTTCAATGTCACTGCCGGAATGACGTTTTTTCGGCCGGATCGGCATTAAAACAACATCTCATCGTCTGGAATGGGGATGGCAGCCGGCAATGGTGGTCGGTTGATGGATGTAGGGGTGGTGATGGTGGTTGAGTTTGAGGAGGAAGATGAAAAAACAAACTCTATTTTAAGTTCTAATTTAATATATATATTGTAACTAAGCCCAAATTTAAAAAAAAAAATTTAACGGTAGTATTTTATCTTTTTACTTAGGTATATAAATTAAACCTATTTATATTACTTTAATTTCTTTTGTTACTATCTTTAATGTTTTTTTATTTTTCTTTTACTTTACTTTCGTAAATGAAACTAATATAAAGTAATATTGTTGTAATGAATTTTTGAGATAAATAACATAATACTTTATTATTATTTTTCACTAAATGCGATTGTAAAATATTAGATACTTAACCTCATAATTTATAGTTTGTAAAATGCTCAATTAATTTTTTTGAAGTTATGACAAATTTATTTTATTGTTTTATAATTTTAACATCAATTATTGCAATAACTTATACATTTTTAAGAAAAATTGTCGAACGTCAACGACCATTCCGAAACAATGCGATAGAGCTGGAACACTCGTGTCTGTTCCGACGTTGTTCCCGTTTCGGCGAACCATGTTCAAAATATCATTATCGACAACGGGGATCGTTTGTGCTCGGATATTGAGTTGAGGGGTCATCACGATGCTGACTACAAACGACATATTTGTAAGCAAGCTGACCCAGCTATTAGGGTTCTTAGGGACAAGTTGGCTAATCATGTATAAAGATTAGGGTTCGTGTTCTTGATTTACTTACGCTTTCTTTGCTTGTAATCTCTTTTGTCATAAACAAATCTTTTGAGCAATTGAGATACATATATCTATTGAATATCTGCCGTACCATCACGTCAGATCAAACCAAAAAATCTTCTTGTAGTGAAGAACATAAAGACGATAAACGGTGTTGATCTGATCAATTCCATTGGTTTTTTATTATTTTTGTTTTGTGCTAAGATCAGCTACATATAAAGATTGAATAGCCATCGTATTCTCATATGCTTAACAAGCGTTACAAACACAAAAAGGACCTGGGAATCCAATATTTTCTATGCACTGTACTGTGGTTGAAGGTCCAAACTTGCTCTTGCAAAAACCCTCACACTTGGCTGTCCCGTTTTCACAGCGGATCTCAGGATGTATTTCGTAACACTCTCTTAGATTTCCTTGAGCACTTGTCATCATCACTGCACAAGAGAATTTGTTTTACCAATTTATTTGTTTCGTAGAAATGAAATTATTACCGTGGGCTACGCTTATGTATATATTGAGTTTATGTCGTATAGATAAGAAAGAAGGTACAGACAAAATACCTGGGAAGAGAATTGTTATCACAAATATGCAGAAGATTTGTACTGTAGAAGAAGCCATTCTTGCTGATAAAGTTGAACTCTAAAATACAAGTTGCTCAACAGCCAACCTCCTCATATATATATATATATATATATATATATATATATATATATAGGCGATGTTGATAGAGCGGTTTCTGTGACCATGGAGGTGGCCGTGTATGCAGAATATTACACAAACAACTTTAACTTTCTTTTTTTCTTTTCCTTCACTAATATTGGGATATTTTAAGTAAATAATCTTTAACCAAAATTATTTTTTTAGAAAATAGCCTCCTTGACCAGTTATTATTATTTTTTTGGTTAATTAATGTAATTTAGGGGAGTTGGCATTATAGTGGCAGAGAATTGATGGGGTAGCAGTATACGGACAATAACTTTCAAAATTAAGCAATTTTGGGACAATATACGCCTAGATTTTGTCCCAAAAGTGCTTAATTTTGAAAGTTATTATCCGTAAAATGCCTCTTCCTAAATTTATCGAAAACCTAGATTATTTGCCGGAACCCTAGAATTTGGGGCATAATCTAGGGTTTTGGCGTATAATGTCCCAAAATTGATTAAATTATTTGAAAGTTATTGTCCGTATAATGTTATCCAAGTCATTGTCCTTATAATGTCATAGCCCCTAAATTACAGGGCTAATAAAATATTTAACCCTTTTAGTTTTTTCAATAGCCTCTAGGTATTTCAGTTATTTTATGAGCAGAAATCAGAAATCCATGTTGGAATATAAATAAATCCGAACTATGGGAAGCTGAATAGTGGAGGAGGAACCCGAACGAACTAAAAGCATGAGACTCTTCAAAAGCATAGGACCGATTCTATTACCGCCCGCCCATCAATATGGGGGCAATTGATTTCAAACAAAAAAGATATTTTTCTAAATGTTAACGTGATCTTTTGATTATTGAGGTTCTGCCATGTAATCCAATAAACTCTCTAGAGTTAATTTCTAAAAGTTCAGATCATCTTGTTGTGTATTTAGGCGATTTAAACTATTTTATTATGTTTTGTTTTCTTTGTTTTTTTTACAAGTAGCATAAATTCATTTTTTTCCCAGATTTCGTAATACGAATTGGAACTTTTCTTTTCTCTGTCTTTTCCTTTATCATAAAGATTAAATTTTTGCAAGGTGGGCAAGGTATGTTCTTACAGTGGGGGCCGATCTATGCACGTGCGGTGTTGTTGTTGTTCGAGTTCCATAAAGGTTATCAATGATCTTCATTGTCTTTTATATTGATATATCTTTGTTTGATTATACAGAATTTAAGTTGTTTTATGATCATATATTTTAACGGAAAAATATTTTACAATTAATAAACTTTTTCAAAGAAAGGACCAAATAAAAATCTATCTTCTCGGATGACCCTAAAGTTTATGTTGATATAAGATAAAAATGATATTCCATCAAATTTCCTCTTAAAAAAAAAAACAAAATTAAAGACATTGATTCAATTCTTTGGAGCATGATACATGAATATATAGATGAACTTATGTTTGTCGAGCTTATTTGAATCTAAAGTCATATATTCAAGAATATCTGCTAAATAAAAATATTAAGTCCCATCAAAGATTTTAATCTATTTGGTACGAGCAATTCGTAGGTTGAATATTCATCGCCAAACATAAAACATATTGCTTTTCATCTTCATTAAATGTTATATACATTTATATTGCGGCCCCTTTTATCATAAAATCCTAGATCCGTGTCTGCTTGCACTGCTAATTGGTAACTATGCGAATCCTCTGCGTAGTATGAGATCATGTCGACTACCAATCGAGCAATATTATCACATCATCAAGCGTATGATTTCTTGTTAAATAACGATAATTTGCATGCGCATGCCGATTTAGTTACTATCACACCAAATGAAGTCCAAGCCGGACTACACATGAATTTCTCAAAGCGATCCAAATCGAACAAAAGGGTTTAGTCAATTCGTTGATAACTTTTCAATTACAGCGGCCACTTGGAAGAGTTTTCTCAAAACTATCCCCTCGGGATATATTTCAGGCAGGACCAAATGAGATTCTAGCACTTGAGTGATCACAGTCATATAATCAATCATCATATAATCAAGTAACCGCCAGCATCACAATTTCTTGTTTTTGTTCAACAATTCTCACATTCTCTGGGTCGTTTTCAATTTATAATAACAAATTATAAATCGTAAAGAAAGATCAATAATATATATTTCAGGTCGATGTTACCGTCACGTAGTTTAGGGCCTACCACAGTCAGGTGGTTCGCCAAGTTGAGTGACGTGATGTAGAAGAGCATTTTCTGTTGATACTTCTTGAAAAACCTTCTCCAGCTATTCAGCATTTTCCACAAGAACACGACAAGGTGCAACTCTATCAGCAGCAACCCATTAACGTCATCATTTTCTGTGTTGAAAACCATCACTAAAACAAATCAAATTTTGTTTTAAGACTATCGGGGAAAAACTATCGATGTCAGTTTTGGAAGTAATTTGTTTGTGATGGATTCCGAGGTTCGTAGACACGATTTCTTTAAAAGAACTTTGTTTCATCCTAATGTGCAAGAGGATCGTGAAGAATTATTTTTCATGAAAAGACGAAAACGTAAAATCTACTTTGCACGGAGTAGCTTTACTTGCAAACGAAACTTTAAGATGAAAATTTATTCACTATAAGTAAATCCAACATGTTCATGTATTTGATTATTTCATTCCAACGAATTCATTTAAATCAGTCAAATGACATAATTAGTCATGTGAATCTAGACGAAGTTTTCACAAGAAACCAGGGAAGTCCTGAGTCTAGACGAGATTCTTCTAGTTGTTGAACCCAATCAGACTGAACACCTTCAAAAAGGCTCGAAGAAGAAAAATCGTCAAGCTAGGGAGGTACAAAGGAATCAAAAGAACCGTTCTTAGGGGAGCGATTAGGAGGTAAAGTAATTCCTTGAACGTCATATGAAGATGAACCACCCGAACAAGAAAACCTCATGACCACACATGCTCCATCAGAATGCAAGGAATACATTGTCACGATAAGGTTGTTTCTTTTTTGAACTGCGAGGAGGCTACTGAATTGAAGGAATATATTTATAGAGGTAGGTTGAGATCATAAAAGAAAGATAATGGCCGTGAACTTGACAAATTATGGAATAAGGCGTGTATCATGGAGAGATATAGGGAAATCAGAGAAGAGTTTGGAAGACGAAAAATTTATTCGAGGTCCTTCCACAAACATAGCTATTCATGAATATTTTTGGAAAAGATTCGAGTGAAGGATTGAGCTTCGTGAACGTCATAATAGAGGATTCAATTCGATTAAGGCTGAGATTCGTGAATATTTTAGGAAAAGATTCGGGTTGATTAAAGTTGAGATTCGTGGACGTTTTAATAAAGAATTCGGTTAGACTAAGGCTGAGATTCGTGAGTATTTTAGGAAGACTCGGACGAAAAAGAGAAATGACCAAACGAAGAAACCCCGAAGATGAAATGAAGACTACTAGAAAAGTTACACATTTTCCCGAAGGCTTAAAGTCTTCGCTCTTTCAGAGCCCATCCAAATAAAAGCCCTAACTAAATAGTCTAGTTAGGTTTCTCCTCGCCTACAGGCCCCTCTTGGGCCGGATCGTCCTCTGGTACCACCTCCCCAGCTTTGCTTCCCTCCAGAATGGCCCCCTCGGGAGGTGACGACTCTGCCCCTAGCTCCATACCAGCATCACTCGGAATGATTTGGAAAGAATTTTTTGCGCCCAAGAAGGGGAAGGGATGCTTGGAAGACGCATAATCGTGGGCTGTTAGGAATCTTTTGTAGTGTCCTTTAATATTTATATGTCTTGGGTCTATTTTGTAATTAGTGGTTTTGGGACTAGTTTGGGAATTTGTAATAGTTCTTGATAAGAGCCTTAATATACCAACAAATGTGGTATATAAGGCTCCATTTGCCCTTCTAGGGTTTTTATCAAAAGAAATTCAAAGCTAGCCACCTTGTACTTTCAAAAGTAAGAAACACACACTTTCACACACACTCAAGGTGTAACTCGAGTTTTAGGTTTAATCCATTCTTTTGATCCTTGTTTGGTAACAAGTGGTATCAGAGCCTAACGTGGATCGATCACATGATTTGAATCCAGTTTCGTTCGATTCCGACGTGATTTAAAAGAGTATTTGCATGAAAACCATTTTCGATTTTCTTGTCTTTTTCGGGTAATTTTGAGCTTTTCTTGCTGTTTTTGTGCCCTTAGGGACTTGATAAACTGTTCTTGAGTGATTCTCTACTCTTTTAAATCGATTTCAGTCAAGTTTGAGTAAGATTTGAGTCAAAATCGTGTATGAAACTCGTATTTTCTGGTACAGAGGTGCTTTCCGGGTAGATGAATGTAACAGTGCCCAGAAATTCGGCTCATCTTCCCGAAACATCTTCAACGAGCCGAAAAGTTAGTCGAAAATAGTCATTTTCGGGCAACTAAACTTTAAAATCCATCCGAACTTGTAAAACTCTTGGCGACTCTCAACTTTCGGTCAAAGATCAACTTTCGGTCAAAGTGTGTCCGATTTTTAAATTTCGGTCAAAGATCAACTTTCGATCAAAGTGTACCCGATTTTTTAATTTCGGCCAAGATTTTCAATTTTCAACTTTCGATCAAAGACTACCCGATTCTCGAAATTCGGACTGCTTTGTACGAATTCCTTTAGAGCTCGCAATCTTGCCCGAATTTTATCCTGCCCGAACCGTACCTTACTTATTATCTGCCCAAAATTTTACAATTCTCGGACAGATAGACGCGAATGCTAAATACCCGAAATTCATACTTATTCGATTTTCAATAGCGTTGCATGAGTTTCAAACTAAACTGTTGACCGAAAGTCAACACTCGAATTCCTCTCTCTTATTGTTTGACTTAGCAAGTTTACTTTTACTCGAAAGTCAATTGAAATTACTTAAAATAGTTTCTAAGTCCAAACCTTACACATCACAACTCAAAGACTTTGAAAACTCTTATCTATTTCGATCAAAATTTCTTACCCAAACTTTTCTGAATCTTCAAACATAATAGTTCGAAACTAACTATTCATCTCGCAGATCACCTACACGTTACGATCATTACCAAACATCATGGACGCTTACGCAATAGGATCTGACATTCGTCCCCAAGTGCTAAGATGGGGCGAATATGGCATTTGGAAAAATCGTTTCATCAATTTCATCGAAATCAAAGGCGGCGACATCGCCGATGACATGCTCTCGTCAATTTTCAAGGGACCAGCTCAAGAATCCCAATCTCTACTCTGACGCTGAAAAAGCACGGGCTAGAGCCGACAAACTTGCCAGAAACTATCTCCTCCAGGCCCTTCCTAATGACGTATACATACAGGTGGACAGCATGAACACTGCCAAAGAAATTTGGGACGAAGTCTCAAAAATGATGGTCGGGACAGAAGTCAGCAACCTATCTAAGAGATCGAGCACTCTCACTGCCTATGACTCCTTCAGAGCTAAAGAAGGGGAAGATCTTCGAGACACTTACCTTCGTTTCCTAACCATCATCAACGAGATGAGGAAGATCAACATCCAACGATCAAACTTCGAACACAACATCAAGTTTCTCTCCACACTTCAACCCGAGTGGGGCAGAATTGTTGTTTTAATCAAACAACAGAACAAAGATCTGGATGCCATGGACATACATTCCCTTCACGATAATCTCTCTCAATACATCGAATACGCGAAGGAAATCAGAAATGAAGGAAAGACAAAAACTGAGGCGGAACATGTTGCTCTCGTGACCAACAAATCCACCAACAGAAGCTCGAAAGCGTCTAAGGGAAAACAAGTCGTCTTATCCGACTCCTCAAACAACTCCAGCTCGGACTCTGACTCTGACGAAGAACTCAACGACCTCAAGAAGAAAATGGCTATGCTTTCGAAGATGATGAACAAGAAATACCCAAGAAATCATCTTCATCCTACAACCGACAACGAATTTCCAGCAGGAAATAAAAAGCCATCGCTCTCGAGGAACATGAGACCAAGGAAGCTGAAGCTCCAAAGAAAAGCTTCAACTGTGGAAAACTGGATCACTTTGCTAACGACTGTTACAGACCTAAAACAAAGGACTCTGAGTACTACTAGAGGAAGCTTCAGTTCTCCCAAAAGGAAGATGCGGGTATTGTGATGTTTGCTGAAGAAGAGGAATGGCTTGAGGACACATCAGACGAGGAGACGAATGAGAAAGCTTTCATGGTCAAGAGCAAGGATGGTGACTCGGATGATGAAGCGGTTGGCCCCAGCTCCAATGGCTCTGATCTCCACGGCTCTGACTCGGAGGTATACACTCCATCCCCAAATGATTTCACTGAATTGAAACATGGGACATGCAAACTTTCCATGCAATGTAGGGATTACATAGAACTAAAACGAAAATTCGACAATAATTATTCCTTACTAAACACACAACAGGAAGAGATAGCTATCCTTAGGGAGTCATTAGGCAATTCAGAGTCTAGCAAAAAACTTAACTGATAGAGTGGAAAATAGCGAGAAACAAATTAGCGATGTTAGTAAAACTCTGAAGGAAAGCGAAGAACAACGCGTAAATGTCTCTTCTCAATACGACTTGATCACCAAAGAAAGAGTTAGACTCTATAAAAAGGTCAAAGAATTGGAAGACCTCCTCACCAAAAGAGGTCAGACCGATCAAACCATCTTTCTCAACCAACCAAAGGATGTAGAATTCTACGACCCTCGTGAAGGTTTAGGATTTCAAAGTAAACATAATCCTTCGAAAGATGATGTATACCCCCTATATGACATCAGACATCTAGGTCTAACTCTTAAAACTCTTATGCCTTTTATCGAGTCATCAGAAACAAATGAGACGGAAGATAAGAAAAGGCGAAACAAAGAATGGGCCCAAATTGCATTTAGGTATGCAGAGCTGAACGATAGCTATGCAACTAGAATCATCCCGCTGACCACTGACTTTGTCTCACCTTTCAGTACCGAAAATCAGGAAAGTACTTCCGAACAGGCCAAACCCATTTATTCTTCCATTTACAGTCCAGAAATAATTCGCAAAATAGGCGAACTAACTGCTTCTCTGGAATCTGAAAGGAAAGTCTTTTCCGAAGAAAGAACCATTCTCTTAAGTAAAATTTATACTCTTGAAAACTTTCCTGATGTTTACAAACCTTCCACTTCTCATTCTGTCTCCAAAACATTTACGTATATAGATAAGAGTACAGAAATCAAGTCTCCTCCATCTCACATAATCACTCGTACTGACTCTGTTAAGCATGTGGCAACATGCAAAAATCTGAGAGGCAGAGAGACTAAGAAGGCCACTTCAGGACAAGTGAAGGAGGCAAATGTCTGTGCGCAAAAGAAGAAGATGCCTTCAACGCTTGTCTCTCCTGTTTTCAATTACTCTAACTTTGCTAAGCGATTTTCCTGTAATATCGCAGACTGTAATCTTCTATTTTCCACCAAAACTCCTAGGAATTGTCCTAAATATTACAATGCATTTCCACGTTCTCATTACAATCGATTTCACAAAAAGGCGCATATTATCCCTTCCTCCCTTTCTAATTTTGCATCACCCATGCAACATAGGCAATTGCGAAAGACAAAAAGGAAGAGATACGCCACACCCGAAAATGAGAACAAAAACAAACACAATAAAGTGCCCAAACGCAAGCAACTATGGATTCCAAAGTGTTTACTGCACCAAATAGGCGATAATCAAGTCTGGGTTCCTAAGTCAATCGTTAATCAAACCGACTTAGTACTCAACATAACATTAATACTATTGGATCCATCTCCTGCCATTAATACTGGACCCGTCCTCAAACGGGTTCCTAAGCTAACCTAACTTGTCTTGCAGGTCCGTTATGTGTGGTACTTAGACTCAGGTTGCTCCTCACACATGACTGGAAATAAAGAACTGTTGAGCAACTTCACCGAGGGCTATCTCGGAAAGGTCTACTTCGGAAACGGCGATTCTGCACCTATGCTTGGGACAGGCAACCTTATCCATGACAGACTCACCATCAAGGGAGTATCATATGTCGAAGGGCTAAGCTACAACCTATTCAGCATTGGATGCTTCTGTGACAAAGGATTTCAAGTTCTCTTCGAATCCAACAAGTGCAGCGTCATCGATGATAAAGGGTCAAAGCTGCTTACTGGTCACAGAAAGACAAATCTCTACTCCATCGACCTGAAGACAATACGACCAACCTGCCTCATCTCTCGAGCATCTCTACATCAGAATGATTTTTGGCATCAGCGGCTCTCACATCTCAACTTCAAGGATCTGAACAAGCTTTGCTCAAACAACTTGGTCAAAGGACTTCCCTCATTCAGATATCACAAAGAGCATCTTTGCTCGGCGTGCGAAATGGGGAAAATGAGGAAAGCGTCCCATCACACCAAACACACAGCATCGACTACTAGACCTCTTGAGCTCATTCATATGGATTTGTGCGGACCAATGCGCACTCAAACTATCAATGGACGAAGATATGTATTGGTGATCGTGGATGACTTCTCGCGCTTTACTTGGACCAAGTTTCTCCGAACTAAAGACGAAACACCAGATCTTATCATCGAATTTGTGAAGACAGTCCAGAACCTCTACCAGCTAAACATCCAGATAATCAGAACTGACAATGGGACGGAATTCAAGAACAGGAAACTCAGCGATTTTTATACTTCACTAGGCATCACCCAACAGTTCTCAGCAGCGAAGACACCCCAACAAAATGGTGTTGTCGAGCGCAAAAACAGGACCCTGGTTGAGGCAACCAGGACTCTCCTGATCCATTCTGGACTACCGCACTTCTTGTGGGCTGAAGCACTAAACAAAGCATGTTTCACTCAGAATCGTGCATCGCATCACAGGAGATTCAACCGAACTCCATATGAGATGATAAACCGCAGAGTGCCAGACGTCTCATTCCTCAGAGTCTTCGGATGCAAGTGTTATGTTGCCAACGAACGAGAAAATAGGGGCAAACTTGATCCAAAGGCATTCGAGGGCGTACTGGTAGGATACTCGACAAACTCCAAGGCCTATCGAGTATACCTAAAAGAGAGAAGGACTATCATGGAAAGCATCAACGTCACGTTTGACGAAGTAGACCAAGTGGCTTCTGTACCAATCAGTCCAGAACCCGGACTTCTACGAGAGTTGACTAAAGATGAACCCAGCACCTCCTCTGTGGGACCACCTTCAAAGACTCATACCTCTAGCGACGAGGATCTTGATCTGCTGTTTGAGCACCTGTGTCCAAGACCTCCGCTACCCACAGCCACGGTTCCTTCTGAAGACCCAAGCAATGATAGCTCGCCTCCAACAATGGAAAATCTTCATATCGGAGACGATACTGATCGATGCAACCGAAACATTCTGCTCATCTTCCACGACATCGTCTTCAATAAAAGATACGATGTCGTTCAACTTATCTGGTCGGATCTGTTGGACCAACTACGAAGACGGGACCTCCCCTCAACAAAGAAAGTTCTACCATACCTAAGGTGGTTCCCAGTCTTCATCAGGAACTTCATGGACACGCTTCCCGAAATCGAGAGACGAGACCCTTCTGAAGGCTACAAACCGCCAAAGCTCGGCTCTCTCCAGTCCTCAAAGACGAAATTCGATAGCAAAGCGATGGCCATCCCAGACGACTTGCTGCGGCTAGCCGACCCCAATAACCCGATAGTCACCGCCTACCTACGGGAGAATAGACAAGAAGATATACCTATTGTCCAATAAATCCCAGTTGGACCTAACCCGGGAATAAGCCAACCCACCGCCTCCAGTATAGGTCTAGGAAGCGCCGCATCCCCCGCTCGCAAACAGACTAAAACGTCCAAGCGGGATGTAGTAAGCCGCCAACAGGAGCGTCGCAAGAAACAAAGAAGCGACAGAGCTCCTCCGCCCTTCAGTCCACAAATTACCCGGACCGAACCCCTAGGTACAGGAGATGACCATGTCGTCTCCCGAGTAGAAGTCGCGGCATCAGGTCCAACCGCGCACATACCCAAGCCTAGCCACTCAACCATCTGTCAACAGATGGTTGTTTTACTTGCTCACGAGGAGCCACGTATGCCATCACCTCCTCGCTCGGAGGAGGTTGATGTTGAAATAAGCAGTCCCTCGCCTCAGACTGCACCTCTTTTGAGCACTTAGGTCTATTATCCTCACCACCCAGATTCTTTCCATTTTTAGGACACATACACCTTTTTCTTCACCGCCAGATCTTGGTGATCTGGCCAAAATGCTCTTCGATGTCTCCTGGCTGGATACCAGTCAGGGACTGAGCGGAAGTCCCTCAGCAGCCAACGTCACTACAGCTGCTATGGGCCATCGAACCGAAACTATCTCGGTTTCGATGCCAACGGTGAGCCTTAGTGGCCCCGGCACCTCGGTTATCATGACGACGGAACGCCTTCGTGGCTCCGTCTCGTCATTTTCCCCGTTCGTGACAGCGACCCACCTCGAGATGCGACTACAAGACTTTGCCAAGACGTTAGAAGACCAAATCCTAACCAAAGTCTACCGAGCGATGGAAGGCTCATCTCGAGACACCGGCAAGGCCCCCGTCGCCGACAGTCCACCTGCTGCGTCACCACCGCTTTCTCAACCAACGCCACATGCCGAACCGGGCCCGTGGGATGTCCTAACCGAAGAACTCCACGACATCCTACTGGCCCGACTTCTAAGTGCCACCCACCTCAACGAGCGGGAGATGGAGATCAAGCTTCGGCTCGAGACCCCGCTCTCCTGTCGCGGCGAGGCAGAGGCATTCGCACGACCACGTGATGACCCAGAAGATGAGGGCCATCCCGAGGGGGAGAAAAGACGGTGGACGCAACCACCAACCCTGACGCAGCAGATCACCCAAACCACCACCACCCAAACTACAACCACTACCCAAACCACCCAACAGGGGGCTTCTTCATCTCAAAAAGAAGCTTCCTCACCAGCCCATACTACCCCATCCACTACAAGCCTTTCATCACTTCAACCCTCAGCCAGAAAAAGCCCACCCATGCCTCATCAATCAGCTACCATTCAAAGTCCATCAGTTGATGAGCCAATGACAGTCGAAGAACTCTACAACCCACACGATGCGGTTGAGAGATATATCCTCAATGAAGTCTGGCTGCTTCAACCGAAAACTCCCGAACTAGCCAAAAGCTTAATGGAAAACGCCAGACACTTCCTGAAGAAGGCGGCCATAAGCTTAGTTCGGATAGAGGAGGAGGAACTCGAGGAAGGCGAAGACTACAACGCTGAAATACCAGAACTTCCCGAGCTTCTCCAACATAGAGTGATGGACGTAGACGATCCTCCAATGAAGTCAAGAAATGGAGATGACCTCAACCTACCTTGGAGGAATGCCAAGATCGTGGCACCATTCCAAGAAGAGATTCGTAAGAGAATCTGGAGGAAAGAGGATCTTCTGAAGAAGCTTAATGAGCTGGAGTTGAGAGGAATGTTTCATCTCTCGGAACAAAGAGCCAACCTGTACCTGCTAAGTCTTCGTCGAAGACTTATGTTCGAAGGAAAAGGAACTGACCTAGAGGCACTCCGAAGAGAAGAGAAGAAGAGGCCAAGGATTTCGAAGATGACGGGTGTTCGGACGGACTACTTCTGCTCCATAGCCTTCCCTATCTACCAAATTCAAAGACATGATGGAACGGTGGAAGAGCTAAATGAAGCAGATCTCGCCTATCTCAGATCAAAAGACGTCGATAGGATGGTCAGAACCTTCCAGATGATAGGCACCCTCCAGAACCCCGAATTCAAGTTGGGCTACAACACACTGAAGAGATTCATGATGTGCCAGATAAAATACATGGCATCACACGATCTACAAATGGGACTTGAAAGCAAACTGAAGAAGGTGAATCTCACGAAGCTCACATTCGAAAGCCCCGAATCTGAAGATTTCGGTGAAGGCCACATCTTTGATGGAGAAGATCCATCAGTGGTCTACATCAACTACAAGGGCAACAAGAGGTTGATGAAGACGTCGGAAATCTCGAAATTCTCCGACGGAACCCTCCTGATCATACGAGACAAATTAAAAAGAATTTTGGAGGGATTAAGTGCTGAGGAGTATGAAGTCCAAGCTAAGTTCGAGAAGATGATTGAGATAATATCTGATAAGCTTGGACATCGTAGATGGATACGTGCATACGAGTACAAATTAGGATTCAGAAGATCCGTCTACGAGCAGGTGAGACCCAAGAAGAAAAAGACGTCTAAGCGAAAAGGACACTAAGGGGGAGATTGTTAGGAATCTTTTGTAGTGTCCTTTAATATTTATATGTCTTGGGTCTATTTTGTAATTAGTGGTTTTGGGACTAGTTTGGGAATTTGTAATAGTTCTTGGTAAGAGCCTTAATATACCAACAAATGTGGTATATAAGGCTCCATTTGCCCTTCTAGGGTTTTTATCAAAAGAAATTCAAAGCTAGCCACCTTGTATTTTCAAAAGTAAGAAACACACACTTTCACACACACTCAAGGTGTAGCTGGAGTTTTAGGTTTAATCCATTCTTTTGATCCTTGTTTGGTAACAAACGGACAAGAGGCAGCCATCAAATCCTTGTTGGAAATAAAGGATTGTCTGCTCAGCCAGTTTGGTTACTTTGCCCTGGAGGTCATTCACTTGAGCCTCACGATCAGTAGCTTCTTTCTCGAGTTGTTTCACCGTCTTTCTCAACTCTTTGAGTTCTTTATCTTTACTCTCCTGAGGGGCATTCATCTCTTGGGAGACGATGGATAGTTGGGCACTCAACTCCTCTTTTTCTTTCACCAATCGAACCCTCTTGATAAGTTAGAATTTTACGTTATTTCATACCTCATAAACACTTGTTATCGATCGTTACCTATCCAAATTTCTTCGGATATCGTAGATTTATGTTTATATTTCATATTTGACAGATATCGGAGCGAATTTGGTCCAAAACGGGGAAGAATCGACTGAGGTAGCAAGCCAACGGAATTAATTTAGGACTTATACACGATTGTATTAAAAACAATGTCCATACAATCATGTTGACCATTAATGGTGGGCCCTATGAAGAAAGCTGTTCAATCTTGGCAATGCAGGTGGCTTTTGAAGTTAGAGCATATCATTACTCTATAAGGACAAAACCAAACAGAAAAGAAATATAGAGACCTATCTAATGGCTGCGTTGAAGATTTCTAGTGTACATACGCGTGATATTAAGTCGGCCACTAGATTTCTGCGTTGAAAAAAATACCATGGGACGAAATGGAGAGAATGTCACGCTCGAGCAGACAACCCAAGATACCGAAGAACATGATGAACCCATTTAAGCAAGCACCTCTCCAAGCAGTGAAGGGGGATCATTCACGCACTGCCGAGAGGGCAGAAGAGAACAACCGAAGCACACACCTCTTAACCCATTTGAAGCTTCACTCTCACACAAGCCACGAACCCACACACTGCTACCATCGAAAGCACGCAGCTATCTAGACCCACATTCAAGACCAGACCCATCAAAGCACAACCCTCACACATGGACAGCTAAAGGGCTGAGCTAAAGGCGCCACAGTAGCGAGTTGACATCTTGCACCAAGAACGCAACGGAGACTCCGAGGAAACACGACGTGATCCGCTCATCGTGATAGGCGAATTCGATAAATTCATTTAGATGTTTATACCGATGTTTTCATTAGATTCGTCGTTGTTTTCATCATTTAATATGCTCGCTTAAGTTTTATTGTGATTAAGGCCGTATTAGGCTGGATTATGATTTCGTATTAATGCTATTAGTATTTTATATAATCGTATGAGTTAAGTTACGTGTTCCTTGCTTGTACTTAATGTTTGCGTGTGTTTGATCACCATATGCACGATATTTGATTGGTTCATGAGACTGAAAAAGTGATTGAACCGGTTAGAATAAAAGCATCAAACACCACTACGTAAAACCGACCAGAGATGGAATTCGGTTTCGAATGTGTGGTTTCCGAGACCTTAGCCGCCGAAAGCGTCTAAACTCGGGGAAATTCATAAAGCCGAAAGCGTGCGAAATAACTACAGTCATATAGGAATATAGGGATTGGTTCACTTTCGCATACGTGAATAACGGGTAGCACGTCTGTTAGGAATTTCTACCTCAACTAGATTCATATTGGTTAAATAAAATTAATTGCATGAACACGTAGGATTAATCCGTGCCGAGTATGTGTTTAAATCACGTTTGTCATTAATTGATTTAAAATCATTATCTTTATTTGCTTTTGATTGTTTTATTTGCATTTTTATTTAGTTCGTTTCAAATTAATCTAAAAAAAATTATAAAAATAAACTACCTTAATCTAAATCATAATTAGGAAGAAATCTTAAAATTAATCGAGTTGTCCTCGTGGATCAATACTGGGACTTACGTCCGTTTTACTACTTGCACGACTTAGTACACTTACTAGTATTCGAGCGTGTCAAGTTTTTGGCGTCATTGCCGGGAACAGCGGTATTATTAGTTTTAAGATTTATTCTGAGTTTTGGTTTAGATATTATTATTATTATTATTATTATTATTATTATTATTATTATTATTATTTTCACTATTAGTTTTACTCACGTTGCGCTTTCCTCATTTAATTGAAAGACCGTTTCAACATAGCCCTTTTACTATCAACATATGTTGAGTTTGATGATCCAAAACCTAAACCATTGACGACGAAATTCGGATCGAAACAAGCTTGGTTGAAGATAAAGTATTTCAGACATGCATCACAGCCTCTCAAGGAAGAGCTCACAGCCATGACGATGGCTTCAGGTTGCGTCCAAGGTTGCATGTTAGAGTTAAGACGATGATGGATGCGAGAACGTAGAATCGGAGTACTTTTATTATTCGAGTCACGGAAACAAAGACGACTTAGTGGCTTCTCCGGATAGCTAAACCGAGAAAATTACTTCGGCCCTCAATGTACCTCAACTCCCAAAAAACCCCCTAACATACTACTAATGATCCTCCTTTTATAGGAGAATGCAAATCCTAGAATATCGCAACTAACGAGATACGATATTTGAATTATTCCTACCCTAAAATATCTCAACTAAATAATAATAATAATAATAATAATAATAATAATAATAATAATAATAATAATAATAATAATTACTCTCCTAACATTCATCACATGTCAGAGCCGTGAGTGTAGCGCGGGTTTGGCTTTCTAATCCTCAGACTCCGTTCACGGCCTTGCAGTCCCTCCTTCACGGCCGTGAATCCAGCAGGCTCTTGAATGTTGCTCCCTCGGCCTTTGTTCACGGCTTGGCCTCTCGGTTCGTCACGACCGTGATACCTTTCTGCTTCGAGGGATAGTTTGCTCCGTATTTGGTCATGGTCGTGATCCCCTCTCGTAACATTTCCACCCTCTTGAAGCCTAGCCTTGTCCTCAAGGCTGTATTCTGGGAACAGAGCTCGTATCTCCTCCTCCTTCAGCCATGTTGCTTCATCCGTCGGACGGTTATTCCATTTGATCAAGAATTCCCGACCCCCCTTTCCATTCTTCATGTCGCGTAGTGCCAAGATTTCCTCGTGTTCCCAACTATTGCCGATATTGGTTACCGAGTTTCCGGGCAGCTCGTCCCCTACTGGGTGATTCCCGACGACTCTCTTTAGCTGGGATACGTGAAAAACCGGTTGTATCTTTGCTGCATCAGGAAGCTGGAGGCGATAAGCGACGGCACCGATTCGTTCTATTATTTTATAGGGTCCGTAAAAACGTGCCGCTAGTTTCTGATTGATGCGGTTTGCTACCGATCCTTGTCGATATGGGCGTAACTTCAAGAATACTGCTTCCCCGACTTGGTATTGAACCTCTCTTCTGCGGGCGTTTGCCGCTTTGACCATTCGCTGTTGTGCGCGGGTTAGGTTATGCCTTAGTTGCCTTAATATTTCATCCCTATCTGACATGAACTCGGCGACGGCGGCTACCTTGCATTCTCCCGGTGGAAACTGAGTTACTGTTGGTGGGGGACGCCCGTAAACTACGTGGAAAGGTGTGGTACCCGCTGAAACGTGGAATGTTGTGTTATACCAGAACTCGGCCCATGCGAGCCATTTAGCCCATGTCTTAGGTTCCTCTCCCACGAAACAACGTAGGTAGGTTTCCAATGTTCTGTTCAGAACCTCGGTTTGTCCGTCCGTCTGTGGGTGGTATGCCGAGCTCATTTTTAATTACTGTTGCAGCTTCAGAACACGGCTTAGTGCAGCACTTGTCACGCCCGTGACGGGCAAGAACAGTTCATGGCCAGAATTCTGAACCCGCTACTGTCACGGCCGTGACAGGAGGGACTGAAGCCATGAAGTTGCCCTGTTTTGGTCTTTGAGCAGTTAACAAAATTCATTGCAAGGTTAAGCCGTTCTATCTCTTCGTACGACACATGGAGGGCTAAGATTAAAGCTTGGGAAACATCAACACACTCCTTGCTGTTGAGATCAACCGAATATTCGAGCTCCTAGAGGGTTTACCACGTTCAAAAGGAAGTTACAAACACACTTCTTTAGTTGGCAGTTTTCAAGTGGTCATGGGGGTTATTCATGAGCTTGTATCTTAAAAACGAGTGACATTTAGCATTGAGTTAAAACTAGTGAATTGGAGAGGAAGATGAGAGCTTGTAATCCCAGTTTGTAGATTCAATAAAAACTCTTTGTTCGACCGTGGACGTAGGCTCAAAAGATAGAGCCGAACCACGTAATTTCGGTGTTCATGTTTCCTTTTGTTTTGCTGTTTTTCGTTTTGATTGCCTAAAAGGACGAATCTTTCGATTCACTAACACACAAACACGAAAATACATCAAGTCTTGAATCTTTGGAGGCCAAATTCCCAACAATTGGTGCGGTGAGCGTGAATCGACGCGCGATCGAATAAATGGCCGCAGCTAGATTCGACATGGAGAAGTTCAATGGTGACAATGATTTCGGTTTGTGGACGATCAAAATGAAGGCGTTGCTTGTTCAACAAGGGCTCGAAGAGGCATTGAAAGAGGAAAAGGACATGCTACCCGCAGAGATGACGCCAGAAATTAAGAAGGTAATGAGGGAGAAGGCACATAACGCAATTGTTCTAAGCCTTGGCGATAAGGTACTGAGAACGGTTTCAAAGGAGTCTACACCCGATGGCCTGTGGAAGAAGCTCGACGAGCTTTACATTGTAAAGACCTTGGCGAAAAGACTCTATCTCAAGCAGGCACTATATTCTTTTCGGATGCAAGAGGGACAAAGCATCGAAGATCAAATGGACGTGTTCAACAAAATGATTCTTGATCTTGAAAATGCTGAGCTGGAGATCGCAGAGGAAGACAAGGAGTTGATTTTGTTGTGCTCGCTGCCAAAAGGGTTCACAACGTTCAAGGAGACGCTGCTCTACGGGAAGGACGTGCTCAAACTCGCAGACGTGCAAATGACGTTGAGCTCAAGGTAGCTAAATTGCAAAAGAGAAGCTGAAAATGGGCATGATCCGGCCCAGCTCTTGATTGTCAAGTTTAGGACGAATTGTGATAAGAAGAAAGGGAAGTCAAAGCCAAGGAATCCTATCAAGTGCTGCGAGTGTCACGAAGAAGGACACATTAGAATAGAATGCCCTAAACGAACGCCGAAATCTGAGAGTCGAGATCGGGTGAACAACGTGAGTGCGGTGGAGGAAGATTTCGATTCAGCCGAGATCCTTACGGTGATTAAGAAGGATGTTGGTGACGAATGGATTCTTGACTCGGGCTGCACTTTTCATATTACGTGTAACAGGTCTTGGATTAAAAACTTCAAAGAAGTGAAGGATGAAACGGTTCGATTGGGCAACGGCAAGGAGTGTCTAGTTCTTGGGATAGGATCGGTGAGCTTGAGGCTGCATTCGGGCAAGGATAAGGTGCTTGAAGATGTAAGATACGTTCCAGAGATGAGAAGAAACTTAATCTCACTTGGAACCTTGGACGATCTTGGATATTTAGCTAAAACCGAGGATGGGAAGATCAAGATTCTCAAGGGGTCGAAAGCTGTGTTCAAAGGGTTCAAGAGGAACGGAATCTACGTGTTGAAAGGCTCTGCGATCTCAACGACTGACAGAGGCATGAAAAGGGACCAAGGGAGGTCAAAGAAGCTCTGTCTTGAGGTGGAGCAGCCTTGCGAAATAGTTGAAAGTTCAGAAATTCAAGAGGTGGTGGGTCTTGAAAGTGAGTTTTCTGCTACTAATAAGTGTGTTGAGGTTAATTCGTGTAGTGATGCCTTCAAACCTACCAAGAAGTCACAGAATGGTAGGTTGTTCAGCTGCAAATGGTTCGGCAAGGGGCACCATAAAGCTGGGAACGAGAAAGGCTCAGAAGAAACGAAGAAAGCCAAGACCGAAAATGGTTCGGGAGAAATGAGTTCCAAGTCGACTTCAAGCAAAACGATTCTGCGTTGGTTGAAGTTGGCTTGTTGCTCGGGCACTCTTTGAAGGAAAAAGGGTGGAGAATTCAGAGGTCCGAGTGAAGAATTGGTGATTCAAGATGAAGTTTTATCAGAAATTGGATCGAAAATTCTGCAAATTCGGATGATAATTTAAAAGGAACTTGAAGATAGTTGTGTGTTGCTTGGAATGAACCTGGAAATGGAAGATTAATGGTTTGGTGAATAGTTCTTGGATCAAGGTGGAGATTTGTTGAGTTTGGTGATCCAAAACAAACCATTGACGCAAAATTCGGATCGAAACAAGCTTGGTAGAAGATAAAGTGTTTCAGACATGCATCACAGCCTCGCAAGGAAGTGCTCACAGCCATGACGATGGCTTTAGCTTGCGTCCAAGGTTGCAGCTTCAGAACACGGCTTAGTGCAGCACTTGTCACGCCCGTGACGGGCAAGAACTGTTCATGGCCAGAATTCTGAGCCCGCTACTGTCACGGCCGTGACAGGAGGGACTGAAGCCATGAAGCTGCCCTGTTTTGGTCTTTGAGCAGTTAACAAAATTCATTGCAAGGTTAAGCCGTTCTATCTCTTCGTACGACACATGGAGGGCTAAGATTAAAGCTTGGGAAACATCAACACACTCCTTGTTGTTGATATCAACCGAATATTCGAGCTCCTAGAAGGTTTACCACGTTCAAAAGGAAGTTACAAACACACTTCTTTAGTTGGCAGTTTTCAAGTGGTCATGGGGGTTATTCATGAGCTTGTATCTTGAAAACGAGTGAGAGTTAGCATTGAGTCAAAACTAGTGAATTGGAGAGAGCTTTGTAATCCCAGTTCGTATATTCAATAAAAACTCTCTGTTCGACCGTGGATGTGGGCTCAAAGATAGAGCGGAACCACGTAATTTCGGTGTTCATTTTTCCTTTTGATTTGCTGTTTTTCGTTTTGATTGCCTAAAAGGACGAATCTTTCGATTCACTAACACGCAAACACGAAAATACATCTAGTCTTAAATCTTTGGAGGCCAAATTCCCAACAACATATATATACACCCCTCTGTTCATGAAACGCACCAGCAGTGCGTACCTTGTGTTGCACCACCTATTCCCATGGGAATTCGGCAGCATTCCAATCATAAAAAATGCAAGGCATTTATTATCCATTACCTATCATCGTTTCTCAACGTCCTATATACTTGTTTAGTTTCGGCATACGTGAATAAGGGGAAAAAAAGAAAATGAAACAATCCCATAACAAATGTTTTCTGTACATTAAGATTCTATATTACATAGAACAGCCAAAAAGAAAAAAAAAACCATGAATGAGTTCGATTTTACATCGAAGCAATTGTAATTTAAAAGCTATGTGAAATAAAACAATCAAGAAAGATATGACAAAAAAAGGATTATGTTATACGACCCACCAAACCTATAATGTAATAAGTCCCTACTTGTTTGGAACTATATATATATATATAGGAATTTTATGGTGCTCACCTTATGTGAGCACCTTGCGTGGGCACCTGTTGATGTGGCACTGATTCGTACCATATCAACATGCCACATCAGTATCAGAGGGTATATGACGTTAGTTGACACCTTCTAGGCGTCATTGATCGACACACGGATGCTGATGTGGCATGTTGATGTGACAAATATCATTTTCACGTACCAGATGCCATAAGCTGTCAACATACTACATCAGCATCCGTGTGTCGATCAATGACACCTAGAAGGTGTCAACTAATGTCGTATACCCTCTGATACTGATGTGGCATGTTGATATGGCACGAATCAGTGCCACATCAACAGGTGCCCACGCAAGGTGCTCACATAAGTCGAGCACCATAAATCCTCATATATATATATATATATATATATATATATTGCGAGGCTTATCTTCACAGATAGAAATAAAATATAAGGTGATGTCAACTTCCCACCAAATCCACTGCTACAACTATTAAGTAGCATAGAGTGGCTGCCCCAACTTTACTCTAATAATAATAATAATAATAATAATAATAATAAATATCTACCTGTTATAAAATATTTATTATGATTATTATTTATATTATTATTATGGAGAGAAATATTAGAGAGATGAATTATGAAATGTATTTAAATACTTGTGTGTATTTTTATAATACAACTCAATGTGCCTATTTATAGGCAAATTTATCAAATTACAACCACAAAATAAAATATTACATCAACATAAAATAAACACATCTAATTTATATTCTCATCATCCTTATTTAACCACCATCTTTATTTATTCATCATTATTCATAATACACATCATCTTTATTCAACTTTATCTAACCAACCATTATAAATAATATACATCCACATATCTATTCACAATATTACATAATACTCCCCCTTGGATGTATATTTAGGAATATGCCTCGTTAAAACCTTATTAGGAAAAACCCAATGGGATAAAAATCTAATGAAGGAAAAAGAGTGCATGATTCTTTTAGATACGCTTTCGATTGTTGCCTCATTAAAAACCTTACTGGGAAAACCACATATGACAAACCACAGTGAAGGGGAAAAAGAGTGCAATGCGTATTTACTCCCCATGATGACGACATCATTTCAAATCCCGAAGTCTTCGAACTCCAATTGAATATACCAATCTTTTGAAAATTATTGGGGGAAGTGCTTTCGTGAATAAATCTGCAAGATTTTCACTTGATCGCACTTGTTGTACATCAATATCACCATTTTTCTCTAAATCATGTGTAAAGAAAAATTTTGGTGAAATATGCTTTGTTCTATCTCCCTTAATATATCCTTCCTTTAATTGGGCAATGCATGCGGCATTATCTTCGTATAAAATCGTCGGAAGTATCTTTTCAGATAATAGCCCACAAGTTTGTTGTTTATGCTCAATTATCGATCGCAACCAAACACATTCTCGACTAGCTTCATGAATAGCTAAAATTTTCGCATGATTAGATGAAGTAGCCGTTAAACTTTGTTTAACTGACCGCCATGAAATAGCGGTTCCGCCATATGTAAATAAATAATCCGTTTGCGATCGAGCATTATGTGGGTCAGATAGAAAACCAGCATCTGCATACTCAATTAAATCTGCTTTCGATTCATTTGAATAGAACAATCTCATATCAATTGTTCCTTGAAGATATCGAAATATCCGTTTAACTCCGTTCCAATGTCTACGAGTCGGTGATGAACTATATCTCGCCAATAAGTTACAGCGAACGCAATATCAGGTCGCGTATGACTCGTAAGATACATTAGTGCTCCAATGGCACTGAGATATGGTACTTCAGGACCAAGTAGTTCTTCATTATTTTCACAAGGTCTAAATGGATCTTTATTCACATCTAAAGATCGAACAATCATTGGAGTATCTAATGGATGAGCTTTATCCATATAAAATATTTTTAATACCTTTTTTGTATAAGTCTCTTGATGTACGAATATCCCATTATTTAAATATTCAATTTGTAGTCCAAGACAAAATTTTGTTTTTCCGAGATCCTTCATTTCAAACTCCTTTTTCAAACAATTAACAGCATTTGATAACTCTTCGGGAGTTCCAATTATATTGATATCATCAACATAAACTACAATGATAACAAATTCACTTTTAGATCTTCTCATAAATATGCAAGGGCAAGTTTGATCATTTTTATACCCTTCTTTCACTAAAAATTCTCTTAGGCGATTATACCACATACGCTCTGATTGCTTTAACCCATAAAGCGATTTGTTCAGTTTAATTGAGTACTCATTTCGTCGCCCTGAATTTTCGGGCAATTGAAATCCCTCGGGAAGTCTCATATATATGTCATTGTCTAATGATCCATATAAATAAGCAGTGACAACATCCATAAGACGCATATCGAGTCCTTCACGTACTGCCAGACTAATTAGATAACGAAAAGTTGTTGCATCCACCACAGGAGAATATGTCTCCTCATAATCAATACCAGGTCGTTGTGAAAAACCTTGTGCAACAAGTCGTGCTTTGTATCTCACAATTTCACCATTTTCATTTCTTTTTCTAATAAAAACCCATTTATATCCAATCGGCTTCACATTTTCTGGTATGCGGACTACGGGTCCCAAAACTTTCCGTTTCTCAAGTGATTTCAATTCTGCCTCGATTGCATCTTTCCATTTTAGCCAATCATTTCTTTGTCTGCATTCTTTAACAGACCTTGGTTCATGATCCTCATTCTCATTTATCTCATTCATTTCATGTAGCGCTACGTTAAATGAGAATATATCGTCAACGTTGACTTTTTCTCGGTTCCATTTAATTCCATTTTGGACATAGTTTATCGAGATCTCTTCATTATCATTATTTTCTGAACGTTCAGATACCTGAGTTTCATTCTCATAATCATTTATGCCCGTGGACTCTTTTAGAGTCGGTAAATCCTCGACTGGACCATTCTTATTATTTGCTCATTTTCTTTTCCGAGGATTTTTATATTTGGAACCTGAGGGCCTACCACGCTTCAGTTGTGGTTTAGGCTCGATAATATTCTTTGTATGTTCTGCAGGAACATCAATTTTTGCAGGAGCATTAACAGCTGGTATATGTGATTTAGTCACTCTTTTAAGGTCAGTAAAACTATCTGGCAGTTGATTGGCTAAACCTTGTAAATGAATTATCTTTTGAACTTCTAGTTCGAATTTTTTCGTTCGAGGATCATAATGATTTAACGATAATTCATTCCATCTTATATTTCCTTCCAGCTGTTTCTTTTCTTCCCCTAACGTCGGAAAATTTGATTCATCAAAATGAAAGTCGGCAAATCTAGCCGTAAATAGATCTCCAGTTAAAGGTTCTAAATATTATATTATTGATGGAGATTCAAATCCGACATATATACCCATCCTCCTTTGAGGCCCCATCTTAGTGCGTTGTGGTGGAGCAATTGGAACATATACTACACTTTCAAAAATTCTCAGATGGGAAATATCTGGTTCCTGACCATAAACCATTTGTATCGGAGAGATATCATGATAACTTGTTGGCCTGATGCGGATTAATGCCGCTGCATGTAATATAGCATGTCCCCAACAAGACGAGGGAAGTTTCGACTTCATTAATAATGGTCTTGCAATTAATTGCAACCTTTTAATCAATGATTCTGCAAGACCGTTTTGCGTATGAACATGCGGCACAGGGTGCTCAACATCAATTCCAATAGACATGCAATAATCATTAAATGCCTTGGAAGTAAATTCACCAGCATTATCAAGGCGTATTTTCTTTATAGGGTAATCTGGAAAATGTGCTCTTAATCGAATCAACTGAGCAAGCAATCTCGCAAAGGCTACATTGCGTGTTGATAACAAACATGCATGAGACCATCTAGGTGATGCATCGATCAATACCATAAAGTATCTAAATGGTCCACATGATGGATGTATCGGCCCACAAATATCACCTTGTATACGCTCCAGAAATATTATAGATTCATTCTTTATTTTCACTGGTGATGGCCGAATAATTAACTTCCCTTTAGAGCAAGCGACACATGATAATTCATTAGGTTGAAGAATCCTCTGGTTCTTCATTAAATGCCCGCGTGAATTTTCAATAATTTTTCGCATCATAATTGCACCGGGATGGCCCAACCGGTCATGCCAAACAATAAATTTACTGTCATCGGTAAACTTCTGATTTACAGTAGCATATGATTCAATCGTTCTAAGATTTGTGTAATATAGCCCAGAATTAAAGGATGGTAATATTTCCACAACTTGTTTACCATTCGAAGTTACTTTTGTAACGTATAAATATTCGGTATCTCCTTTTTCTGCAGTCTCAACGTGATATCCGTTATATCGAACATCTTTAAAGCTTAATAAATTTCTTTGAGACTTAGGAGAATATAAGGCATTTTTAATTATCAGCCTTGTCCCTCTTGGCAGTAAAATATTAGCTCTTTCGGAGCCTTCAATTATATTTGTGCTACCCGATATGATAATAACACTGGCCTTTTTCAAATTAATCTGATCGAAATATTTCTCATTTTTCAAAATTGTATTAGTCGTTGCACAGTTTGCAAGACATAATTCTCTATTGCACATGCCCGCATCCATCAGATAAATATCATTTATAAACAAACACATAATATATATTATTGACAATGAAAATGTTGCATTACAAACATATAGAAAATTTAAAGAAATAACGATACATAACAAAGCACACAACATTAAAGCATATCATAATAATACATAATAAAACATAGCAAATTAATTTTATTCAATCAGAAAATCCGCAACTTCCAAATGAGTATTTTCATCATTGACTCCAGAAGTAGAGCCGAGTTCACCCTGAACAAAGTTTGTTTCGATTTTCTTTCCTTTGCCCTTCTGGGATTCTTGATATAACTCTATGAGATGTTTGGGCGTACGGCAATTACGGGACCAATGGCCCGAACCACCACAACGATAACATTGTTCATCGTTATTCTTTTGTTCAGTATGCCTTTTCTCATCTTTATTGTCATAATGTTTCCTTGTTGGTAGCCTTTCTATCCTAACAACCTAACTTCGGACGATTTAACCACGTTTGAATATGAGAAGAATTAATTTAACGTGGGGTGTGTGTGTTCTTCGAGTAGGTTGGGAGCTTCTCTTGTAAAATACTCTCTCTAGATTGATTTTCATACAAAACACACTTTATTATGTGTTAGGGTTTGGGTATTTATACCACAAGTTGGTATATAATACTTGGGCCCCTAACAAAGCCCAATTACACTAAGCCTCTTATAATGATAATCTTTATAAATAAACTACAAAGATAATTCTAATTTAATTGAACACAATAAAATATTCCTAACAATCTCCCCCTTTATGTTCAATCTTCAATTTGGCATGTATTATCTTTGTGGGGCTTAGTGCGTTTGCTTGAGTCCTAAAAGAATTTCCTTCTTGTCTTGTCTTTTGACCTCTTCTATTGGAGATCTTCAAGCTCACCGTGCTCGATCTTCTCTTCTCGGCACCAGATCTTCTTAATCTTCTTTTGAAGCTCGACTCGTAAGTGCCGGAAGGTGTTTGAAGTTGCTTGCCGGATCTTGAAGAATTTTCTCTTTTTGTGTGTTACATTTCTCCCTCTGATAGCGCGAAACTCCCCCTACTTTTGGTCAACCTTATGTTGGAATTGGAAAGTTCTCTTTGAAATTTGGAGAGTCGCACACGAGGCAGCAAGTTCGATCTTTGAAGGTCGGCGGTGTTTGCTTGATTTTACGACGCTTGATGATTTGGCATGTTGATCACGTCGTCGGGACAAGGAAATGGTGTTGGTAGGCACAGTAGGAGCTCAGGTTTGGTAAAAACCCGACGGAGCCACAAAGGCAATCCGTCGTATAAGAAACCGGGGTCACGAAGACTTCCCGTTAACATCTTGAGTCCTAGCAATCTCCCCCTACAAGGGCTATCTCCCCTTCTTGCGGAAGTTTTGAATGCTCTTCGGCTAGGACTCTCTTGACTTGACGCTATATTCTGTAGACCGGATGTAGATAGTGATCCACGCCCTGACATTCGACTTTGATGATGTCGCGGATCTTGGACTTTGTTCGCATCGTCTCCTGGTCTTTCTCCGTAGTTTTAAGCCGTCAAGTCTCTTTTAATCTTCTTCTTCTCGGTGCCTGATTCGTCTTCTTCGAAGGAAGTTGTCTGGTTCGGCCTCGAGGAAGCTTGTCTGGCTCCGGAAGAAGATACACGTGGGGTGTTGTAAAATGTGCCGAGGCTCCTTTGGAATGTTCCATTCAAGTGCAGGAGAGCCCGGCTTCAGAGTGGTACGCTCGGCGCAAATTGGTGGGTGGTCAGACCTGTTTGTTTATGCGTGTCCCCTTCTCCCCCTCATGGCGATTCGAGTTAACGAGATCGGCATGCTTGTATAGGAAGATTAGAAGGACACAAACGACAGGTCGTTGATGGTAATAACCAGATGGAGCCACAAAGGCAATCCATCGTGTAAGAAACTGGGGTCACGAAGACTTCCCGTTAACATCGATCTAGGAGCTATGCTCGTAGACGATGGCCTGAAACCGTTGTTGCTTTGATGTTGCTTCGATCTAGGAGCTATGATCTAGGAGCTATGCTCGTAGACTTCCGATCCTCGAATCATGTCGAAGCAAGACATGTCTACGGAAGTTCTAACTTGATCACAAAGATCAGGTGTTTAAAAGTGTATGTATCCTAGAAAATATAAAAATATATGGAAAGTGAGGACACACTAGACTCGAGTGCCCAAGGAAGTGTGGTGGTGGGGCTGAGTACCACATAATTCAATATCTCCCACTTCCGAGTGAAGCAGTGATAGAAGACGTGGTTCCCCGTGATTTCTGAAACACCTGTCTTTTGTGAGACAGACGAGTGGGTAAGGCTCGGTTGTGCACGCGCCGTTGGACCTATTGCGGCGACTTCTACCCGGGAGCTAATAAAATTAGCACATGTACCTATGGGGGTTGGTCCGAATAATTTGTGAGATGAGGGAATCATGTAGCGTCGGTCTTTTCAAAAGGTTTTAATAGACATGGCTATAATTTTGACTGTCTCTCGGTGATGTTCCGGGGTTAGATCCAGTTGGGTTTGACTGAATCATGGGAACGAAGTCCTTGCATCCGGTAGGAAGTGGTGAGTACTGCTTTGTTTGTCAGCAATCCGGAGCAGGTCGATTGAAGCGAGCACCGAGATTTGCATTTGTAGCCACCGTCGCCTTTTGAGAAGAGTTGACCATTGTAGGCACGAGATTCTTCTTTTGAAGTCCATCTTCGAAAGTTGGAGGCAATCTTCATGAAGCTTGCTAATGAGGAGAGAAGAAATTTTTTTTTTTTTTTGGATATATATATATTAGTCGTTATTAATAGTATATATTTCTATACTATATATTATATGGATATAATATATATATATATATATATATATTGTATTAATAATATATATTAGTAAATTTATAATATAGTATATGTATATTATATATATATATATATATATTTTTTTTTTTTATGGCCCTTTTTTTTTAATTTTGATGGCCTCTCTTTTTTTTTATATATATATTAATCGTTATTAGTAAAATATATTAGTATATTTATATTATAAATATATAGACATATTTATTTCTCCCCCTCAAAACGTGCTTCCTAAAAGAACTTGCTCCCCCTCAAAAGATGCGTAGTAAGTTCGAAAAATCTGTAAATCTCTTTCCCTCAAGTCACGTATTTGAAGTTCGTTCCCCCTTAAACATATAATTATTGCTCCCTTCTAAACAAATAAGGGTCACTTCTGTTTTAAATATAAAATAATAGCTCCCCAACAAATTAAGCTCATTCTAGGAAAAAAATGGTATTTATCATTTCCGTGCGTAATATGCATTTTAAATTTTAAAGTTTTGAAAATGCATATTTAAAATCTACCATTTTGAAAAATAGGTATTTTTGCGATTCAGCTTATATGCATGCTTGAAAGTTTAAGCTCGAAAATCTTAAAATTGTATGCATGATGATAATGTACCTATAAAATAGAGTATTTTGCATTTCGGCTCATGTATGCACGCATGCAAAAATTTGAAAGTAAAAGTCTTTTTGAAGCATGCATAGTATATTGTACTCTATTATTTTTAAAGTATGTATATTGTCTTTTCAGCTCGATATGCATGCCAAAATTTACTATGGAATACATATATAGAATTTACCTACGGCGTAGTTGCTCACGCTGCATACCAGTCATGGTTGTGGAGTAACTTCCGAAATACCAACCATGCTGGGAGTTGTGGTTGCCCTCGTCTCGTACCGATCATGAGTATGGAGCAACCATCTTCTAATTACTACTCATGACCGGGCGTTTGTGGTTGCTCTCGTCTCATACCAATCACGCGTGTGGAGCAACCATCGTCTAATTACCACACGTGATTGGGCTCCTGCAAAACTTTATCGGGACTTTGGTACCCATTTTTGGATGGGTCTTCCCTGGTTAGCAGAAAACAAGTTAAGCACATTTGGTTCAGATATACATCATAAATCATCCTTTAAAGTCCTATTTAATTTGATTTTTGATTTAGGAATTCAAGTTTGTTGAACCTTAGAGGGAAATGACAATTCAGCGCCGGTGAATGTGTGTCTAGGTTTAGAAGATCTGAAGATTTTCTCCCTAGTCAGTCGCAGAAGGTGTCTTTCAGACTTAATCTGGACTGGGTATTTCAAGTATGAATACGAACTTATCGCACTATATGCGTCATCAGATGATGAGTCGTATTGCCTACAAGAATTCACATCATTCACTCTATAATGATGGGGGATAAGCGTGGAAGTTCGCTTGCTTGAGCTTTGAACTTCTTCTTTGCACGCTTTCCTTTGAAGAGGAATAGGAGAGGGAAAATCTTGAACATGTTCGACCTTAATTTTGAAAGATAATGGCGATTTTCCTTTCTCCTTCCTAACTTTCTCTTGTTCCTTAGAATTTTTATGCATTTTGCTTTTACTTAACGTTTCAGCTTCAGTCAAAATTGACTTAGAATTACTAGTAAAAACCTTTTTAGCTTTGGGAACATGAGCGTCAGTTTGAATTCCCTTATCCTGCTTAATAGAAGATATTTCTATGGAAAGATTATTTAGGACATGTAAGGGCGGGAAATTTTTTAGATTTGAAATCTCCTCTAAAAGGTTTTCCTTTTCAGCTCGGGAACCTACTCTTTCTGATTCCAAGGTTGCGTTCAATTCTGCAATTTTACTAGCAACCTCCGGAGTTTCCCAACAAGAAGTAGGTTTATTACAATGTAAATTATTTTCCCCTAAAGACACTAAGTTAGAAGAGGGATTTTCATCGGCCTGACTTCTTTTCGCAATAGCGTTCTCTAAAAGTTCAATCTTAGAGTAAAGCATACGCCGTTCCTCTAAGATTATCTCATATTTTGATGAGACATGATTTCGCTCATCTTCGCAAGAACGTAATCTTTTTGTCATATCACAGACATTCATTTCACTAATCGCGAACTTAGTTCTTAAGTTAATGACCTTTGACTTTGTGTTAGCCAAATCCTCATTAGCGAAGCTAGATCTTCCTATTGCTTAAGCAACACAGAGTAATTATTAGCAAATTTTGCTTCTAATTCCTCAATTTTTCTAGCTTGAGCATCCATTTTTTTTAATTTTAAAAATTAAAAATTTGGCTTTTGGAAATTCAGTTCCGAAAAGTTTGGTTTTATCAAAAAGTATAGTGAAGTATCGAAGAAAATAAATGTAGAAAATTTTTGGTGTGTACCTAAAAATTTCGGAATTATTTCGAAAACTTCGGGAAAATTACCAAAACTTTTTCTATAATATGCCAAATACGACCTAAGTTGATTGTTGGATACGTGATCGTTGACGCGTATAGTGGATTTGCCTTAAAGAATTGACAAAAAAGTTTTCTATACTGAAAATTTTGGGCCCGGAAAATTTATTTTGAAAAATTTCGAAAAAGTGTAAAATAGACTATGCCTATTGGACTCAGAAAATTTTTCTCTATCAAATGATGTATAAAAATTTTTCCTCAAAAGTCTTTTTTTTTTTTTTTTTTTTTTTGCTACTTGAAGCCTTTTTGGTTCGAGGGGGGGCCGAAAAATTTTGGGTGATCGAAAACCTCTAAGTGTAATTTTTGAAAGAGTGAGTGACTTCTCGGGTGAAGACTTTGACCGAAAATCTTAAGAGGTATGATTGGAAAATCGGGTACTAAGAATTTTCGGGTAGGTAGAAATTCGGGAGACTGATTCGGATGATTGCCCGAATTCGGATAATTCAGTCCGAAAATCAGACAATCGCCGAGAATGGGCAAATTCGGGTTACTCTGCCCGAAAACTTGAAAATCGCCGAGATTTGAAACGAAAATTCAGGTGATGAAAATCGGGTAAGTACTAATTTTCGCCGTGCAGGAAATTCGGGTGATGAAATCAGGCAAAAATTCGAAAATCGGATAGAAACACGCCGAATTTCGAACAGAGTCACCCGAAAATCAATGAAAATCGGGTAGAATCAGCCGAAAATCTGGGCACTGTTACATTCATCTGCCCGAAAATCATATCTGCAGAAAATATGACGAGTTTTCTATGCGATTTCTACATAAATCTCACTCAAATCAACTAAAAACTGTTGGGTAAACACTTAAAATCACTCGAAAACAACCTATTTACCTCTTGAGCTTGCAAAATCAGTAAAATAAGCTCAAAATCTCAAGAACAAGGGTCGAAAATTTCGAGCTCAAGAACATGAAAAACCCAAAATTTTCAGAAAAATCACTCAAATCCTAACGCGTTTGGCCCTGATACCACTTGTTGGTAGCCTTTCTATCCTAACAACCTAACTTCGGACGATTTAACCACGTTTGAATATGGGAAGAATTAATTTAACGTGGGGTGTGTGTGTTCTTGGAGTAGGTTGGGAGCTTCTCTCTCTAAAATACTCTCTCTAGATTGATTTTCACACAAAACACACTTTATTATGTGTTAGGGTTTGGGTATTTATACCACAAGTTGGTATATAATACTTGCGCCCCTAACAAAGCCCAATTACACTAAGCCTCTTATAATGATAATCTTTATAAATAAACTACAAAGATAATTCTAATTTAATTGAACACAATAAAATATTCCTAACATTCCTCTTCTGGGAAAAGTTTTGATGACCGCCACGATAATTCTGATATCTACCACGGAAATTCTGATAACCACCATTATAACGTCCTCGGCTGCGCCCTCGGCCTTGACCAGGGCCACGACCACGTCCATGATCATTGCCTCGAATATTGTCATTATTAAATTTTGTTAGGTATGGGACTAATGTTCCCTCGAGCCGGTCAAATCCACGACTCTTAAACCCACCTCTTCAGTAGCAATGCTGAGGAATCACACACCGGTGAGGCATGAAAAACCATTCCTGAATCCACTCACAGTACGGTGTGGTCCGAGGACGAACCAGGCGGAAGCTGGTGGGCACGTGACACCCGGGACCGATGAGGGCGGGGAGTGATCGCCGGTGCAAAGGTGCACGGACAATGAGCGGCTCCTGGCAGGCTTCTAGGTCGGGGCCGATGAGGGCGGGGAGTGATCGCCGGTGCCAAGGTGCACGGACAATGAGCGGCTCCTGGCAGGCTTCTAGGTGGAGGGGTACATGGATGAATCGGTTCCATACCCGAATGAGAGTGGTTAAAGGAATGGTATAAGAGACTTGATAAGTGCTACTCATACCACCAAGGTGCACCTTCCTTTTCGGGAGCCCATCCATAAGAACTTCAAAGTTAAGCGTGCTTGACTTGAAGTAGCACTGGGATGGGTGACCCCCTGGGAAGTTTGCTCAGGTATGTGCGAGTTGAGGACAAAGCACACTGGGAAGGCTAGTGGTGGTACAGTGAGGATAGACTATCAGTCTGTATGCGGTGGGACCGATCCCACAGGTCCCGGTACACGATCCTACAAATTTGACTGCATTCGCTTCAGGGAATGCAGCAGTACCGGTCGGTCGGGATTCGTGATTTTTCACCAGCAATTCATTATTTTGCTCAGCCAAAAGTAAGCAAGAAATTAGATCTAAATATTTTTTAAAATTTCTCTCCCGATGTTGCTGCTGCAATACTGTATTATGTGGATGAAATGTGCTGAATGTTTTCTCCAGCATATCATTATCGGTAATTGTCTCTCCACATAATTTCAACGTGGAGGTAATTCTGTAAACAGTAGAATTATATTCATTTACCGAGTTAAAATCTTGAAATCGTAAATTTACCCATTCATACTTTGTATTGGGGAGAATAACAGTCGTCATGTTGTTGTATCGATCTTTCAGATTTTTCCACAAATCAGCTGGCTTCTTTTCTGTCAAGTATTCTATTTTCAGACTTTCATGAATGTGGTGTCGAAGAAAAATCATGGCTTTCACCTTATCTTGTTCCATTGTGGTTTTCGTGGCATCAATGGTGTCACCCAAGCCTTTCGCTTTCAAATGGATTTCTGCATCTAGTTGCCAGTTTAAATAATTTATGCCCGTGATATCGAGTGCAACAAATTCAAGGCTCGCCAAGTTCGACATTTTACTATCATAGATATAAAAATATGTTAACAATAAAATAAGATAAAATAAATAATCACAAAGCAAGAGATAATAATAAATCGTTCATTATTATTTATCTTTAATTTTTCCAAGTTCCGGTAAGGTAATTATGATGTCCAAAATCCTGTCCATTATCCACAGTCCATATTCATTGTCCAAAATTCGTGTCTATAGTCCAAGATTCGTACAGTCCATAATTAATTCAAAGTTTCTCAAAAAGAAATTGTTTCCCTTTTATTGAAGAAAAAAAAATACCACATGCCACCAAGGGGAATCGAAATCTGGACCTCTCTTCACTTTTAGCGACGATATTCCGCGACACCACTCGGCTATAGGCGTTTTGTTGTATATTATATTTATTTTTAATTATTCATAATAAGTGTACGATAACAATATTACCGTAGACAAAATAAAATTATCATACCTCAATTATGCTCGTATAACTTCTTTGAGAGAGGTAGATCGTTGTCGAAAAGTGCTCGTGTTCGATTATACTCGAACAAGATCTTCGCCGGAGAGCGCTCGTGCTGATAACGTGTTATAAAATATTTATTATGATTATTATTTATATTATGATATTATTATTATGGAGAGAAATATTAGAGAGATGAATTATGAAATGTATTTCAATACTTTTGTGTATTTTTACAATACAACTCAATGTGCCTATTTATATGCAAATTTCTCAAATTACAATCACAAAATAAAATATTACATCAACATAAAATAAACACATCTAATTTATATTCTCATCATCCTTATTTAACCACCATCTTTATTTATCCATCATTATTCATAATACACATCATCTTTATTCAACTTTATCTAACCAACCATTATAAATAATATACATCCACATTCTATTCACAATATTACATAATACTACCCTTATTTTCCCAATAAATTTGTTTTTATGTGCATGCATATATTGTGCAACATGTCATTGTTGAGTGTGTGAGTGCGCGCATGTGTCCGAAGATAAATGTATTATTTTTGTCTTGTGGGGTTCATTGTATTTAATTTTATATATAGTGGAAAAGATGGATCAAAAGAGCGAAAGCTGCAACTTGTTTTGTCATCATCTCATCCTCCTCTCCCACTCTCTCTCTCTCTCTGCTTATCCTCTCTTTTTCTTCTTTCATTATCAATTAAATGAACGTCTGAATTTCTCATCTCCCTCCTCTTTATTGCTACTATACAGACTGCCCTACACATACTCTACAAGCCTAAATATCTATTATCCCTCTGATTATGAGCAAGCTTTCCATCTAGGTTTTTTTCTTTTTTTTCATGTATGGTGTATAAATAATTACAGACTCAAGTGAAATTTCCACGGGAAGAAGAAAGAGTTGAGAGCCGAGAGGAACCATGCAGGAAACTGATGATCAACCTTCTTCGGAGTCGAATTTCCCAATTAGATCAGAGACCCATGCAACCAAGGAAAGGTTGGATCATTTAAGTTCATCGCATGATAGAATCTTGATGATATTTATGATAATATGTCTTGTAATAATATCTCTTTTGGATGACACAGAAAGGTGAATGAGAGGACTGTGGTCACTCTGAAAATAGAAGAAAATGAGACTAAGCAGCAGCAGCAGAAGAAGAAAATGGAATGGCCTCCTGCAGATTGCTGGTCCTGGAGAAAATATGGCCAGAAGCCCATCAAAGGATCTCCTCATCCGAGGTAATATTTCTTTCGACTGCTTTATTTGGCTTTGCTTTTTTAGTTAGCTAACATGTGGCTGTGTTTGCTGCAGAGGTTATTACAGATGCAGCACATGGAAGGGTTGCTCAGCTAAAAAGCAAGTGGAAAGATGCAAAACAGATGCATCGATGCTCATCGTCACTTACACATCCACCCACAATCATCCGAGCCGTGCTGATCGATGTTTCCCTGCCGCCTCCAAAAAGAGAAAGCTTAAGAAAGCCGACAAGTCAGCCCCCGCTGATCATGCCGAAGAAAACAAGGCTGGAGAAGAGCGTTCACGCCGATCTGCTCCGTTCACGGACTCCCCCGTAGAGAACTTCATCGCTGTCGATCAAGACGGTGGAGACAACCCTTTTCCAGAAAATCAAGAGCTGCCGAGTACCTTTCTACATAGCGAAGATTTCAAACCATTTTACAGTGAAGCTACGGCATTTTCGTCGTCTCCGATCAAAGCGGATCAGGACAATGAATTCTACGACGAGCTCGAGGAACTGCCCGTGCCTTCGTTCTTAGCTGCCTTCATGAGAAGCAGTAGTTTCGGAAAGGAAAGGATTTTAGTAAACCCATCGTGACGAAAGGTATGCGCGCACTCATTGGAAGAAATGGTTGTATATTTGTACTTTTGTTTTGATTTTAGAAGAAAATAGCTATTGCTAATATAATAAATCATGAGTTAATTTGCTGCTGCTATTATCCAGAGACCTTTTGTTTATTTTATTCCCTAGCTTAGCTTTTCTAACAAATATACGAACGAACGAACGGCGGCGCATACATAGATAGATTGCAAGCTGGGAAATCATGCAAGATTATGAACATCGTAAGAACAACCATCACCTAAATTGATGGTAAACACAAAGATCATCCAACAACTAACCTAGCTAATAATAGTACAGCTGACATCCCGGCCGTCAATCATTCAAAATTCCGCAGCTCTTTGTCTGATTACAAACTGGGTAAAATTAAGGAATGTTATCTTACAGAACCTTATTGTCCACAAAAGATAGGAAGGATAATCAATGGCCTGTTTGTCCACCACCAAGAGGTTGGTGGATCATTACCCTTAAATTGGAAAGGCTATATCTTTTTCATTCAGCCAAGACGAAGGCTCTTTTGAACAAAATAGTAACGCAGAAGTAAAACAAAGCTCTCTCAGACAAAGAACTAAGTCAGCTGATGTACCTAATTCAGAGCCAGCACTTAAGTACTTAACAGGAATATATGCATCCACCCATGCTACTGCTGCTGCACACAAGGTAAAAATTAGAGTCAGTTAGTTCACAAGACGTCGTAATCATAACAAAAGACGATACTAGGGGAAGTCATCGAAGCCCCCGAATGGGATAAATGATATTTTCTCATAAAGCATGATAATGAAAGTTAACTAAGTCAGGTAGCTGCTGCTAATCCAACACAAACAGTTGATACGTTGGGTGTGATATATCTCATTGTGTCGAATGAAGCGCCATGGTAAAAGGAAGAAGATAGGGCTTAGAATGAACCAACAAATCAAATACACAAGAGTAAATGTGACAAGATGAAGTACCAGCTGCTTGCAACTGATCGGCCAGGAGAATTCACAAAACATCATGACTATGTCCCACTTCAGAGACACTGCCACTTAAATTAACAACTGTACTTATTCAATAGATAGTATTTTTGCAGATTACCTACCTATTACTACATAAAGAATATATGAAGTTGTGGAGGGGGGAAAAGGGAAAGAAAGATATATAGATATTCTAGGGATATATAGCAGCACGCATAATAAAGATATTAAACTCTTTTGATTTGTATCAATTTTCAGCATAGATTAGGATCTCGATATTTAGGTGGACTGTCATCCCTTTGTCAAAATGACCGAATAGTAGCAATTCTGTAAAAAACTCAAATGGTCTCCTCTCCTATATTATTAAGTCTCCAATGATTACAGTCTGTGCTATGCTACCATTAGGAATAATTAGTTGGTTTACACAAGCTCAAGACTGAAATTGGTTTGAACTGAAAACTGTTCGAACTGAACTGATATACTGATTTCTGGTGCTGTTTCCGACTGAAGCGCTGAACTGATTTCTTGGAGAAATTACTGTTTGGCAAGTACAGTTCTATTAGTTGAAACCCAATACGATGTACAACTCATGAAGCAGCTCCGTACAACAATGTCATGCAGAGCAGCTGAATATAAAGCGGTAAAGAGATCGGTTTGTGATAGAGGAGAACAATGAACCGACATCCCGTGAGTGTGTAGCATTTCTTAGAGCGATATTAAAAGAAAAGCTGTAAACAAGAAATCATAGCGTCGTGAAATTTGTAATGCTCTATTTGGATACTCGGATTTCAATCTCAAAATCATCTGTTTGAAAGTAGAACGAATTTTAATTTCGATTTCATCTAAATTCGAGGATAATTTAAACGTTTATTTTTTGTTGAATTTGAAATTCGATGAGAATTGGTCCGTTTTCGAAATCCAAAGTCTAACCTAGCCCGTAATAAGTTCGACGACGGTGGCGTCGCGTCAGCGGTCAGCCAGTCGGTGTGTTGTTGTCGGCGGTGGTGGTCCGCGGACGGCATCGGTCAGCACCGGCGACGAAATCAGGATTTCAAAATCCTAATGTTAGCCAAACAATAGATTTTGATTTTAAATTTAGATTTTGAAATCCGTAATTTAAAATTATGGTATTTCATTCAAATACACGAATCCAAACACAGCCTAAACTTTTTCGATATAATTAATAAAAGAGCTCGATCCTTGGCCCATCAAATCAAAACCATGTAATTTGTCCTTTTTTTTTATTTATATTAGAGTGTTTTTCGGAAATAATTGTTTCATTCTAATTGTGATCAATATAAGATTCCCAAAGCTACATTACTCATCGATGTTTGTTTAAATCCTCAACAAGGGGTGTGATGAGCGTAGATCGAGAAAAATCGAGGAAATGAGTTCAACGCTGATGATGCCAGAAAAAATCCGCTCGTCCTCCTTCGTACTTCCTTCGTTAACGCCACTGATCATTCCTTGTAATGCTCAGGTTAAGGGGGTGAGGGCGTTTTGCCTCCTGCCTAAGTCAGGAGGGAGTTTTTCTGATCGAGCGGGTGAGTCAGGCACGGAAAATATGTGTGTGTAAAGAGTGTGTGTTGTAGGTGCCGGAAGCATATATCAGCGTTGAAAGCGTTTTGAACATACATTGAGTGTTAAATGAGCATGTATATTTATATGAGCGAGGTAAACTACCTTCCCAATATTCTAGGGCATGGACGATCCCGAAATATGCGGGATCTGCCCTCCGTTTGAATGTCTTCCTTGCTCCGAAACCATCTCTTTTTGTATCCTTCGATTTTAAATGCCCTCTTGTTACGAGAGTATCTCCTTCAGTTATGATTTGAATTTCCTTGGGACTTGGATGGCTCGTGTTAGGAATATTTTATAGTGTTCAATTATAACGTTATCTTTGTATTGGGCTGAATTGAAAAATGTCGAAAGTCTAGGGGTCATTATGTAATTATACCAAGTGTTTGGTATAAATAGGTTAGGGTTTTATTATTAGATTAAGTTTTGAAGAACTCGAGTAGAGAGATTTCGAGAAAGACAAAAGAGAGATTGCTAGGCGACGTCGAGTGGGTCTTTCGGTGTAATCTATTCTTGAAAATCAATATACACGTGTTTTTTTATTGAAGAAGATTGATCGTACCGCTATACAACAATTAGTATATCTAATCGGTAACATCGGTCTCTTTATTTATCTGCGTGTGTAATTACTGGATTTGGGAACCTACAGCTCGGCCCACGGCCACCTCGTCGGCATCACCTTGGACAGGTTAGCCGATGCCCATCCACTCTTGCTTGGTTTCGTGCTTAGGATCTTGACGTGCGTGATTTTTCAAGGTAGATCAGGCCTCAAAATAGAGTGGCTTCTGTGCGGCCTCAGCCGGCTCAGCTAACTAGACTGACTCGGCTACCTCAGCCACTTCGATCGGGTCAGCCAAGTTCATCCCGTCTCTCCTATTCTTCGGATCTTGACATGTTTGAATTGACTACGCGACTCATTAAGGTAAGTCAGACTTCATCGTGACGCTGCTACCATGCGGATGAGACTTGCTCGGCTCAGCGTTGGCCATCTCTGCCACCTCGGTCGGGTCGGCTGAGTCCGTTCCTTCTTTCTTGTTTGGTTTTGTACTTTGTTCTTTGGCATGCTTACATCGACTTCGTAGCATCCCGAGATCGTGAGGGCCTTAGAGTTATATGGCTTCAGGGTGGCCTTACCTCGGCCCCTTGGCCTTTGTTGGCTTCGGTTAGTTCGATCGGTCGGCCTTGGGCTTGGCCTCGTTCGGTTCACGACAAGGTTAGAGATCCGATGAACTTCATTGCCTGTGTTCGAGTGACTTCCGACGGATAGTTAAGTCTTCTCCAATGTATATTTTACCATGGAAAATACTAGTAGTATCAATGCCTCGCCGACCGCCCCCGTCCCGACTGAGACCACGTCGGCCGCCCCTTTGTCATCCCCTTGGTACTTCAGTCTTTAAATAGATCTTTTTCACGTTTGGTTGGTGATGCGAGCCTTGCTCTAATACCATTATTGGGGATCATCTCCGGTGAATTCTCGGAATCCGTGTTCCCCGAAAACGTGCGGAATTTAAAATTCGATAGCACATGATTGGGAATCGAGCTTGAAGATCGAAGATCAAGACTCAAAGATCGAGAATCAAGCTCAAAGATCAAGAATTGGATATCAGGATCGAAGACCAAATCTCAAAAGGGTTAATTTCGTGATCAAACCCAAAGGCCCACGAAGAAAAGTCCAAGAAAACATCCTCAACGAATATCAAGTTCAAGCATAAACTTCGTGAATAAGGCCAAATTCCACGGAGAATCGTTCGAAGCAGGCCTCTTCGACAAAAAATCAAGTCCAAGCGTCAAGTCCGTGATCAAGCTCAAAAGCCCACGAAGTAACGTTCAAGTGAGTCTCTTCACCAAATCAACTCCAAGCGTTAAGTTCGTGATTAAGCCCAAAGGCCCACGAAGAATCGTTCGAAAAAGCCTCTTCATCAAACTTTAGAAAGACATTTATCAAGATTCGTGATCAAGCCCAAAGGCTCATGGAGAAACTTTTAAGGAGGCCCAAATCCAACGAAAGTCAATATCAAGATTTTTCCACAAAATCCTCCAAGATTTATCAATTTGAAGAATCAGAGGAACAAATAGAGATAGAATCCACTAAATTTTATTTAAATCATATCAAATTCTATTTGTACTATTTTTCTTGATTATTTGATTTTCGAATAAAAGAAAATACGCTACATAGATAATATATAATTTCGAAAATTACTAATAAAGAAAGATTTGATTTTTGAAATAAAATATTTCATGTTTTCGAAATATTTAATAAGTCAAAGGATTTGATTCTCAAATTTAAACAAGGAGAAAATATCTCAAGGAGATAAAATCTCAACCACTTTGCTTAGGAAGCAAATTTCAAAATCTATATATAGCTAGGCTTATGATTTAAAAATAAAAAACGAGTAATTTCTTAGAAAAAAATATTAAAAAAAAAACACAAAGCTAGAAGCACTCTCTCTCGCTAGGCATCTTGTTCGAATTCTCCTCTAGCTATCCAAGAGAGATTGTCGACTCGACACACCACGAGATCAGCATGACGTTTCTTTTCGCAATAATCGACCGACGTCTTTAAGCTTTAAGCGTTATTGTCCCAGGTATCATGGCTTGATCCCTACAAACTTTGAGATTTAAGGTTGTTTATGCTATATGTGTTCTGTGTACATTCGAATGATCCGAGGGAACTTGGAATTGCCGAAAAATTTTAAATTTCGTCGTTCCCGGGGAATGTGGATTCTGAGAATCCATCCGCTGAACCCCAACATAAATATTTGCGTGTAATGAGTGTGTGTTGTAGGTGTCAAATGTGCATATCAGCGTTGATAGCGTTTTGAACATACCTTGAGTGTTGAATGAGCATGGTATTTATTCGGCCGAGGTGAAACTCTCTTCCCGATATTATATGGCGTGGATGATCGCGGATTCCGGGATCCGCCCTCCATTTGAATGCCTTTCTTACTCCAAAAGCATCTCCTTCTGTTTAATCCTTGGAATTTGATGCCTTCTTGTTCCAAGAGTATCTCCTTCATTTGGGATTTGAATTTTTCCTAGATTTTCAGAGTTGGTTAAGCTGAATTGGAATCAACTCAGACTTGGATAGCTCGGTCTGCAGCCACGGAGGCGCCTGGGCTGCCACAGCAGCATCGGCGTGGCTCGGCCAGTGGTCTAGCTGCGTCCTCTCTTGGTTTCGTGTCATGACAATAAACAACTCATACTGAGATTTTTTCGAAATAAATAATGGTAAAAATAAGATAAGGGTAGGGTTTAAGATATTTTTCAATAAAAATATAATACATAGTTTTTTTAGGTGAAATGGAAGTAATAAAACTAAACTTTATATAAAAAATGGGATAAACAAAACCAGACATCAAATAAAGAATATGAATGGCTAATTAGTAGGGGTGAGCATTTAACCCGTCGGACCGCCCCACCCAATCGACCCAACTCAACCCAGACCGCAAGTATTGAGTTGACGATTTGATGGGTTGGTTTGAAATTTAAAAAATAAAAACGCATCTTTTGCAATCGAGTTTGATTTTGTATTTTTAAAATCGCAAAAAATCGCATCCAACCGCATTTTATAATATTATAATTATACTATATTTATTAAATATGTTATAAGTTAATGGATATTAGTCGTAACTCGTAATAGTTGGGAATGTCATAATAATTAATGTAATAATACAAATTGAAAAGGCCCAAATAGATGAAAATACTAGTAATGATTCATAGTATTAATAATTTTTTTCGTTCTTGATAGAGAAAATGTGATCTTATCTGAGTTAACTTTTTATTATTTGTTAATATTGTTTATTGTTATGATGACATTTTTCTATATAAAATTTAACTTATATAAACAAGTTTATGATATATCTTTTTACACTATCGATGCTTAAAGAATATTATCCATTCTAGGTTTCTGATTTTTCATTATGATAAAAAAAGATGGAAACTCACAAAAACCGCCCAACCCAACCCAAGCAATCGTAGTGTATCGGGTTAAAATTTTTATGCTAGGGTTTGGGGTATATTATTAAAAATCGCAATACATTGGGTCGGGCTAAAATTTAAATAAAAACCCCCCTAACCGCACCATGCTCACCCATACTAATTAGTACCATCGCTAAATTTGTATTTTTGACAAGTAGCTCATGCAATGATATGGAATGCATTGTGCTACTTTTTTTTTTTTTTTTGTGGAAACACTAAGGCTTTGTTTGGTATAAAGATTTCGGCGTGGAAAATAAAAGTAAATATGTAAAGATATGACAATGGAAACATAATGTATCTTTGTTTGATGCATTGTAATCGTTTTCGTCTTTTCCACGTATTAATTACGTATACCAAACTGATGGTAAATTGTGGGATGATCGCGGTAGTAATGATTCTCACATTATTGCCACACATTATTATCACCGATAGGATTAGTATAAGAGCTTAAGGAGTAGTATTCTACCCACTAGGTTCTAGGTCCTAGGTTCGATTCTCATGTCATCGTTGTTTGGTGGATTTGAGATGAGTTCAGCCAGGCCAATGGAATAATCACAGATCCAAAGGGGTCTGATGTAAGTTCATAATCGAGAATATTCAATGTCTGGCACGATAACATAGTTGGTTGAGTTAGGATACTATGATCCTTAAAAAAACAAATTGAGAATTTTCAATGCCCATGAGTTAAGCACAGCAGTTCAAAACCTTACCTCAGCACTTCAAATTGAATTTTCCCAAACTGCAAGTCCCAGTGTTTTTTATCAGTTAACTAATGTCGAAACGCAAATTCGAAGGATTCGGCAATAATAGGCAAACCTCGTACGACTTCGAGCGCTCGCGACCTACCCAACGACTCTACGTTCCTCCCTCTTCTCGCCACGTCGGAGGCGACGACGATGACGGCCTCGAAAACATCGATTACGCCGACGAACGCAACTATAATACTTCAAACCACGACGTTTCAAACAACAACAATGAAGCAGAATGGAAGGCCTTCAGGAGGAGATGAAGTCTGCGCCGCCACCAAAGGCTAAGGAAAAGCCTGACAGGTAGCTTGAGCTGAAACTTATGACAAACAGCTCAATTTAATTGATTAGATGAAGAATAGTACTATACTCGATCAAAGTTCGGTTCTGGCTTAGTTTGATGAACTGGGACATTGTTAATTGACCAAGAAAGCCAACCACTAGAATTGTAATTCGTTTAAGCTCAATTCTCTTCCAGCCAAAGAAATTTATTTATGAATCTACCTGTTGAAAATGTTTAGACGATCGCAATAGATTGACACTTGTCATTCAAATCAGTTATATTTGTTTATACTGCTATAGGTATAAGGATGATGTGGAGGATGATCCCATGGAGCGCTTTTTGAAAGCAAAGAAGGATTTAGGGTTGCAATTGGCGGCTGATGCATTGCACGCTGGGTATAATTCAGACGAAGAGGTTTATGCGGCTGCAAAAGCCGTATACGCGGAGATGATTGAGTATGATTCGGACGATAATCGATTGCGGTGGATAAGAAGAATATTGAACCGATATCGCTCTGGACCATAGCTCAGTTGATTATGAGCTGTTTAATAAAGATTTCTCTGAGGAGAAGCCATCTATATCAGGTATTATAGATTGTTCGTTTCCATTATCTTTAAATATGAGTTCTATTGTCAGCCAATTCTCATTAAATGTTATGAGGGTATCAATCGTCTCTTGATCTCTATCCATGAGTTTCAAGGTGTATTGTGACTGAGAATTTATACTTTTGGCAGACATGCTGTCATGTTTCACCCTTGTGATGGGTCCTACTATTATTTTGTATGCTGAATTTGGGATTTTAGTTTTGGTAAATAGTTGACCTATGATGCTTACAGGCATGAGCGAAGAGGCATTAGCCATTTGTGTATCAGGTTTTGATGTCCCGCGGCCCATCAAGACTTTTGAAGACTGTGGATTCTCTGCAGAGCTCATGAAAGCTATAGCCAAACAAGCAAATGAAAAGCACACATCCCAAGCATTACCTATTGTGCTTTCTGTAAGAGATATAATTGGCATAGCAAAAACTGGTTCAGCAAAGACTGCTGCATTTGTGCTTCCCATGATTGTCCATATCATTGTCCCAATTGGAGTTATCTGTGGCGCCTACTCGGGAACTAGCTCATCAGATATATTTGGAAGCAAAGAAATTTTCCAAAGCTTATGGAATTCGTGTTTCTGCTGTTTATGGGGGAATGTCTAAACACGACCAGATTAAGGAACTCAAGGCTGGATGTGAGATAGTTGTGGCCACTCCAGGGAGATTGATAGATATGTTGAAAATCAAGGCATTGAACATGTTAAGAGCAACTTATTTAGTTCTCGACGAGGCAGATCGAATGTTTGACCTTGGCTTTGAGCCAAAAATAAGGTCCATAGTAGGCCAAATAAGGCCAGATCGACTGACTTTACTCTTCTCAGTCAGCAACTATGCCACGGAAGGTTGAGAAGCTTGCTAGGGAGATCCTCTCTAATCCTGTTAGGGTTACTGTGGGAGAGTGGGTATGGCCAATGAGGATATATATTACCCAAGTTGTTGAAGTCATCCCGAAGCTGCCATGGCTTCTTGGAAAGCTTTCTGGAATGATAGATCAAGGGGATGTTCTTGTTTTTGCTTCAAAAAAGGCTACAGTGGATGAAGTCGTCGAATATCAGCTGGCTTTGAAGGGTTTCAAGGTTGCGGCACTCCATGGTGACAAAGACCAGGCTTCTCGTATGGAGGCATTGCAGAAGTTCAAATCTGGAACATATCATGTTCTTGTTGCAGCTCGTGGTCTTCACATTCACAGACATCAAGTCAATTAAATCTGTTGTCAACTTTGATATTGCTAAAGACATGGATGTGCATGTACATCGTATTGGGAGGACAGGTCGTGCTGGTGATAAAGATGGAACTACGTACACCCTTATAACACAAAAGGAGGCGAGATTTGCTGGGGAATTAGTTAATAGTTTGATTGCCACATGTTAGAGATTGAAGGCGATGAAGAACCCGAAAACTCGAAATCAAAATACTTTTATCAATAACGAACGAACGAAGAACAAAGAAAAAGACTAATAGACTTCCTAATAGCTAAACCGAGAGTCGAAACTCCGGCCCTCAAATTTCCACCGAGAGTAATAACTCCGGGCCTCAAGATTCCAAGACGCGATCATTATACTACTAATGATCCTCTTTTTATAGGGGAAAGCAAATCCCTAGAATAACGGAACTAATAAGATACGGAATTTAAAATATATCTACCCTAAAATATCTCAATTAAATAATAATAATAATAATAATAATAATCGACTCCTAACATTACCAACCCCTCAAAAAACAGCCTTGTCCTCAAGGCGGATGTTCGTGAATTATTGGCATAGATGACAGCTGCCTAGGAAGAAGATTCAGCAGGTTGAACTCGTGTCCGTTCTCGTTCGGCTCAGTTCCACTCTCTTCTTTGAAAGCCGCCCAGTGCAGCTTCTCCAGCAGCAAACAATATATCAAGAACTCAGCAAACGCCGCCTGAGAGGTATCTCTTCTAAGTGAATTTGTCCCTTTCTCTTCGGCTCGTAATAAAGTCTACATTCAGTAGTTTACATAGAGGTAGCTCGTTTCTGTTGCCATCAAATAATCGTCTCAAGATGTAATGACGCCACGGTTTCTATTTTTATTACAATCTGATATCTTCTAACTGCTAACTTTGTGCTTTGTTCTATCAGATACAGAATAAGATGATAGGTTTGAAGCTAACTATGCTGTAATTTTTTTTGTCTTTTGTACCTAACGCTCAGTGAATGCCTGGCTTGTTTATTAGTTCAGCAGAAAAATCTTACTATAGAAGTTCCCATGGTTTTTCTGTCATTTTGGTCAAGATGATAAATTGATTAGTTTGTAATTAAAAATTCAAATTAGATACGCAATTATCTATTGGGAATATTCTTAACATTCAAATCACTCTTTTCAGTCAAAGTCCAAGTTGATGTGCCATTTTACGTAACTCAAATATCAACAGGCCCATATGTGAAGAAGTTGGGACCCGAAGTGAACCTCGAAATCGGGTCTCATATCCTTACGTAATATAGCATAAATTTAAAATGTTAATGTAATTTAAATAAAGAAATACAAATATAAATATATTTCATAGAAAAATGTTCAGTAAATACTTAAATTAATTATACAAATACTACTCGTCTAGATTGCTAGAGACAAAAATATTGATCAAATCTGCAAATATAGTTGCCGACCATTTCATTTTCAATTGACAATATTGCTAGCCCATTCAAATCGGTCTTCTGACATTGTTGATCGAAAAGATAAGAAGCTCATCATACAACACAATTTATATATCAAGTCAAAAAAATGATGATCTATTTATATATTAATGGGAGTGAGAAAACAATCTTAATTCTAAAGATAAAAAAATAATTGATATGTAATTTCAGTTTCATTCAGTCAATCCATCGAACAGATAATAGTCGTTTAGAATGCATAAATATAAAAGAAATAAGAATCGCCAAAAAAAAAAAAATAAAGTCACTTACAATTGATGGAAATCTTCAAGAGATTGTATTGAAGTTAAATTGTTTTGACGAAAATTGAGAGAAACGGATTTTTAAAAAAAAGAGTGCAAAGCCATTAAAATCGTGTGTTGACTTGTGACGGTTTGAATTTTCGTTTATTTTAATTTTCTTTAAATTTTGACCAACATTTGATTAGAAAAAAATTAAAAATAAAAAGATTCTCTCTATCATCTCGCGTAAGTTATAATATGATATATGATAACATTACTTTTTTTTTTTAACTTCTTAGTCCCAATCGCTATTTTTCGACCAACACAAAAATAAAATAATTTTGGCCTAATATATATATAAAGGTATGAAAAATATTGGGCCCCTTCAAAGATGGGCCCGAGGTGACCGTCTCACTTGCTTCACATAAGCTACGACCCTGCACGCACACACTACACACACTAGCACACACACACACACACTACCTTAGAGATATCAGAATTGTAAAGTTAAGTGATGATTGATTGAAGATTAATAAAGTGTTTTGATTGTGTTAATCAATATCGCGAAACATCCGAATTGTCAAACCGCTTCCGCTCCAAATCATTAAGGTAATTCGTATCAATTTGTGTTCTAGATCGTAAGTTGGAGAATTTGCAACCTACAATTGGTATCAGAGCCCGGGGACCGTACCGTTGGGGGGGGGGGGGGGGGGGGGGAAGATGTTAGGTATGAGTTTAACGTTCCCTCGAGCCGGGTAAATCCGCGACTCTTAAACCCACCTACTCAGTAGCAATGCTTAAGAATCCCACACCGGTGAGGCATGAAAAACCATTTCCTGAATCCACTCATAGTACGGTGTGGTTCGAGGATGAACCAGGTGGAAGCTGGTGGGCATGTGACACCCGAGGCCGATGAGGGTGGGGAGTGATTGCCAGTGCCAAGGTGCACGGTTAAAGAGCGGTTCGTGGCAGGCTTCTAGGTGAAGGGGTACATAAATCAACTGGTTCCACACCTGAATGAGAGTGGTTAAGGAATGGTATAAGAGACTTGATAAGTGTTATTCATACCATCAAGGTGCACTTTCCTTTTCAAGAGTCCATCCATAAGAACTTCAAAGTTAACCGTGTTTGACTTGAAGTAGCACTGGGTGGGTGACCCCCTGGAAAGTTTGTTCAAGGTGCGTGCGAGTGAGGACAAAGCACGCTGGGAAGGCTAGTGGTGTACAGTGAGGATAGACTATCAGTCTGTATGCGGTGAGACCAAACCACAGGTCCCGATGCAGGATCCTACAAAATCGTTCCTTTTGGTTCTTTTACCGATTGTTTAGGTGAAAAGAACAAAAAAGAATGATTTTGCAAAGTTCTTAATTGAGACTCAATTTTGAGTTTGAACGCATAATGTGAGTTAGAGATTTAAACATTGCTATATATATCCTATTATTTATTTTTAATTACGAAATTACTCGTATATAAAAATAAAACATAAATAAAAATATAAAAAATGAAATTACATATTTATTAATAATTTTGATTATTAGATTAGCAAATAAACAAAATCTTTATATTAAGCAATAATTTTTTATATATATTATTATTTAATTTTTAATATTTTGTGTATATGGTAATATAATAGTATATTATTTTGAATATACCTATAGAAATTTATTAAATATTTTTCTCATCAAATTTAATTTTATTATTAAACATACAACTTTTATTATTAAAATATGTACAAATAAAAATTTTATTATTCATTTTATCTAACATATTTTTTTATCGAATTTAAAATAATTTCGTAATTTAATTTGTAAAGTGATAAATATATGGGTGTTATTGAAAAGCTGTAAAAGTTAAGAATATTTTTTTATGTTTGAGAATGAATTTAATAGTTGGATAAGAGTTATTTTCATTTTAAATTTGAGAATAAGTTTTAAATTTAAGAATGAGTTTAATATTGATTTTTCGATTGGAGATGATATTGGAAAAAATTGGGGAAGATGCAATAATATAATACTACCGCCAAATAACCTCTCTCTCTCTCTGTCTCTCTCTTTCCTTCCTCGTTAGTTAATACATACTACAAGAAACAAAGGGCGCAAAAGAAATTTCAACGCGTTAGAGGAACACAACAACGCCGCTTTGGATTTGTCCTCTCCTCCTCGATGCTCCGAGTCCAAGTCCAAGTCCTCGCGCTCGTCATCGTAGCTGCCTCTTTGCTTGAACCGAAGCTTGTCGGATCTCACCAAGAGTCCGGGGAATGGCGCTGCGATTCGGATGATTCCGAGATCCGAATCCAGGTGGACTTCTTGCCAGGTGTCATCACGGTCGACGGCCACGTGGAAGACTGGGAGGGGGTGGACGGATCGGATTTCGCGCTCTTGCCCGCCCTAGACCCAGATGCTGACAAGGAATACGATGCTGGAAAAATGACTTTGAAGGTCCACATAATACCAATTCCATATCTATTTCGATTTCTGCTTCCATATCTACCTGCTGAATATCTTCATTTGTTGTTTGTTTTCGGTGGCTGTAATTAGGCAGCGCACGATGGGAAAGATGCATACTTCATGTTACAAGTGGATGGAAATTATGCTTATACTCATGGGTATTGAGAAAATCATTACTTTATCGTCAAACCCCTTTTTAATTTTATTGAAAAAAGCTAATGTGCAGATTCATTATTATTTTTTATTTTTATTTCAAATCAGAGACAGCAGCAGATGCGCTTCTGTTGCGTTGATGTTTCAAATCGGTGAAAATGCAACCTACCACAGTGTGAGTTATTGCAGATATCTTCAGCCACTTGAGAAGTTTGTCTTGTCATGGCTGTCTGTGTACTTTGCTTTTCATGAACACATTGATATATGGAATTCGTATGACTTTAGATGGGTGGCTGTGAAGAAGCGCCAGATTCTTGCACAAATAAGACTTGCCTGGGACATGAAGTTGATATTATGCACTTCTCGCTCGGAAGTGCTATACCAGGAAGGTTGTATGGGGGCAATCCAATCGACAATCGTCAAGGATATGGAGGTGATAGGTAATGCTATTGATTCATGGAAGTGCTATACCTAAATAAGGCTTTATGGGAGTACATCAGTTGGCTATCATTTTCTTGGATTGCATGCCCTTAGACTGCTTTACTGGCATCGGTCCTTGATTTTGTCCCAATCTAACAGGTTCGGTCACTTGGTAGACGTTTATGCTTGGAACCCGCACTGCAGATTCCTTGATGGCCTCAGCCCTTCGGGTACTACTGACTAATGTAGATCGTTAAGTTGATATGTTAAATCATTTGCTACTTATAGTGTTTCTAGTTATTCCTTTAGGTCTGTACTAGTAGACCATCAACATCTTCAAAACTTAATCTCACTAGCAATATGTCTTATTATTCTCTTATTTTCCTGTAAAAAAGGAAATGATACCAGTGCGCAGAATGATTGGCAAGGATCATGGTGGCATAGCAGCTTGACTGATCGCTCAGGTAAGCTCACAACTCATTTAAAATTTTAATACACATTCTTCTGGAAACCTATTGTAAAGCATTCTATGTGCTAATTATATGGTCTTCAATCCTCTTTTTTCTTATATTACTTTTTTGTGATCGTGTTTTTGTTCCTTTTCCTACCTAGGGACATTGTACTCAAAAGTTCTATTCATTATGTTTTTTCAGTTTTACAATTTGCATTTGGTGTAATTTTTGTTCCATACTTTTGCTTGTTCTGGAATTCTTAATTGCCAATTTACATCAAGTACAATTTATGCGTATGATTCTGCGTATTGGGATTGGGATAGAATCTGCAAAAGTTCTTTTCTCAAACATAGACAAAGTTTTTGTTATGGATATGTATCTTTTAACTGAAATTCAATTGGGGAGCTTCATATGATGGAACACGTCTTTCTATCCTGTACTTATATTATATTTGCAGTTGATCTATTAATTATCACAACATTGGTTTTTATTTCCATTTCTACTCTTTGATTCCTTTGTCGACAGAGCACTAAATTGATGTAAATGGTAGTTGAGGGTATTTTTTCCTTGAGATTCGTCGTCTACTGTAGTCCAGTCTAAATGATTCTTCTCCCTTTTATTAACATTGAATGAAACAGGTTTCTTGGAGGATGACAGCCCATATGCATCACCAGGTCAAAAAGGAACATACTACTTTGAATTTTCAAGGCCTCTGAGAACCATGGATCGTCTTCAGCAGGTAAATCCGATTTCCCCCCATACTGAGTAGAATGAAGGCGAAAGAGAGATAATGTATAAATAATGACAACAACTTATTTAAGGACTTGTAAACATTTGCTTGATCTTTGCTATTCTTCTATTCCCTCCCTTGTGGCTTCACAGGATGCTCAATTCACAATCGGTAAATCGAGTAAATTATCTGCTGCATTTTGGTATCCGATGGATGGGAAACCATGGCATGGATCTGCTCACTATTCCATCAGCTGTGATTGGATACCTCTTGATTTCGTATCGGGAAGTAGTATTAGTATTGAGACCACCAAGGCAGCCCAGAGAAGCCCGTGGGATGCCGCCACGGCCTTTTCTCTCCTCTTCTCTGTAGTCGCTTTCTGCATATCCATCTTGGTCGGGCATCGTCTTTCGAAATCCAACAGGCCCACAAACTTCATACCCATGGATGATCTTTAGACACATTCAACACGGACATACACTTGTTGTTCTAGGTTTTTCTGTCAGTGCATTTGCTTGCGTAGGACTACATATCAATCTTCTTCCACTGTAGTAGCCACCATGCCACTGTCTTCAATCTTCTTCCACTGTAGTATTGATTCAATCTGCACGTGCACATGCGCATCATTTGATTGAATTAACTATATGAACTTTGGGATTTATCAACTTCTACGCTCATTCAGCTTATTACAGAGTTGATGGTAAATTTTTGACAAATTGAAGTTGTCATCATAAACAAATAAATGGACAATTATGGAACGTTCCTCCTTGAATCTGGGTTGGAGTTCAATTCCTTGGGGTCCATGATTCCTTTGTAGTTGATGCAAGTGTTTTGGCAGGTTTTAAAAACCTTGAAGGTTCAATAAAACTTAAGAAAGAAGAAGGCACTCCTCAAGTCAAGTAGTTGCTTCATTTATATCGTCATTGAAGAAGATTTAGGTCATTCATTTAGTTTTGTGCAGCAGTTATAATTAACTCTTGTCTTGGCATATGCATGCATCTATTATACGTCCGTGCTTTGCATTGCAACTCTTGAACATAGAGAAAGAATAGAGTTTTTTTTTCCCCAAAAATATTTGGCCATTTTCTTTATGAAACTAATTGCCAAGCTTATAGATCTTATTCCTCGCTCGCTTTTTTTTTTTTTTTTTTTTTCCAAACACGTGCTATAAATTATATAAAACCTCAAAGTATAACCAAAAGATAAAAGGAAGGATGTAAAACTGATTTGGTGGATATATTACATCAATTATGGCAGGTGCTGAGTCAGCACTGCTTATTGGTCAACTCAACTCTACTTGGTAATCGTAGAGCATATGCATAGTTAGCATCTCTATGTTGTCTATCGCATCGCTTCGCTCCTTTCTTCTCAAGAAAAAGGCCAGCAAAGACTAAAACCTTTTTATCTTATCCTTTAGAGCTAGCCTTAAAAGAATGGCCTCGTCGACTCCGCCGCCGCACTGTGCACTGACCACCACCAAACCCTACCAGAACCACCACTTCCACCATCCGCAAAATCACCACCACCATCAACAACAACAACGGAACACCACTTCCCAGCAGTACCACCCCACATGGAACCCGCAAAAGTTCTCACTGAACAGCCAACAATCTCCTCACCCCACGCATCTTCGGCCTCCTCCGCCCCACCTCTCAGCCTCGGAATTCTCCGGCCGCCGCTCGACGCGCTTCGTCTCCAAAATGCACTTCGGCCGCCCAAAGTCCACCGCCTCCTGCCGCCACTCCGTTGCAGCGGAGGAGGCCCTCCACCTAGCCGTTTCCTGTAGGTCTGATAATCATCTGGATGATGTTCTGTCCAATTTTGAGTCGAAGCTCTCTTCTTCTGACGATTACATATTTTTGCTGCGTGAGCTGGGGAACCGAGGTGACTGGGTCAAGGCGTTGAGGTGCTTCAAGTTTGCGGTGGGTAAGGAGAAAAGGAGGACTGAGCTGGGGAAATTGGCAACCTCCATGATTAGCACACTTGGTAGGCTTGGGAAGGTTGATCTTGCCGAGAATGTCTTTGATGAGGCTGTTAAAGAGGGTTATGGGAACACAGTTTATGCTTGTTCAGCTCTGATCAGTGCATATGCAAAGAGCGGTTGCTGCGATGAAGCGATTGGAGTCTTTTGGAGGATGAAAGATTCTGGCTTGAAGCCAAATTTGGTCACTTATAATGCATTGATTGATGCTTGTGCAAAAGGTGGTGCAGATTTCAAGAGGGCTTTGGAGATATTCGATGATATGCCACGGAATGGGGTTCAGCCTGATCGGATAACATACAATTCACTTCTTGCAGTGTGTAGTGGCTCGGGATTGTGGGAGGCTGCTCAGGGTTTGTTTGATGAGATGGTTTATAAGGGGATTGATCAGGATATTTATACGTATAATACACTGTTGGATGCTGCTTGTGGTTGTGGGCATTTGGATGAGGCATTCAAGATCATGGCTGAGATGCCCGCGAAGAACATCTTTCCAAATCAAGTAACTTATAGCACGATGATTCGTGGGTGTGCCAAGGAGGGGAAACCAGATAGGGCTTTGGGTTTGTTCAATGAGATGAAGCTCGTGGGTGTCAAGTTGGACAGAGTGTCTTACAATACGTTGCTTGCTATTTATGCGAGTCTTGGCAGGTTTGACGAGGCTCTTGCGGTTGGTCAAGAGATGGAGAGCATCGGTATTAAGAAGGACGTTGTCACCTATAATGCTCTCTTGGACGGGTTTGGGAAACAGGGATTGTATGATAAGGTTAAGGAGCTTTTTGCTGAGATGAAATCTGAGCGTCTCTCTCCTAACTTATTAACTTACTCTACATTGGTCAGCGTTTATTTCAAAGGCGGTTTGTACGAAGAAGCAATGCAGGTATACAGAGAATTCAAGCAACAAGGCTTGAAGGCAGACGTTGTCTTCTACAGCAAATTGATTGATGCCTTGTGTAAGAAGGGCTTGGTTGAGTCATCGGCCATATTGCTTGATGAGATGACGGGTGAGGGAATACAGCCTAATGTTGTGACCTACAACTCGATCATCAATGCCTTTGGTCAGTCTGAAACTGTCTGTGATTTAGAAGCTCAGATAGAAGAATCCTCTGATCTTGTAGCTCTTCAACAGCATGTCTCTGACAACAAGGTGGACGAAGTGGAGAATGACAGAGTCGTGGAAGTTTTTAAGCAGCTGGCTTATGGAAAATCCATTAAAGAAAAGTCTGAGTCGAGGGGGAGACAAGACCTGAGATGTGTTTTGGGTGTTTTCCGTAAGATGCATGAGCTGGAAATAAAGCCAAATGTTGTCACTTTTTCAGCCATTCTTAATGCTTGCAGGTACATAATTCGTATCCTCATATGTGTCCATTTTGTATTTTACTTCTGTTGCTTAAGCCCAACATGGGAATCCTTTATATTGCTTCCACAAATATCGACGGTAGTGCGAATAAATGGTGCCTATCTCCTGGCCACTAGTCTAATCTTCCATCAAATAAAGGAGTTGGAAAATCTTCCATTAGTTGCTGAAATTCAAGATAGCAGGAACAAAATATTTACATACTGACGCATATTTTCTGTGGTTTCAGCCGTTGTAGTTCGTTTGAAGAAGCTTCACTCTTACTGGAGGAGCTGCGTCTTTTCGATAATCAAGTATATGGAGTGGCTCATGGGCTCCTTATGGGCCACAACGAGAACACATGGGCCCGGGCCATGTCGCTCTTCGATCAGGTGAAGCGTATGGACTCTTCAACTGCATCAGCTTTCTATAATGCTTTGACAGACATGTTGTGGCACTTTGGCCAGGTAGAAAAAATTCTCTCCGTGATGATTTATAACCTGACTAGCTGGGATAAAATCAGGTCTTCTATTTTTATGATGGAAAATTTTTTTACAGAAGCGAGGTGCCCAACTAGTCGTGTTAGAAGGGAAACGCCGAGACGTATGGGAAAACACATGGTCTGAATCTTGCTTGGATTTGCACCTCATGTCGTCGGGTGCAGCACAAGCAATGGTTCATGCCTGGTTGCTCGACATCCGCTCCATTGTTTACGAAGGCCGCGACCTACCACAGCTTCTGAGGTAATATTCCGTTAAGTCTATTAATACATGAATCTTGTCAGTCCTTTTGTTACAGAGTATGGATTTGGTGCAGTATTTTGACTGGATGGGGCAAGCACAGCAAAGTCGTAGGTGATGGTGCACTTAAACGTGCAGTCGAGGCTCTGCTGCTCGGTATAGGTGCGCCATTTAGGATCGCAAAGTGTAACATTGGCAGATTTATTTCGACGGGAGCTGTGGTGGGTGCTTGGCTGAGAGAGACGGGCACGCTTGAAGTGCTCGTCCTTCAAGACGACAGAAGAACTCAAAATAGCATCAGTACGAGGTTTGATCTCCCCCCGCGCTTACAGCCATTGCAACTGTTGTAGCTGTTGCTCTCATGTATCATGTTACGTCCTTGTGTAATAATAAAATGTAAATTAATTTTTATTTTTTTGTCTTTTATGGTTCGGTGGATTACTACATTGGTCGGCAAGACTAAAATGGGGTTGGGAGCCCATAGATCAAATATGTTATTTATGACAGCAACTGCAATGTTGTCTTGTGGAGGAGCACAATGATGATATTTATTAATTACTTACTGTATGTATATGTCTATAGTCACGTATAGCTTCTTCAAGGTGATCATCGATCAACCATGAGGAGGAGAGACATTTGCTGAGAAGGAAATAGAAAGACTTACAAGGCTTATTAAACAAGTAGAGGAGACACAGATGAGAGTTTCACAGTTGCAATGCAAGAGACCATTGAAGACCGCTCTGGTCTTGATTAGGATTAATTAGGGTTTGGTTATTATGAATACGTATGAAGCAGAATTAGGTTTTGAAAAATTACGGGACAGCTCCGTGCGTTCTGCAGTATTCAGATCCGTGTCATCGAGCTGCGCCATCGGGGGCTGCTAATCTGAGGTACTGCGAACGCCTTTGCAGGGTAGCGCCATTGGGCGCTGCGTCGGGTTTCTGCAATTCAGCGTCGTGGGGCGCTGAACACGGTGGTCACGTGGCTGCGTGTTTGGTGCGCAGGCAGCGCCGTTGGGCGCTGTATCACTGGATGTGGTTGAACGATTTAAGCTTCCAGCTCATACTGAGCTTTTGAATTGATTTAGCACTGTGATTGAGAGAGGATTTAAGTGGAAGATATTTTATGAATGGAAGTGCCAAATGTTTTATTAAGCACTGTTAGGTATTTATACAAGCGTACGATAACTAATATATAATTTGTTCATCCCCCCCTCAAGCTAAGCAATGAAGAAAGTTCTTCATGCCAAGCTTGGATAAAATGGAAGAAAACACAGGTTTCGATAAGGACTTGGTGAACACATCCGCGAGTTGGTGAGTAGATGGAGTGTGAAGTGGAACAAGTACCCCATGCTGATACTGAAGTCGCACAAAGTGACAGTCAATTTCTAAGTGTTTAGTCCGTTCGTGAAATACGGGGTTTTCCGTGATGTAGATAGCCGCTTTGTTATCACACCACAAAGAAACCGGCAGCTCAATGTCAATGTCAAAGTCTCGAAGTAGATAAGTGAGCCATAGAATTTCTCGAGCAGTGTAACTCATACTCCTCCTATATTCAGCTTCTGCGGACGAACAAGAGACAATATTTTGTTGTTTAGCTTTCCAGGGGATCAACGAAGAACCAAGGAAGATACCAAAGCCCGTAATAGACTTTCGAGTGAGAGAATCAGCTGCCCAATCCGCGTCACTGAAAGCTTCAAGTTTAAGACCAGATTGAGCGGGATAAAACATACTCAGACCCACTGTGCCTTTTAAATACTTCAAGACATGAATCAAGGCATCCCAGTGAGCCTCGCAGGGCTCGTGAACATGTTTGCTAAGCTGTTGGATAGCAAAGGCTAGATCTGGCCGAGTGAAGTTTAAGTACAAAAGCTGTCCTACTAACTTCCTGTATCGTGTAGAATCATTTATGGCAGCCCCGGAGTTATCAGAAAAACGATGACCTTTTGGCAAAGGAGTGGCAGCAGGCTTGCACCCAAGAAGCCCTGTTGCTTGAAGAATGTCGAGGATGTATTTTCTTTGATTGAGAAACAGTCCATCCTCCGACCGAGTGAGTTCTATTCCCAGAAAGTATTTAGCAATTCCTAAATCTTTGATGGTGAATCGCTGATCAAGGAACTGTTTGAGAGCAGCCACGGCAACCTCATTAGAGCCAGTGATGAGAATATCATCGACGTACACCACCAAAGCCATAAAGCCTACGCTGCCCCTTTTAGTAAACAAACAAGGATCATTATCAGACTGAACAAAGCCATACTGTTGCAGCTGCCGTGTAAGTTCTGCATTCCACTGGCATGATGCTTGCTTAAGTCCGTATAGAGATCGCTTCAATTTGCATACTAATCCTGGTTTAGCCTTGTGGTATCCCTCAGGTGGAGTCATATAAACATCTTCCTCCAAAAACCATGTAGAAAAGCATTGTTGACATCTAACTGGTGCAGACACCAACCAGATGCAACTGCCATGGCCAGCAGCAACCGCACAGTCACTACACGAGCTACGAGTGAAAAACTGTCATAAAAATCTTCCCCTTCGACTTGATTATATCCTTTGGCCACTAGCCGGGCTTTGAATCGATCAAGGGAACCATCTGGATGATATTTCACTTTGTATATCCATCGACAACCAATAGCATTCTTGTCCGATCGCAATTCACTCAAATCCCACGTTTCATTATCTTCAAGGGCCTTGAGTTCCAGGTTCATGGCCTTAACCTAGTGTGGGCTGCTCTTAGCCTCTAAATATGAGGTTGGAACTCTGTCAATGTCCAACTGGGCCAAGAAGGACACGTGGTCTTTAGAGAAATTAGGACTGCAAATGTAAGGATAAACAACAGGAAGATATGGTGAGGTGTATGACTGAGATTGAGGCAGCTGTGAAGAGTGTGAGCCTGAGTGTACGTGAGAGACATAATCTGCCATCCAGGTAGGAGTTGTTTTTATTCTGTGGCTCTTTCTTATGACATGAATAGGTTCGGATGTTTCATGATCAGGAGAGGGCTCATTATAATTTTCTGGTATATGTAAAATTTCTGAGTTTTCTCGAGAAGGTGATGATTGAACTTATTGTATGGTTTGGGTAGAGAGTTGCTGATCTGGGACTATAGGTAATGAGTGCCCCATCTCAGGAAGATCAGAACTTGTATCAGACAAAACAATTGACTGAGGCACAATATCACTAGGAACATCCAAATTATGTTTTTCAAAAAATGCTTTTGAATGAGGAAAAATCGTTTCATGAAACACAACATCTCTTGATACAAAGACCTTCTTGGCATGTATATCATATAGTTTAAAAGCCTTTTGACCTTGTGGATAACCTATAAATACACATTTGGAAGCACGAGGTTCAAATTTATCCTTATGAGGTAGAGTATTCGTTGCATAACACAAGCAGCCGAACACTTTAAGATGGTAAAAAAACGGGGCTTTAGAATGAAGAATCTCGTAAGGAGATTTCATGTTAAGAGTCTTAGACGGGAGTCTATTAATCAAGTAAGTAGCTGTAAGAATTGACTCACTCCAAAAAAATTTTGGTAAGTTCGACTGAAATAATAAACTTCTAGCAACCTGAAGCAAGTGTTTGTGTTTACGCTCCACCACCCCATTTTGTTGTGGAGTGTAAACACAAGATCTTTGATGAGTGATTCCAAGAGCAGATAGCAAGTTTTGACAATCATGGCTTAAAAATTCTGAACCATTGTCAGACCTTACAATTTTAACAGAAACGTCAAACTAGTTCAAGATCATCTTAAAAAATCTTTCAAGTATTGCAACTGTTTGTGTTTTAGATTGCATAAGAAAGGTCCAGACAGCTCTGCTGAAGTCATCTACTAGTGTCAAGAAATAATATGCTCCACTTATAGACCGTTTGTGATATGGTCCCCAAATGTTTACATGCACAAGTTCACAAATTCTAGTAGTTCTTATTGTGCTTATTGAAAATTTCTTTCTTGGTTGTTTGGACAAAGGACAGATTTCACAATGTGTTTTATTCAAGACAGCTATATACGGCAAATTCAAGCTTTGGATCACAAGATCAGAGGGATGCCCTAAGCGTTTATGCCACAGACAAAATGTTTCTCTTGACACACAGTTCATAGCACGGTTAACAGTAGAAAAATCAGCAGCCATTGTAAGGAGAGGATGGTTTACGTGTGTTTTTGCGAGGCTATGTATGGTGGCATCTGAGAAAGCAGCTTTATCAATCACGTACAGCCTATTCTCCACTCTCCCAGCTGCCAGAAATTTTCTAGTCAATTGGTCCTGTAAAACACAGAAATTGGTTGAAAAAATGCAATCAATATTGGATTGGGTGGAAAGTTTATTAACTGAAATGAGATTGAACTTGAAATTTGGGACATAGAGACAATCTTTTAGTGTCAAGGTATTTGTCAGTCTAAGATCTCCTATGTTTTTAACATGGATGATACTTCCGTCTGGTAGATATATGGGTGTGGGACAAGGTACGGGTCTCAAATTAGAAAGTAAGGAGATATTGCAGACCATATGTCCCGTGGCTCCAGTGTCCAATGTTAGAAGCTCCTTGCTCAAATTTTCGAGTGAACTAAGAACGTAATAACTTGCCATACCTGAGAAATCCATCGAATGCGTGAAATTTACACCATTCACCTCCTGTAGAGGACCTTTGCCTTTGACAAGCTTGTTCACCTCTTACTGCAATGCCTTCATATTTTCCAGAATCAGCTGCAGATCATGTTCACTTTTCACCGATCTATCTTCTTCTGATCCAAGAAGGCTGCTAGCTAGGTTCACTTGATATCCACGTGCATTATGTAATTGTTGCTGTCTTTTCCCATCCTTGTTCCCTTTCCACCATTCCGGGTATCCAATTAGCTTGAAACAGCCCTCCTTTACATGCCCATTCACCCCGCAATGATCACATTTCATGTTCTTTTTGTATGCTTTATCTTTTCTCAGCTCATTCTCCTTATTTCCCGCATAGTATCCTCTCTGTGTGCTACTGTTAAAGCCTTTCCCTACTAGCATTGCACCATGTTCGCAGCTATCGAACTTTACCTTCACAGCCAGTTGCTTCTCGACATTCATCAGCATGGCATATGCCTTTCGCACCTCCGGCCAAGGCTCCGATGCGAGAATTTGATTTTTGACTCCATCATACATCTCATTCAATCCCATGAGAAACTGTATGAGCTTAGTCCTTCCTTCCTTTTCATTAATTCTAGCAGTTTTACACACACAACCTCCACAGCTGCATTCATCACTCGGTGCAAGTCGACTCAGTTCATCCCACAACCGCTTTAATTTGCTAAAATATTGCGTCAGACTCATATTTCCCTGTGTAATCGAACATATTTCCCTGTTCAATTGGTAGAGTTGAGGTCTATTACTCGTTCCGTATTGAATCCTCAACTCTTCCCATAGTTCCCTCGCTGTTTCTGCCAAACTGAAACTATCAACCAGCTCTGGCGAGAGTGAATTGAGAATCCATGACACAACAGTGTCATTTACTCGAGTCCACTGCGCAAAATCGACGTCATCTTCCTTCGGTTTAGGAAAGCCTCCATTGATGAACCCTAGCTTATTCTTAGCACTCAAAGCTCGCTTCATCGAATGACTCCAGGCTAGATAATTTGATTCATTTAACTGATTCGGGATGATATTTAATCCTAAACCATCTGAAGGAAGAAGAGTTAGAGGATAGACGTACCCTCCGTAATTGATCGGATCTGTTCCTCTTTGATTTCTCATATGCATCTCGCTCGATTCAGAATCTTGCTGCTCTTCTGACATGATTCGCTTGAATTCACAAAGCAAGTCCCCAATTACTTCGATCGACTGGTGGAATCAGCGTTCTTCAACCAATAGCAGAATCACCTGCTCTGATACCATGAACGATTTAAGCTAGCTCACACTGAGCTTTTGAATTGATTTAGCACTGTGATTGAGAGAGGATTTAAGTGGAAGATATTATATGAATGGAAGTGCCAAATATTTTATTAAGCATTTAGGTATTTATACAAGCGTACGATACCTAATATACTTAGCTAAGAAAACATAGCATAACAGTAGAATACCAAAAATAAATACATCAATAAGCCAAGCCATGTATAATTTGTTCAGTGGTTGCGTGATCGCTGCAAGGGTGAAGGTTGTACACGCTCGTGAAGCTGCCGTTGGATGCTGCGCTGAGTAGGGTTGCAAATGAATCGAACTTTTTTGGTTCGATTCGAGATTCGATTCGAAAATTAAGATTCGAATTCGAAATATTAGAATATCAAATCCGAATAAAAATATGTTTTCCGATTCGAATAATTTTAGAATACGAATAAAATATCACAATATTCGATTCGAATATTCGATTCGATTCGATTCGTAAAAAACTAAATATAAATATTAATCTTCAATATATAATTGAAATGCAATATATTATAATTCAATATATATATATATATATTAAATAAAACATATTATAATTCAACATATATTTAAATTTAAGATACATAATTAAATATATATTTTAAATATAATATTATTTTTATTTTTATTAAATAAAAATAATAATAATAAAATATAAATTTGAATGATAATATTCGAATATTCGATTCGATATTCGAATGTCATAATCAAATCGAATTCAAATCGATTTTTAGTATTCGAACAGTATTCGTATTCGAGTTCGAATTCGAAATTTGATAATAGAATATGAATAGAATATCATGATATTCGACTCGATTCGATTCGTTTGCACCCCTAGCGTTGAGTGGCTGCCTAGGGTTTCGTGTAATTGTGTAAACATAGGGACTGCATTAGGGTATTCATGATGAGCCCAATTTTGGGCCCACTAAAGTTTATTTTCGACTGCCTAGGGTTTTTAGTAAATGTTCATTTTGCTGTAGACGCAAGTGCCTAGGTTTTGTTATTGGGCCGAAGTTTTAAGCCCACATCAGTTTTTTTAAAAAAATATGGGCCAAACCAGAAAGTTGCCCTAGTTTTTCTAAACGGGCTCAATTTTTGGCCCACTCCAGTTTGGACCTAAATATGGTTTTATTAGGCCTAATTAATGTGTTAAAAAGTTGGCTAATTTTCGTGACAATTCGGGGTGCTTTTAAGTCAGAAGTATTCGGAAATATTGCGACTTTTAACATACAATGGTTATTAAATTTTATAACAGCATACAGATGCTTATTAATGACATAATCGATTATTAGAGATATTTAATTGAAGCAGTATAGTCACCTTCGTGACCTCTGCTGTGGAAATTTTATGAATCTAATCGTCGGGACGGTGGCGTAACATGACACATGCGGATAATTCGACCGGCCCTTCGGAAGGCATTTATCTAGCAGTGGCTTGTGTATGTCTGTGACGGTAAGTTGAAATGCCTGAAGGTCTTTCCGTTGCGAGTAGTTGATCGGCCCTTTGGAAGGCGACTACTTGGCTGGAATAGGGTATGAACGCTTGATCGTTGCACCACTTTGATCACTCGTGGATTGACTACCTAACCTTCGTTAGGCTCATTTGCACAACGGTTTAGCTGAAGATGGGTTGTTATTATTTAATTTTTAATCATTATTTAAAGCTTAATATGTGAGCTAATTAAAGCATATCGTTCTCTTTCAGCTGAAATGGTCGGTGTTGCGGCGACAAATTCTGCCGTGAATAGCATACCAGTACTCAATGGTATGAATTTTGCTGCTTGGAAAAATAAAGTGCTTATGGTCCTGGGTTGTCTGGACCTAGATTACGCTATCATTAATCCGCGTCCAGCTGAACTCACTGATGAGAGCTCTCGTCAGGAACAAAAAGCTTTCGAAAAGTGAGAGCGGACTAATCGCGTAAGTCTTATGGTCATGAAAAATGCAATCCCAGAGACCTTCTTGAATACTGTGTCATCTGAGACGAACGCAAAGGAGTTTTTGCATGCCTTGCAGGAGCGTTTTGTGAAAAACGATAAGCCGGAGACAGGTGATGCTTTACGCCAGCTTGCTCCATGAGGTATAAGGGCAACAGAAACATTCGGGAGTATATACTCGAAATGGCGGATTTAGCCACTAAGCTGAAAGCACTAAAACTTGAACTTCCGGAGGATTTAGTTGTTCATTTGGTGCTTGTCTCGCTTCCTGCACATTTCAGTCAATTCGAGGTGAGCTATAATTGTCAGAAGGAAAAATGAACAATTAACGAGCTTATTTCTCATTTGGTGCAAGAAGAAGAGAGAGACTTAGGCAGCATAAAGTCGAGAGTTCTCATTTGGTTTCGGCTCACTCTGTTGTTGACAAAAAGAGGAAGGCTAAGAAAACTGCGGTTAATCAGAAGAAGTCTAAGGGCTCTGATAAAGAGCATAAAGAAAAACATGTTCAATGCTTCTTCTGCAAGAAAACTTCTCATTTGAAGAAGGACTGTGCCAAATATCATGCTTGGCGACTAAAGAAAGGTACAAATTTGGTTTTTGTAAGCGCTGAAATTATTTTGGTTTCCGTACCGAGACATACTTGGTGGGTTGATTCTGGTGCTACAACTCATATAAGTATGTCTATGCAGGATTGTCTGAACTGCCGAAGGCCCAGTGATGCTGAAAGATTCATCTATACGGGGACTGGAGAACCGGTTGAAGTTCAAGGCGTTGGGACTTTTAGATTATTATTGCGTTCTGGTTTCTTTTAGGATTTGAATAACACTTTCGTTATACCGTCATTTAGACGGAATTTGATTTCAATTTCTGTTTTGGACAAAGAAGGTTATATTTGTTCATTTGGTAACAGAAAGTGTGTTATTTATTCCAAATCTTTATCGATAGGAAACAGTAACTTATCTGAACACGATAATCTATATTTACTCGATACACTAAACAATTATGGAGAGTCTCATAATGTGGAAACCCGAGGAATTAGGCGTAAATTATCATCCGAAAATTCATTTGGTTTATGACATAAGCGTTTGGGTCATATATCCGAAAGGAGAATTAATAAGCTTGTGTCAAATGGAATTCTCAAAACACTCGATATCCGGAGATCATTTGTGTATCGAGTGTATAAAGGGTAAAACAACAAATAAAAGAAAATTAAAAGCTGAGAGAGCTAAAGAGGTCTTAGAACTGATACATACAGATGTGTGTGGTCCATTCCCTACGGCTTCTTGGAATGGACAACGCTATTTTATCTCGTTCATTGACGATTGCTCTCGTTTTGGTTATTTGTACCTAATTCATGAGAAGTCCGAAGCACTGGACGTTTTTAAAGCGTTTAAAGCTGAAGTCGAAAATCGACAGCAAAACGATTAAGGCTGTCAGATCCGACTGTGGTGGAGAATACTACGGACGGTACGACGGATCAGGTGAACAACGTCCAGGACCATTTGCTCGTACGACTTTACCTCACTCTCTCTGGGGCGATGCATTGAAAACCGCAGCCTATATTCTTAATAGAGTCCCTACTAAAGTTACAAACACTACCCCATACGAGCTATGGATAGGTAAAAGACCTGTCATTAGGCATTTACGAGTTTGGGGATGTCCTACTGAGGCACGACCTTACAGGCCGGGCGAGAAGAAATTGGACTCAAGGACTGTCAGTATCTATTTTGTAGGATATTCGGAAAAATCACGGGGTTATAAATTTTATGATCCCACATCAAGAACATTTTTTGAGATGGGAAATGCCCGATTCTTTGAGGATCTTGAGTTTGGGGAGGATAATGATATAGAAACGATTTTTTATTCGAAGAAGATGAAGAAATCGTTCCTCCAACTGATCAGCAAGCATCACATGTAGCTATTCATCACGATCAGCTTAATGAAGCTGAAGCTGATCATCAAGTTCAAACTCATGAACCTCAACTTCAGATAGAACCAGTGCCTCTATGGAGGTCAACGCGAGAAAGAAGAAATGCTATTCTGATGATTACGTTGTATTTCTTCATTAACATGAGGATACCATTGATTTAGTGGGAGGTGATCCATTCACTTTCCTAGAGGCAATGAAAAGTTCTAAGGCTCGCGAATGGACCAATGCCATAAATGAGGAAATCCAAACCATGAAGGACAACGACGTTTGGGATCTCGTCCCGTTACCCGAAGGCGTGAAATCGATTGGTTGTAAATGGGTTTTTAAAACCAAACGGGATTCACTGGGTAACATTGAGAGATATAAAGCTCGTCTTGTCGCGAAAGGATTTACTCAAAGGGAAGGCATAGATTATAAAGAGACTTTTTCTTCAGTTTCATCGAAAGACTCTTTTAGGATAATTATGGCGCTTGTGGCACATTTTGATCTTGAGTTGCATCAAATGGATGTAAAGACTGCTTTTCTCAATGGTGATATTGAGGAAACAATATATATGGTGCAGCCAGAGGTCTTAACTTCGGATGAAACTAGCCCACTGGTTTGGAAACTAAAGAAATCCATCTACGGACTCAAGCAGGCTTCTCGTCAGTGGTACCAAAAGTTTCATGAGACAATCACCTCTTTCGGCTTTGAGGCTAATTCTGTTGAGGACTGTGTGTATCACAAATTTAGTGGGAGCAGGTTCATCTTTTTTATTTTATATGTCGACGACATTTTGCTAGCTAGCAGCGATGTGGATTTACTTCGGGACACCAAGAGATTTCTTTCGGGTCATTTTGACATGAAAGATCTTGGGGAGGCTTCTTTTGTATTAGGGATCCAGATTCACCGTGATCGTTCACGGGGAACTTTTGGGTTATCACAAAAGAGTTACATCGAAAAGGTACTGCAAAGGTTTAGCATGACAAATTGTCGTCCACATGATACTCCATTTTCAAAAGGTGATAAGTTCAGTCTCAAACAGTGTCCGGATAATATTTTTGAATCCAAGCTCATGAAGGACATACCATATGCATCGGCAGTGGGAAGTTTAATGTACGCACAGGTTTGCACCAGACCTGATTTGGCATTCATCGTCGGAATGCTCGGTCGATACCAGAGCAATTCGGGTATAGAACATTGGGTAGCAGCCAAAAGGGTCTTCCGATATCTTCAGAAGACGAAGGATTATATGCTCACATACAGAAAATCAGAGTATTTGGAGATCGTTGGGTACTATGACTCTGATTATGCTGGATGCCTAGACAGTCGCAAATCGACTTCTGGATATGTTTTTCTGCTGGCTGGTGGAGCGATTTCCTGGAAAAGTGTCAAGCAGACACTTATCGCTTCGTCCACTATGGAGGCAGAATTTGTATCTTGCTACGAGGCATTCAACCAGGCTGTTGGGCTGCACAATTTGGCGACAGGACTTAAAGTTGTCAATTCAGTTGAACGACCAATACAACTATTATGTGACAACAATTCAGCTGTCCTTTATTCCAATAACAACAGGAGCTCTTCGAGGTCTAAGCATATAGACATTAAATTCCTAGTTGTGAAAGAACGAGTTCAGAGTGGATATATAAGCATTGAGCATATCGGAACAGATTTTATGATTGCAGATCCGCTTACTAAAGCGTTAGCACCCTCTATATTTCACGAGCATGTTGCTCATATGGGTGTTTCGAATTAAGTTTATGTATTAGCGGATGCTATAACTTTTGGGCTTGATGATTTTAATAAAGTTTCTTTTATTAATACATGTTTATGTCATGACATTGGATTTTTCTTTAGATATCCATTAGTTTATCTCTGAACTCTGATCTCAATAAAGTAGGACCAGTTGGAAATAGACATGCGTGATCAATTTGGCATGTAATTTCCATGCTACGCGTCCACACTTGGTCTATGTCATTCGATGGAGTTGGCGTTCGTGATTAATGTGAGTTGAGTTACGATATATTTATAACGACTACCCCTTTAGTCCTTGCATCGACAATATTGATGGACGAGATTGATTTAAACATGCGACACTTTAGTTATAGCTATATTCGGTACAATATTTAGTATACGATGAAAGGGTGCTTGTCGGAGAAATACAACGTATTATAGTCCAGTGGGAGAATGTTATATTTAGGACTATTTGACTATGTATTTAAGCACCGTTAGCGTTTGGACATGTAGACGTACATGTATTGCAGTATTAGTCGTATACGTAATATTGTAATTAAGTTAAAGGACCCATTTGGTGATCAGTTATATTTACAGGGGTCTGTCGCAAATAATGTGTAGAATTCCTGGGGACTGGAATGTAAATATCTGATGGGCTTATTTGCGGCCCAGTCCATTATGACATCTATAAATATGGGTGTGGTCCCTAAGTGCAGTACAACGAAATATTCACAGCCGCCACTCTCCAGTAAACCCTAGTGGTCGCCATCTAAAGATCTTCGGTGTTCCCATCTTCTCCGATCTAAGGGTTTCACGTACTCATACTTGGAAGATCCACATACCCGATTTTCATCCGTTCGAACGCTATAGAATGTTCAGGTACGGTTTTAATTACGCATTTATGTTATCGTGTATAAAGCCTCTTTAATCCGATCAAGGTTAAAGAATTCGGATCCATTCGGTCTCGGATCCAACACGCTCTGTTCTAACTTGATATGTCAATCTTTTAAATGCTCCCAAGAAGGTAGTACATGCTCTAACGCTATTCGATTTTGAAATAATTGATTATTCCCAAGAAAAATAACTTAATAACTTTTTTGTTTTTTGAACCCCAGTCAGTAGCTGTTTTTGCCTATGATCCTACTAATGAAGCCGGACGGTTGGTTCAAACATGTTGCTTCTCCTGCTGGGAAAGTTTGGAGTGGTATTGATTCTCAGGTATTTTGGTAGTCTTTACTTTGACCTGGGAAAGTTGGCATATTATTATAATCATTATTAATTACCAAATCTTTTACGACGGTAGAACTTTTTTTAGGATCAAAACAAATCTGTCTAATGTTGAAGCAAACCAGGTTCGCATGGAGGCCTTAGAGAGGACTTGAATGATGAAATGGAACTGTAAGAACGGAACACATACTCGACCATTTCACCTAAAAGCTTAAGCTTCAAGGAAGTGTATCATTATATATATATATATATATATATATGTATATATATATTATATTTCCAACACGCCTCCTCACGTCTATGATGATTTCTTTCTTATCTAGCCTTAGACATTTAATTTTCTTAAATGGGAGGTCGTGTGGTTTCGTACCCAAGACTTCATTGGTCCCCGAGCTCTGATATTATGTCAAATGACCACTTCACCTAAAAATTTAAAGCTTGAAGGGAATGTATCATTTTTTTTAATTTTATATATTATATTTCCAACGGATCATTATGCATCACAGATTGAAAGGAAAGCTACGGGATTTGGAGGCAGAAAATGAGTTCCAGGCCCGATAATCAAGTTAGCCTCCACACAAAGGTGAAATTGTTAATTGTTCGTATTATTTTAATCTTTGTAACAACTTTGATTCCACTTACCTTCATCTGAATCAAAATTCAGGATATGGTCAACGGATATAAGAGCCACAATGGCCTTGAGCATAAGAAAAGGCACTTGGTATCAAAGGCAGAGCAACATAAGTCTTAAGTATCTATCTATATTTCAAGAATCATATTAAAATTAATGAAAAAAATATTTACATGTGTGTTCGTACAAGGCTCTCTCCGTCCTCACTAAACAAAGATATCCTTGACCGATAGGCAATATGTGTACTTATATCTATATTATAAAAGAGCGCATCCACGGTTTAATAGTCAGTTTCCTATAAGTAGCCGATCAGTTAAAAGGACAATATTATAATTACAAATACTAATATCTAAATCTGAAGAATATGACCGAATTATGTATGCCCACGTGGTAGGTTATAATTAAATAAATAAGTAGATTACGTTGCGCACGGTCCACGAGCTCATGCAAGCAAATCCTCCAATCTCTACTGTCCATTTTCATTGGCAAATCTGATCGCCTCCTCGAAATCGTTTAGATCGCTTCCGAAGCCGCTAAGTTGAGCTTGAAGAAGAAAGCCATCCACATGTCGATGTGGCGCAATGCGGAGTACATGAAATCGAAGTGGACTGGGCAATCCACTTGAATACTGATGATGGGCATTAGAATCGTCGAGCGATGGTTAACTTGTCTATTTGAGGACTATCTTCATCTTTTAGGACTCCAATAAATCATGTTAGGAATATTTATTGTGTTCATCTCTATATTCCTCTTGTAATTGGCTAATTTGTAAATATTAGAAAGTTAGAGGACCAAAATGTAAATATATACCAAATGTGAAAAGGTATATATAGTCAAGGTCCACATCGAGTTGGATAGAGTTTTTGGTGAATAGTTTTACTCGTGTAAAGTTTGGAAAGTGATTAAGGAAATTATATTTTGATAATCTCTTTCTCTCTCTTTAACACGTGTGCCAAAAAGCACACACAAATCATACAATCGATCGAAAACTTTGTTAGAGACTATTTGATTATCGTTTGGATTTGCTGCTGGATAATCAAATAGAAATCGGATCCACACTGCATCGATCGAACATAGCTGCAATTATTTAGGTTTGAATTAAGCTTCCGTGCGTTTAATATTTCGTTTTGAATCTAATTATGTGTTTAATTGATTGTGTTGAATGAATTCTGCACCTACAAGTCATTAATAAATTGCAGGATTCAATTCCTTGTTTCTCTATAGGAGGTTATATTATATATATATATATATATAGATGTTACACCTCATTATCCGAATTCTCTTTCGATCGTGGAAACGTTGACAAAAGGGATAATATCTCTACAATAGAATCTCACGAGAAATGTGACGGTGAAAAACTGGTATGCTAGAAGTCCCAAAAAGGCTAAAAGTTCTCATACTTATTCATTAGTCATAGTGCATATCTTCATGATTTATGTTTGATATCAAAATAGTCTTTCTGTTCACTCTTTTAGGATTGATGTTTGACTATGTAAAAATTACAAGATATACCAACTTACAATGTGATGAAAACTTGATGATCTAATCTAAAGTCAAAGGACCACATACATCACGATCACTGAGATACTACTTATGACACTAATGTGCGTGTATATTGTTGCTCAGTAAATATGAATAAATTTCTTTCTTGGCTATAAAAGTCTACTGAAATGTGATTCCTATCATTGTATGATTCCTTTCTAGGATTCTTTCTCCGGGTTATAAATTTCACGTGCGGCACCGATAAACTAGTATATACATATATATATATATATATATGTATAATGAACACACGTATGTATCATTTCGTGGATATGTAAGTTACAAGTACTTACTTGTTATATGACTGGAAAACCATGTTGCACTAACCAAAATGCCTTCTCGAAGTGGATTTATAACTTGCAACCAGGGCGGATCTAGTATTACTTTATAATCTTTGAGTTTTAGTACTACGTAGTATAGGACTTTAAGAAGTATATATTTTGACTTTACGGAATATATTCATAGAACGGCACTTTGTGCGTGGTTGGTAAGCTTTATAGTTGTTTAGTAGGTTTTTGGTTGGATTTGGGCTGGGACATTAATTTTATTTTTTAGCTCTTTTAACTAAGACATGTACGTGTCTTGATATAATATTAATAAAAACTAGTATTTTAAGCACACTCGATGTGTGCACTATATATAAATATATATTTTATTTTATAGTCTAATATTTTTTTTTAATTTAATTTTATATATACGAAATTATAATTTAACTTTAATTATATATTATTTAAAAAGAAAATAATAATTTATGATGATATAATTGGAATAAATATAAAATGAAGGATTAAATTATAAATTTATACTCAAATTGAGATACCAAAATTATTGTGTTCCCTCTTTTGAGAGTCCTAATGCAAAAAGTATTGTTCACCGGTGTTTAGTGTATTTGAAATACCGTTATACACTAAACGTAAGTCGTTGTATCTCAGAGGCGTTTGCCGGAACCGTAGGTATTAACGGAATAATTTCGTCTTCATGAGAATGTGTATCACATGCCTCGACTTTGTGCTTTAATTCACTCCGTACGTTGAATTTTATTTGCTGCTTGAAGCCGAAGAGAATTACCATAAGCTTCTGTATGACTGGAATAACAGAAAAAAGAGAAAAGAAATTAGGGTTTAGAAGTATAAGTGCTTATACATAGAATATATTGTAGTAATATAGTGCGTTGGATCCCCACGAGAAATAGGCCCGGTAGTATGATTCTCGTCTCCATCAGCATGGAGAAATGTTTTCCGTTTTCACCCCACAAGGAGAGAAAAAAACATTCTCTGCCGGCCCATGGTCAACCCTATGGAATAGCATATATTGTGAACTTAATATTTCGTCAAAATCAATTATCATCATAAATCAAAACTCCCAATTACATTTAGTGCTTGTTTCGTTTGTTTATATTTAGTAGGGTTTAAGTTAATAAGGTTTATGTAGAACTAATTAATGAGTATAAAATAAAATGTGTGTTTGGTTAGTAAGTTTATAATAACCAACTGGAGATGTAGGTTTATCTAAACCCGTATACATAGGTTTAAAGCTGTTATATGTAAACTCACGTACTAAATACACCAACATGCTATAAATCAAGATTTAAAATTTCTAAATTCATGAACCAAAGGCTTAATACTATATTAACAAAGAAAATCTCGACAAGGTTCAATCATCTATTCACGTTGCATTAAAAATTCAGAAGATAATCTAAGGCAACTCCATACATTTTCTTCCAACTAACAATTGAAGTGACTGAAGTTGTTCAAAAGACCTATAGGTTGTAGTACTAAATCATGTCACCCACCATGATGCACAAAACACAGACGCTATCCCAGTGCTTTATTGACATGTAATATTATAATAGTGTGGACAATGAAAAAGAATTTGGCATTTGTTATAAAAATATTAATTGTGATTAATATTATATTAAGATTATTTTATTATAATTATACTTATATTAAGATTATAATGATAATATAGCTTATAATATAAAGAGAGAGAGATTAGAGAGAGATTAAGTATTTCAATACTTGGTGTGTTTTACAATGAACTCTAATCACCTATTTATACTACTAATAATTCACTATTACAACTAATCACATTAATTACAATTATACACCTCACACTAAAATACAAACTCTTCAATTAAACACCTCATCTTATCATCTTATCACATTATCATCATTTAATATAATACTTCCAAATCATCAATAATTTAACTAATATTATTATTTAAAACATCCACATTTAATTATTTCATAATACTCCCCTTGGATGTTTTCAAAGAATATGCCTCGTTAAAACCTTATTAGGAAAAACCCAATGGGATAAAAACCTAATGAAGGAAAAAGAGTACATGATTCTTTTAGATACGCTTTCGATTGTTGCCTCATTAAAAACCTTACTGGGAAAACCACATGGGAAAAACCTCAGTGAAGGGAAAAAGAGTGCAACGCGTATTTACTCCCCCTGATGATGACATCATTTAAGATCTCGAAGTTTTCGAACTCCAATTGAATATACCAATCTTTTGAAAATTATTGGGGGAAGTGCTTTCGTGAATAAATCTGCAAGATTTTCACTTGATCGCACTTGTTGTACATCAATATCACCATTTTTCTCTAAATCATGTGTAAAGAAAAATTTTGGTGAAATATGCTTTGTTCTATCTCCCTTAATATATCCTTCCTTTAATTGGGCAATGCATGCAGCATTATCTTCATATAAAATCGTAGGAAGTAACTTTTTCGATACTAGCCCACTGGTTTGTTGTATATGCTCAATTATCGATCGCAACCAAACACATTCTCGGCTAGCTTCATGAATAGCTAAAATTTCCGCATGATTAGAAGAAGTAGCCGTTAAACTTTGTTTAACTGACCGCCATGAAATAGCGGTTCCGCCATGTGTAAATAAATAGCCCGTTTGCGATCGAGCATTATGTGGGTCAGATAGAAAACCAGCATCTGCATACCCAATCAAATCTGTTTTTGATTCATTAGAATAGAACAATCCCATATCAGTTGTTCCTTGAAGGTATCGAAAAATTCGCTTAATTCCATTCCAATGTCTACGAGTCGGTGACGAACTATATCTCGCCAATAGATTCACAGCGAACGCTATATCAGGTCGCGTATGACTCGTTAAATACATTAGGGCTCCAATAGCACTGAGATATGGTACTTCAGGACCAAGTAATTCTTCATCGTTTTCGCAAGGTCTAAACGGATCTTTATTCACATCTAAAGATCGAACAATCATTGGAGTATCCAATGGATGAGCTTTATCCATATAAAATCTTTTCAATACCTTTTTCGTATAAGTCTCTTGATGTACGAATATCCCATTCTTTAAATATTCAATTTGCAGTCCAAGACAAAATTTCGTTTTACCGAGATCTTTCATTTCAAACTCTTTTTCAAACAATTAACGGCTTTTGATAACTCTTCAGGAGTTCCAATTATGTTAATATCATCAACATAAACTGAAATGATGACAAATTCATTTCCAGATCTTTTCATAAATATGCACGGGCAAGTTTGATCATTTTTATACCCCTCTTTCGATAAATATTCACTTAGGCGATTATACCACATACGCCCAGATTGCTTTAATCCATAAAGCGATTTATTTAGCTTGATTGAGTACTCATTTCGGGGCCCTGAATTTTCAGGTAACTGAAATCCCTCGGGAAGTTTCATATATATATCACTATCAAGTGATCCATATAAATAAGCGGTGACAACATCCATTAGACGCATATCGAGTCCTTCACGTACTGCCAGACTAATTAAATAACGAAAAGTCGTTGCATCCACCACAGGAGAATACGTCTCCTCATAATCAATACCAGGTCGTTGTGAAAAGCCTTGTGCAACAAGCCGTGCTTTGTATCTCACAATTTCACCGTTTTCATTTCTCTTTCTGATGAAAACCCATTTATATCCAACCGGCTTTACATTTTCTGGTATGCGGACTACAGGTCCGAAAACTTTTCGTTTCTCAAGTGATTTTAATTCTGCCTCGATTGCATCTTTCCATTTTGGCCAATCATTTCTTTGTCTGCATTCTTTTACAGACCCTGGTTCATGATCCTCATTCTCATTTATCTCATTCATTTCATGTAGCGCTACGTTAAATGAGAATTTATTGTCAACGTTGACTTTTTCTCGGTTCCATCTAATTCCATTTTGAGCATAATTTATCGAGATCTCTTCATTATCATTATTCTCAAAAATTTCAGGTACCTGATTTCCATTATCATAATCATTAATGCCCATTGACTCTTCTAGAGTCGATAAATCCTCGACTGGACCATTCTTATTATTTGCTCCTTTTCTTTTTCGAGGATTTTTATCTTTGGAACCCGAGGGCCTACCACGTTTTAGTTGTGGTTTAGGCTCGATCATTATATGTTCTCCAGGAACATTAACTTTTGCAGGAGCATTAACAGCTGGTATATGTGACTTAGTCACTCTTTTAAGGTCAGTAAAGCTATCTGGCAGTTGATTAGCTAATCCTTGTAAATGAATTATCTTTTGAACTTCTAGTTCACATTCTTTCGTTCGAGGATCATAATGATTTAGCGATAATTCATTCCAACTAATACTCATTTCCAGCTGTTTCTTTTCTCCCCCTAATGTCGGAAAATTCGATTCATCGAAATGACAATCGGCAAATCTAGCCGTAAATAAATCTCCAGTTAGAGGTTCTAAATATTTTATTATCGATGGAGATTCAAATCCGACATATATTCCCAACTTCCTTTGAGGTCCCATCTTCGTGCGTTGTGGTGGAGCAATTGGAACATATACCGCACATCCAAAAATTCTCAGATGGGAAATATTTGGTTCCTGACCATAAACCATTTGTATCGGGGAGATATCATTATAACTTGTTGGCCTGATGCGGATTAGTGCCGCTGCATGTAATATAGCATGTCCCCAACAAGAAGAGGGAAGTTTCGACTTCATTAATAATGGTCTTGCAATTAATTGCAACCTTTTAATCAACGATTCTGCAAGACCGTTTTGCGTATGGACATGTGGCACGGGGTGCTCAACATCAATTCCAATAGACATGCAATATTCATTAAATGCCTTGGAAGTAAATTCACCAGCATTATCAAGGCGTATTTTCTTTATTGGATAATCCGGAAAATGTGCTCTTAATCGAATCAACTGAGCAAGCAATCTCGCAAAAGCTACATTCCGCGTTGATAACAAACATACATGAGACCATCTAGTTGATGCATCAATCAATACCATGAAATATCTAAATGGTCCACACGATGGATGTATCGGTCCACAAATATCACCTTGTATACGTTCCAAAAATCTTATAGATTCATTCTTTATTTTTATTGGTGATGGACGAATAATCAACTTCCCTTTAGAGCAAGCAACACATGATAATTCATTCGATTGAAGAATCTTCTGGTTCTTCATTAAATGTCCACGTGAATTTTGAATTATTCTCCGCATCATAATTGAACCGGGATGGCCCAACCGGTCATGCCAAACAACAAATGTATTATCATTAGTAAACTTCTGGTTTACGATAGCATGTGATTCAATTGTTTTAAGATATGTGTAATATAGCCCAGAGTCAAAAGATGGTAATATTTCCACAATTCTTTTGTCATTCGATATCACTTTTGTAATATGCAAATATTCAATATCTCCTTTTTCTGCAGTCTCAATATGATATCCGTTATGTCGAATAGCTTTAAAGCTTAATAAATTTCTTTGAGACTTAGGAGAATATAAAGCATTTTCAATTATCAGCCTTGTTCCTCTGGGCAGTAAAACATTAGCTCTTCCGGAGCCCTCAATTATATTCGTGCTACCCGATATAGTAATAACACTGGCTTCTTTCATATCAAGATGATCGAAATATTTCTTATTTTTTAGAATCGTATTCGTCGTTGCACAGTCTGCAAGACACAATTCTTCATTGCACATGCCCGCATCCATCAAATAATATCCTTTATAAACAAACACATAATATTTATTATTGAAAAAGAAATATTGCATTACAAACATATAGATAACTTAAAACAACGATATATAATAAAACACACAATAGTAAATCATAATGCATAAATAAAATCATAGCAGATTAATTTTCATCGATCAGAAAATCCGCAGCTTCCAAATGAGCATTTTCATCATTGGCATCAGAGGTAGAGGCGAATTCACCCTGAACAAAATTCATTTCGATTTTCTTTCCTTTGCCCTTTTGAGATTCCTGATATAGCTCAACAAGATGTTTGGGCGTACGACAATTGCGCGACCAGTGGCCAGAACCACCGCAACGATAACATTTTTCATCATTATTCTTTTGTTCAGTTTGCCTCTTCTCATCTTTATTATCAAAACTTTTCCTCTTCTGGGGAATATTTTGATGACCGCCACGATAATTATGATAACCACCACGGAAATATTGATAACCACCACCATAATATCCTCGGCCACGACCACGGCCTTGACCACGACCTTGACCACGACCACGTCCACGGCCGCGATATCCACCACGTCCACGTCCACGATCATTACCTCGACTGTTGTCATTATTAACTTTGACTGCATTCGCTTCAGGGAGTGCAGTAGAACCAGTCGTTCGGGATTCGTGATTTTTCACCAGCAATTCATTATTTTGCTCAGCCAAAAGTAAGCAAGAAATTAGATCTGAATACTTTTTAAATTTTCTCTCCCGATATTGCTGTTGTAATATCATATTCTGTGGATGAAATGTGGTGAATGTTTTCTCCAGCATATCGTTATCAGTAATTGTCTCTCCACATAATTTCAACGTGGAAGTAACTCTATAAACGGCAGAATTATATTCACTTACCGACGTAAAATCCTGCAATCGTAAATTCAGCCATTCGTACTTTGCATTGGGGAGAATAACAGTTGTCAAGTGGCCATATCGTTCTTTCAGGTTTTTCCACAACTCAGCTGGATTCTTTTCTGTTAAGTATTCAACTTTCAGATTTTCGTGAATGTGGTGGCGAAGAAAAATCATAGCTTTCGCCTTGTCTTGTTCAGTTGTGGTTTTCGTGGGATCAATGGTGTCACCTAAGCCTTTTGCTTTCAAATGGATTTCAGCATCTAGTACCCAAGGTAAATAATTTTTTCCAGTGATATCGAGTGCAACAAACTCAAGGCTCGCCAAGTTCGACATATTACTATAATAAAATACAAACATGTTATTAAAACTTACATAATAAAAAAAAACTTATAATTAATCTTCTTTTAAATCTTCTTTTGTATCTTCTTTTGTAAAAGTTCTTATAAAAAATGATATCCACATCCAGATCAGTGTCGCCGTAATCATAATCATAAGTAAAAGATCAAACATCGGACATAGCGACATCCTTCAAAATAAAATATATTTCAGTAATTATAATATTAAAGAAATTACAATTAATAATTATATTTTAAAAACATTGGTAAAAATATTATCCACATAGCGGAAATGATCACCGTAAATAATGTAAGGAGTAGAAGATCCATCTTTGTATAAAACGACATTTTTTCTTATTAAAGAAAGATTAATAATATGCCGCTACTGAGGTTGGGATTACCGCAAGACCTCGTGGGCTTGTGTTGTGTACGTGCATAAATAAAAAAAATCACACGCCTCCACGGGGATCGAAACCTGGACCTCTCGTCACTTGTAGTGAACGATATTCCGCGAAACCACTCGGGTATTGGCGTTTAGTTATAAAACCTTTAAATAATACTTTTATAATATATATTTTTAAATTAATCACAATTAATATATGATTAGTATAAATTAAAAATTAAATTACCATACCTTGACTAAACTCGTACGAGATCTTCGACGGAGGTTGATCTTGACGACGGAGAGCGGTCGTGCTGATAACGTGTTATAAAAATATTAATTGTGATTAATATTATATTAAGATTATTTTATTATAATTATACTTATATTAAGATTATAATGATAATATAGCTTATAATATAAAGAGAGAGAGATTAGAGAGAGATTAAGTATTTCAATACTTGGTGTGTTTTACAATGAACTCTAATCACCTATTTATACTACTAATAATTCACTATTACAACTAATCACATTAATTACAATTATACACCTCACACTAAAATACAAACTCTTCAATTAAACACCTCATCTTATCATCTTATCACATTATCATCATTTAATATAATACTTCCAAATCATCAATAATTTAACTAATATTATTATTTAAAACATCCACATTTAATTATTTCATAATAGCATTTATATATATTGATTGTCAGCCATATCTAATTAATGTTTTTGTACGAGTAGTTTCCTAGCAACTGGTTAGATTAGATCTTTCAACTGTCACAACTACCAAAGAGAAAAAACTAGAACGACGCCTGCCCTGTGGTCATGCTGATGCGCTCTGGAAAAACCCGAGGGTATTTTGTCCGGAATGATGCGCCCGAGGTCTCGAGCAGCCCGTGCCTGGATCGGTCTCCGGCGTCGCTTCGCCCTGAGTTCCCCGGGTCTTCTTCTTCGAGTTCGTCTTCCTCGCGGGGTTCCTGAAACATCACAAAGAAGCACACGCTAGGAAGGTGCCGCTTTCGGCGACGCCCCTCCGACGCTCAAATCGGAGTCGGCGTACGGAATAAAATTCTAGAAGATATTTCCGAGCGCTCGAGTGTATAGCCGGGCTTAAATGTGTATATAAACATAATAGTAGAGTGCGTGTGTTCTCGGGACAATAGCACAGAGAATAGCACAAAAGCGTGTATGTCGCAGTGATCCGACCTCCCTCGAATGACGTCCCTACCTAGCCTTTATAGGGAGTATGTGATAATGACCATTAGTGGCTTTAAATTACCTCTAAATGCTCCATAATGAAACCTCTCTTAATGAGGCCCTTAAGGAATCCATAACCGCTCCATTATGCTCCATGATGAGATGTAACTCAGGGCGTCCCTTGGTATTCCATACCCGAGGAGGGTATCTTTTGTCTTCCTCGGGTAATATCTCGAGTAGAGTTCTCGCTTTTCCTCGGTTGAATGACCGAGTGGCTCGTTTTGACTCATTTGGTCCGGTCGAATATTTTACCGAGTATGAGATAAATCCCGAGGGCAACACAAGTCCCCCCGCCAAATAGTCTAAAAGGAGTATGGCGAGTTTTGGACGTAGTAGGTAAAATATTCGAGTACGCACATGGGATGCCAACGCCTATCTCGAGCGGCCCGAGCATGTCGGGGCTTACGCGAGAGTACATTGGGGCTGCCAACGCCTAAGTCTCGAGCGGCGCCTAAGTCTCAAGCGGCCCGAGCACGTCGGGACTTATGCGAGTGCGCGCCAGGGCTTGTCTCGAGCGGCCCAAGCATGTCGGGGCTTACGCGAGATTACGCCGGGGATCCCAATGCTTGTCTCGAGCGACCCGAGCAGGTCGGGGCTTACGCGAGTGCGCGCCTGGGATGCCAACGCTTGTCTCGAGCGGCCCGAGCACGTTGGGGCTCACGCGAGTGCACGCCTGGGATGCCAGTGCCTAAGTCTTGAGCAGCGCCTATGTCTCGAGCGGCCCGAGCATGTCGGGACTTATGCGAGTGCGCGCCAGGGCTTGTCTCGAGCGGCCCAAGCATGTCGGGGCTTATGCGAGAGTACGTCGGGGATCCCTATGCTTGTCTCGAGCGGGCCGAGCACGTCGGGGCTTACGCGAGTGCACGCCTGGGATGCCAGCGCCTAAGTCTCAAGCGGTCCGAGCACGTCGGGACTTATGCGACTGCGTGCCAGGGCTGCCAGCGCCTGTCTCGAGCGGCCCGAGCACATCGGAGCTTACGTGAGAGTACGCCGGGGATGCCAACGCTTGTCTCGAGCAGCCCGAGCATCGATGCCACCGCAAATTTTGGCCTTCAGTTGACGTGGTTAGTAGCAGATCCGTGGCCGGACGAGGGCTGTCCGCGTGTAGAAGGCTCTCCGGCAAGTCTCGCGGCGGGCTCGGCTTCGCCGATGGTGATGGTTAGGCCGATATACGAGGCTGCGAACTCTCGCGTGCACCATGGCCGACTAGACGGGCCTCTATTTCGTGGCAGCTCGGTGTCGATCTCGATGGTGGTAGCTACTGCTCGGAGTGGTCTCGCTCATGGCATGGGATTATAGGAGACCTCGGGACAGAATTTATGGGTTTCGCCAAAACACATCATTTTGTTTTTCTATATCGTTCCCACAGACGGCGCCAATGATGCGCTCTGAAAAAACCCGAGGGTATTTTGCCCGGAATGATGCGCCCGAGGTCTCGAGCAGCCCGTGCCTGGATCGATCTCCGACATCGCTTCGCCCTGAGTTCACCGGGTCTTCTTCTTCGAGTTCGTCTTCCTCGCGGGGTTCCTGAAACATCACAAAGAAGCACACGCTAGGAAGGCGCCGCTTTTGGCGACGCCCCTCCGACGCTCAAATCAGAGTCGGCGTACGGAATAAAATTCTAGAAGATATTCCCGAGCGCTCGAGTGTATAGCCGGGCTTAAATGTGTATATAAACATAATAGTAGAGTGCGTGTGTTCTCGGGACAATAGCACAATAACACAAAAGCGTGTATGTCGCAGTGATCCGACCTCCCTCGAATGACGTCCCTACCTAGCCTTTATAGGGACTATGTCATAATGACCATTAATGACTTCAAAATTACCTCTAAATGCTCCATAATGAGGCCTCTCTTAATGAGGCCCTTAAGGAATCCATAACCGCTCCATTATGCTCCATGATGAGATGTAACTCATGGCGTCCCTTGGTATTCTGTAATACCCGTAAAATTTAATACGGGGATTTCGCAAAACTTCGAAATTGGTAAAGATAAATTTGGGCAGGCTTGAAATTGAGCCCAAATAATAATTGGGCCCAAGCCCAATAAAGAAGAAAGATACGTTGCTAACACCGGTGAGGTTTCTTTAAAAGGGGGAAAATTACAAAAGAGACCATTTCTTAGCTTAAGAAGGAAAATTACAAAAAAGACCCTTTCTTAGCTTAAGAGGAAAAACACGTCTATGCTTCATCACCTGCTGAACAAAAGCAGTAAAAACCATCATTAGAGATAAATAAGAACAGCAAGTGAGGAAGGAGAGGGAGGCAAGAGAGAAAGAAAAAGGAAAAGGAAATTTGGCAAAAGTTTCTTTCAACCTTCATCAACGAAAACCTGCGTAACCACTGCTTAGAAAGTGAGGTAGGTGAAACCTACAAACCCAAAACTGATATTTTTAAGCTGCTTTGAGTGTTACGTGATGTTCTTGAAATGTTATGATGGTGTTTATGTGAGTTGGAAGGATGTTTATGTGATGATTGATGTTTAAAAACCCAAAATATTGGTGACATGTGCACGCATGCATCGCATTATTTTGGTGTTCACCTACTGGGCAATTTTGCTCAGGGTTACATGTTTTATAGGTACGGGTGAGTAGCAGCTGGTGGCGGTGACTCCACGGGCTTTTGGGGGCGGATGCAGTACATGGGACGCGACCTGTGGAGGCGTAGGATTGTATTTGATATTTTGGGGCTTCGGCCCGTTGTAAAGACTAGTACGGCTTTTGTAAAACAACTCTTTTATATATTGTATAATATACTAAGTTATTTTTATAAAATGGGCTTTCCGCAGCTTTCATTGCGAAAACCCGCCAACTATTTATGTTTAAAAAGTGGGGTCGCCACAGGGTGGTATCAGAGCATAGGTTTTAGATTCTGAAGACTGTCCATGTACTGTTGCCCAAAAGCCGGGAGAACCAGCCGCGCCTGTAAGTTTTCATTGATAACGATAGTATGTGGTACATGACTATATGCTTGTATGTGTCTGTGAATGGAGAATAGTTACAAAATGCCGAGAGGGATACGTAAACACGTGGGGGAGTCGAGCCGAAGAGGCGAGCCCGAATCTCCAACGCACGAACATAATACCATCGATAGACTGACCGAACTAATTCAGCATCAGTCGGAGCAAATTAGTGACCTTATACACCATCAGAGCTCGTCGGAGCATCGTCCTTCCCCACAGCCCGATCATGTACAAATAATCGGGGAGCGCTTCCGAAAATTGAACCCTCCCATCTTTACTGAGGCCGTCAACCCTGCGGTAGCTGAGGACTGGATAGGCACTATAGAGGATATGTTCATCTATAGCAGAGTGCCTGATAATGAGAAGGTACTTTGTGTCGTTTCCCTCCTACGGGAGAACGCGCGCTATTGGTGGAATACTGTAAAGGTGTTGGAAGACCCAATCACTATGATGTGGGACAGGTTCAAGGAGCTGTTCTTCACCAAATATTTCACCGCTCATGAACAGGAGCAGCGTATGCTCCAATTCATGAATTTACGACAAGGAAGCATGCCGGTGGCGGAATACATCCGTCGTTTTGAAGAATTGTCCCGTTTTGCCCCGTTTCTTGTGGCAACCAATACCCTGAAAGTGACTCGATTCATTCAGGGACTCAAGCCCGAAATCTATCGGGATTTGAGCATAGCCGGCGCACGACAGCTGGAATTTGTGCAAGTTACCGAACGCGCCTTAATTGCCGAACAAGCAGAGCGGGTAGTTGTGGAAGCTCAGGAAGCGAGGAAAAGAAGAGAAAATCAACAAGGCGGAGGGGTAAACAAAAAGCGCCAATTCTTTGGTAAAGGGCGGTCTAGCCAAGGAAACCGACCGGGCCAACAAAACTGGCGCCCAAGGCCGAATCAAGGGCCGACAAATATTTCTAATCGACCTCAGAATATTACGCCCCAATGTCAGCAATGCGGGCGCTATCACTTTGGGGTCTGCTACGGAGTGAGGCAACCTCCACAATGTTACCAATGCGGAAAGATTGGGCATTTCGCTAGGGCATGCCCAGAAAGACAACCCCTGGTGCAGAATCAACCTCAACAGTTAATCCGACCTCCACCTGTACCAGCACGGGTCTTTACATTAACAAAAGAGGAGGCGGAGACAAACCCCGATGTGGTGACGGGTACGTTGAATATTTACCATGTCCCGACTTCTATTTTAATTGACTCGGGAGCCACACATTCGTTTGTGTCGGCTGATTTTGTGACAAGGGTCGGAATATATCCTACCCATTCTAAGAAGGATTATTTAGTTAGTTTGCCACATGGGAACCCGACCCGAACCAATTTAGTGATAGAAAAGTACCCAGTAAATATGGAGGGTAGGGAATTGTTAGTCGATCTAATTGTAATCCCGATGAATGATTACGACATCATATTCGGGATGGATTGGCTTTCAAAATACGGAGCCATGATTGACTGTTATAAGAAAATCGTAAGGTTCCAATCACCCGAGGGAGGAGAGTTCGTCTTTTGGGGAAAAGCGAGCAAGGATAGAATTCCTCGAATATCTGCCCTGAAGGCCCGACGACTTGTTAACTCGGGTTGCGAATTCTATCTTTGTTCTGCCATGAAGGCCGAGGAATCTCCTCTTTTGAGACTCGAGGAGGTTCCGATTGCGAATGAATACCCCGACGTATTTCCCGACGATCTTCCAGGTTTACCTCCTGATAGAGAGATCGAATTCAAAATCGATCTTATGCCTGGAGCTGCCCCGATATCGAAAGCTCCATATCGATTAGCGCCGAACGAGCTACGGGAACTGAAGGAACAGTTGGAAGAATTTTGCAGAAAGGATTCATCCAACCAAGTTCTCTCCATGGGGAGCACCGGTTCTTTCGTTCGAAAGAAAGACGGGTCGATGAGATTGTGTATCGATTATCGTGAGCTAAATAAGATCACGATAAAGAATAAGTATCCGTTGCCGAGGATTGATGACTTGTTTGACCAATTGCAAGGAGCAACGGTATTCTCTAAGATCGATCTGCGCTCTGGGTATCATCAGTTGAAGATCCGTGAGGTAGACGTTCCTAAAACCGCATTCAGCACAAGGTACGGCCATTACGAGTTTCTGGTCATGCCTTTCGGGTTAACAAATGCACCAGCTGCTTTCATGGATCTGATGAATCGGGTATTCAAGAATTTCCTAGACTGCTTCGTGATCGTCTTTATAGATGATATCCTTATTTATTCAAAGACGAAAGATGAACATGAAGAACACCTAAAAACAATTCTAGGAATTTTACGGGAGAAGCAGTTATTCGCAAAATTCAAGAAATGCGAATTTTGGTTGACAGAAGTGGCCTTTCTGGGACACATTATCTCTGGAAACGGGATTTCGGTGGATCCTAGTAAGATTGAGGCAATTAAGAATTGGCCACGACCAACCACTCCCACGGAGATTAGAAGTTTTCTCGGGCTTGCTGGATATTATCGGAAGTTCATCAAAGATTTTTCCAGCATTGCCTCAACACTCACCAATTTGACGAAGAAGAATGTTCCGTTTAAATGGACGGAATCGTGTGAGCAAAGCTTCCAAGAACTGAAAAAGAGACTAACGACCGCTCCGGTTTTAGCAATACCGTCAGGAACAGAAGGATTTTCAGTGTATACGGATGCCTCAAAGAGTGGCTTGGGATGCGTGCTAATGCAGAACGGGAAGGTAATTGCCTATGCCTCCCGAAAACTAAAGGAGTACGAGAAAAACTACCCCACGCACGATCTGGAACTCGCAGCCGTGGTATTCGCTCTGAAGATCTGGCGACATTACCTCTACGGAGAAAGATGCGAAATTTTACGGATCACAAGAGCTTGAAGTACTTCTTCACCCAAAAGGAGTTAAATATGAGGCAACGACGATGGCTTGAGTTGGTGAACGATTACGAATGCGTTCAATTATCATCCGGGTAAAGCCAACGTAGTCGCAGATGCTTTGAGTCGTAAAGCCGTAAGTGCGGAGCTGTGCCAGATTGGAGTAGAGGTGATCAACTTCGGTGAAGTCGAAGCGAGAATGGAAGCACTAACGCTCAAACCAACATTGTTGAACAAATCACTAAGGCCCAAAAGGAAGATGATCTTTATGTAAAGATTAAAGGGGAACAAAACAAAAGCACTACGACGGATTTTGAAATCCGAGGAGACGGGAGCTTACGATACAACGGCCGGTGTATGTGCCAAATAAGGAAGAACTCCGATTTAAAGTATTGACGGAGGCACATACTACACCATACTCTGTACATCCTGGTACGACGAAAATGTATCGGGATTTACGAGTTAACTATTGGTGGGCGGGGATAAAGAAAGATGTTGCCGCCTATATAATCAATGTCTGACTTGCCAACAGTTAAGGCGGAACACCAAAGGCCGGCAGGAATGTTACAACCGTTAACGATTCCTGAATGGAAGTGGGACCGTATAACAATGGATTTCGTCGTTGGACTGCCAAAGACTGTGAAAGGCCATGACGCAATTTGGGTAATTGTCGATAGATTAACGAAATCTGCCCATTTCCTGCCAATCAATAAAACATATTCCATGGAGAAGTATGCGGAATTATATATTCAAGAGATTGTTCGACTCCATGGAATCCAAATTTCGATCATTTCAGATCGAGACTCGAGGTTTCTGTCTAACTTCTGGGGAAGTTTACAAAAGGCTATGGGGACTAAGTTGTCTTTCAGTTCAGCTTATCATCCCCAGACGGACGGACAATCTGAACGGACGATCCAAACACTGGAAGATATGTTGCGAGCATGCATGCTAGATTTTAAAGGAAATTGGAGCAGATACCTTCCACTAATCGAATTCTCGTACAACAACAGCTTTCAGGCTACGATCGGAATGGCGCCGTATGAAGCTTTGTACGGGCGTAAATGTCGATCCCCAGTTCATTGGGACGAGATCGGTGAACGGGCGTTACTAGGTCCCGAAATGGTTCGAGAAATGACGGAAGCTGTTGCAAAGATTCGAGAAAGAATGCAAACAGCCCAAAGTCGTCAGAAAAGCTACGCTGATAAACGACGAAGGCCGTTAGAATTTGCGGAGGATGATTGGGTATTCTTGAAGATATCCCCAATAAAGGGCGTAAAGCGGTTCGGACACAAAGGAAAGTTGAGTCCGAGGTATATAGGCCCTTTCAGAATCCTGAAACGAATCGGCGAGGTCGCTTATCAACTTGAATTACCGGCGTCTTTAGATCAGGTTCACGACGTCTTTCACGTATCAACATTGCGAAAATACGTCGCCGACCCAAGCCATGTGCTACAAAATGAAACCCTTCATCAACGGTTGAAACCGGACTTAAGTTACGAGGAGAAGCCGGTAGAAATCTTGATGTATGAAGTAAGGCGACTTCGGAATAAAAATATTCCGTTGGTCAAAATTTTGTGGCGTAACCAGGCAATTGAGGAAGCAACATGGGAACGAGAAGACGACATGCGGCAGAAGTACCCCGAATTATTTCCGACTGCCTAAATTTCGAGGACGAAATTTCTTGAAGGAGGGGAGGATGTAATACCCGTAAAATTTAATACGGGGATTTCGCAAAACTTCGAAATTGGTAAAGATAAATTTGGGCAGGCTTGAAATTGAGCCCAAATAATAATTGGGCCCAAGCCCAATAAAGAAGAAAGATACGTTGCTAACACCTGTGAGGTTTCTTTAAAAGGGGGAAAATTACAAAAGAGACCCTTTCTTAGCTTAAGAAGGAAAATTACAAAAAAGACCCTTTCTTAGCTTAAGAGGAAAAACACGTCTATGCTTCATCACCTGCTGAACAAAAGCAGTAAAAACCATCATTAGAGATAAATAAGAACAGCAGTGAGGAAGGAGAGGGAGGCAAGAGAGAAAGAAAAAGGAAAAGGAAATTTGGCAAAAGTTTCTTTCAACCTTCATCAACGAAAACCTGCGTAACCACTGCTTAGGAAGTGAGGTAGGTGAAACCTACAAACCCAAAACTGATATTTTTAAGCTGCTTTGAGTGTTACGTGATGTTCTTGAAATGTTATGATGGTGTTTATGTGAGTTGGAAGGATGTTTATGTGAGATTGATGTTTAAAAACCCAAATATGGGTTTTAATTATGTGAGTTTCTGGAATTTGTTGAAGATATGAAGATTTGAAGAACTGTGTTTTCGTATACTGTTCTGGGTTTTCGTATGATTCTTGTTTTTCGGACCGTTTGAAGTTTTTTCGCGGGCTAGTTATTTTGCGAACTGTGAGAGGAAAAAGTTTTCGCGGGCCTAAGATTTTCGGTATGTGAGAGGAAAAAGTTTTCGCAGGCCGCAAACCAGTTTTCGCGGGCTGAGGTACTTCGCGAACTGTGAGACATCACGGGCCGAAAACCAGTTTTCGCGGGCTGAGGCATTTCGCGAACTGTGAGACATCACGGGCCGAAAACCAGTTTTCGCGGGCCGAAAGCCAGTTTTCGCGAACTGAGCTTTTCGCCACCCCTTTGTTAGATTTCGCGAACCTAAGCTTTTCGTCACTGAGTTCGCGAACTGAGCTTTTCGCTAGTCACTGTTCAAAATAAACAGAGTTTCGCGAACCAAAGCTTTTCACCACTTTTCATTGAGTTTCGCGAACCAAAGCTTTTCGCCAACTTTTATTAGGTTTTCGAACCAAAGCTTTTCGTCACTGTTTTCGCACCAAAGCTTTTCGCCAACTTTTATTAGGTTTTCGAACCAAAGCTTTTCGTCACTGTTTTCGCACCAAAGCTTTTCGCCAACTTTTATTAGGTTTTCGAACCAAAGCTTTTCGCCAATTGTTTTCGTACCAAAGCTTTTCGCCAATTGTTTTCGTACCAAAGCTTTTCGCCAACTGTTCTCGTACCAAAGCTTTTCGCCAGGTCAACTTTTATAAAATATTTTCGAACTTGGACCCCATTTTCGGGTCAACTGATAGAGGGGTATTGAGTCTTAAATAATTCACTATTTTTGGGATTTTAAAGTATTTGAACCAAAAGTACGTTTTATATATTCTAATGTTTGAGGGATTTTCGGATATACTTGATATGTTCTGCGATTAATTGTTCATGCATCCACGGCATGTCATGACGAGAGTATTGATCGCATTTGTGCGATGGGAGAGTGTATGCCTTTCTTTGGCAGAGATTTGTGAGGTTAAGACTCGAGGTGCACCTGACGGGAGACAGACGTGATCGATCTGTCTACTCAGGCTTGAGCAACCTGAGGTGCCCACCGTCGTAGGATGGCTCGACTTGACGGGAGATAGACGTGATCGTTCTATCTACCCGGGTACAGCGTGGGAGCGCGACTCGGGGTGCCTACCGTCATGAGATGAGATTAGGCGGGAGATAGACGTGATCGATCTATCTACCCGGGTACAGTGTGAAAACGCGACTCGGGGTGCCCACCGCCATGAGATGTGATTTCCGAGTCTGTGTGACCGGATGATTGATGTGATGTTGCGCGCGAGGTGCCGAGTCTAACCTAGGGCCCTGAGTATTGAGATATGAGAAAAATGAGCGTGCATTTGTCATGTGAGATATTGGAATTTGGGGACATGTGCACGCATGCATCGCATTATTTTGGTGTTCACCTACTGGGCAATTTTGCTCAGGGTTACATGTTTTATAGGTACGGGTGAGTAGCAGCTGGTGGCGGTGACTCCACGGGCTTTTGGGGGCGGATGCAGTACATGGGACGCGACCTGTGGAGGCGTAGGATTGTATTTGATATTTTGGGGCTTCGGCCCATTGTAAAGACTAGTACGGCTTTTGTAAAACAACTCTTTTATATATTGTATAATATACTAAGTTGTTTTTATAAAATGGGCTTTCCGCGGCTTTCATTGCGAAAACCCGCCAACTATTTATGTTTAAAAAGTGGGGTCGCCACATATTCCATACCCGAGGAGGGTATCTTTTGTCTTCCTCGGGTAATATCTCGAGTAGAGTTCTCGCTTTTCCTCGGTTGAATGACCGAGTGGCTCGTTTTGACTCATTTGGTCCGGTCGAATATTTTACCGAGTATGAGATAAATCCCGAGGGCAACACAAGTCCCCCCGCCAAATAGTCTAAAAGGAGTATGGCGAGTTTTGGACGTAGTAGGTAAAATATTCGAGTACGCACCTGGGATGCCAACGCCTATCTCGAGCGGCCCGAGCATGTCGGGGCTTACGCGAGAGTACATTGGGGCTGCCAACGCCTAAGTCTCGAGCGGCGCCTAAGTCTCAAGCGGCCCGAGCATGTCGGGACTTATGCGAGTGCGCGCCAGGGCTTGGCTCGAGCGGCCCAAGCATGTCGGGGCTTACGCGAGAGTACGCCGGGGATCCCAATGCTTGTCTCGAGCGACCCGAGAGGTCGGGGCTTACGCGAGTGCGCGCCTGGGATGCCAACGCTTGTCTCGAGCGGCCTGAGCACGTCGGGGCTTACGCGAGTGCACGCCTGGGATGCCAGCGCCTAAGTCTTGAGCAGCGCCTATGTCTCGAGCGGCCCGAGCATATCGAGACTTATGCGAGTGCGCGCCAGGGCTTGTCTCGAGCGGCCCAAGCATGTCGGGGCTTATGCGAGAGTATGCCGGGGATCCCAATGCTTGTCTCGAGCGGGCCGAGCACGTCGGGGCTTACGCGAGTGCACGCCTGGGATGCCAGCGCCTAAGTCTCAAGCGGTCCGAGCACGTCGGGACTTATGCGAGTGCGTGCCAGGGCTGCCAGCGCCTGTCTCGAGCGGCCCGAGCACATCGGAGCTTACGCGAGAGTATGCCGGGGATGCCAATGCTTGTCTCGAGCAGCCCGAGCATCGATGCCACCGCAAATTTGGGCCTTCAACTGACGTGGTTAGTAGCAGATCCGTGGCCGGACGAGGGCTGTCCGCGTGTAGAAGGCTCTCCGGCAAGTCTCGCGGCGGGCTCGGCTTCGCCGATGGGGATGGTTAGGCCGATATACGCGGCTGCGAACTCTCGCGTGCACCATGGCCGACTAGACAGGCCTCTATTTCGTGGCAGCTCAGTGCCGATCTCGATGGTGGCAGCAACTGCTCGGAGTGGTCTCGCTCGTGGCTTGGGATTATAGGAGACCTCGGGACAGAATTTATGGGTTTCGCCAAAACACATCGTTTTTTTTTTCTATATCGTTCCCACAGACGGCGCCAATGATGCGCTCTGAAAAAACCCGAGGGTATTTTGCCCGGAATGATGCGCCCGAGGTCTCGAGCAGCCCGTGCCTGGATCGATCTCCACCGTCGCTTCGCCCTGAGTTCACCGGGTCTTCTTCTTCGAGTTCGTCTTCCTCGCGGGGTTCCTGAAACATCACAAAGAAGCACACGCTAGGAAGGCGCCGCTTTTGGCGATGCCCCTCCGACGCTCAAATCAGAGTCGGCGTACGGAATAAAATTCTAGAAGATATTCCCGAGCGCTCGAGTGTATAGCCGGGCTTAAATGTGTATATAAACATAATAGTAGAGTGCGTGTGTTCTCGGGACAATAGCACAATAACACAAAAGCGTGTATGTCGCAGTGATCCGACCTCCCTCGAATGACGTCCCTACCTAGCCTTTATAGGGAGTATGTCATAATGACCATTAGTGACTTCAAAATTACCTCTAAATGCTCCATAATGAGGCCTCTCTTAATGAGGCCCTTAAGGAATTCATAACCGCTCCATTATGCTCCATGATGAGATGTAACTCATGGCGTCCCTTGGTATTCCATACTCGAGGAGGGTATCTTTTGTCTTCCTCGGGTAATATCTCGAGTAGAGTTCTCGCCTTTCCTCGGTTGAATGACCGAGTGGCTCGTTTCGACTCATTTGGTTCGATCGAATATTTTACCGAGTATGAGATAAATTCCGAGGGCAACACATGCCACGTTGCACAAGTCAATTAATTAGCATATCAGATGCTTCCAGTATTTGTAAGACACATCCTAAGATAATTAAAAGTATTATCCCAACCCAACGGTCATAAGAAAGACGTGTGTGTTTTGTTTGAAATGAATAACCGAAAAAACGGCATAAATCCACCTTCTTCTTCTTCTTCCATTCACCGACCGCCGAAACTTTTCTTCTGACTCCACCGTCCACCCTATTCCCTTCTTCCCCGTGTCTCTCTGTCTTTTTCTATATATACCTTCCCATTGTTTAGCTTTTCAAAATAGTGTAAAACGTTAACAACTCACAAGCTTAGTTTGAGTAGTAAAACATTCAACATCCTCTCTCTTTATATTTATATTCTTACAGTTTCAGTTATTTTTAGTTCCCAAGTCATCCTTGAAGAAAGAAAAGCTCTTAGCCGTCTGTCCTACTGGTTTGTCATCCCTCTGTTTATTGTTGTTCATTCGCCATGGCTCCACCAAACGAGTCCATCATCTCAACCCGCAGCTTCACGAAGAGCGCCAAAATCAGTAATATCTTCCAACTCCTCGACGGTAAGCTCTGCGTGAAGAACGTCCCTCTACTCTCCGAAATCCCCGCCAACGTCACTTTCCAGAGCTTCTCGTCCGTATGCCAAATATCCGAGGCGCCTCTTCCGCTCTTCCAGCGTGCTCGGTCCCTTTCCCACAGGGGCGGTTTCTTGGGATTCAGCCAAGAAGGACCGTCCAATCGGCTGTCGAACTCCATAGGTAAGTTCACGGGCAGGGACTTTGTCAGCATATTCAGGTTCAAGACGTGGTGGTCCACCCAGTGGGTCGGAAGGTCGGGCTCAGACATACAGATGGAGACGCAATGGGTCATGCTCCATGTTCCAGAGATCGAGTCCTACGTTGTGATCGTCCCCATCGTCGAGGGAAACTTCAGGTCGGCGCTCTTCCCGGGAAACGATGGCCACGTTGTGGTCACCGCGGAGAGCGGCTCCACGGGCGTCAGGGAATCGTCTTTTGATTCAATAGCATACGTTCATGTTTCGGACAATCCGTATACCCTGATGAAAGAGGCTTTCACCGCCATTAGAGTGCACCTCAACACCTTCAAGCTCTTGGAGGAAAAATCAGCGCCGCCGCTGGTGAATAAGTTCGGCTGGTGCACGTGGGATGCGTTCTATCTGACCGTAGAGCCGGTGGGAATCTGGCACGGAGTCAAGGAATTTGCAGACAGTGGGTTGTGCCCGAGGTTTCTGATCATCGACGATGGATGGCAGGGTATCAATTTCGATGGACAAGACCCTCACGAAGATGCAAAGAATCTCGTCCTCGGAGGTACGCAGATGACTGCAAGGCTGCATAGTTTCGAGGAATGCGAAAAATTCAGGAGATACAAAGGGGGTGCGATGATGGGACCCAACCGTCCTCCTTTTGATCCCAAGAAGCCGAAGATGTTGATATCTAAAGCTATCGAGATCGAGATGGCAGAAAAGGAACGAGACAAGGCCCGCCATCTATCTGCCGTCACTGATCTGTCCCAATACGACGTGCAGATTGAGAAGCTTAAAAAGGAACTTGATCAGATGTTCCGTGGGGATAATAGAGAAGAAGAAGAAGAAGAAGAAGAAGAAGAAGAAGAAGAAGAATCATTATCATCAAATGGCTATAACTACTCTTTTAAACCCGAAAACTGTGGGATGAAAGCTTTCACAAGGGATTTAAGGACGAACTTCAAAGGCCTGGATGATCTATATGTGTGGCACGCTTTAGCTGGTGCTTGGGGAGGCGTTAGGCCTGGGGCGACTCACCTGAAGGCCAAGATCGTGCCTTGCAAACTCTCACCTGGGCTCGATGGAACTATGAACGATCTAGCCGTGGTCAAGATCGTCGAGGGTTCCATTGGACTAGTCGATCCCCATCAAGCTGACGATTTCTACGACTCGATGCACTCCTACCTTGCTGAAGCTGGAATCACAGGTGTTAAAGTAGATGTCATTCATGTAAGTCATAAATTAACTGCTTCTGATGATGGATGGTTTAGCAGCCCTTTCCTTGTAAAAAGAAGAAAAACTAACGCGGAATCTCTTTTTATTTATTCAGACGCTCGAATACGTCGGCGATGAATACGGAGGCAGGGTTGAGCTTGCAAAGGCTTATTACAAGGGACTGTCGAAATCCCTCGTCAAGAACTTCAAAGGAACTGGGCTCATCTCCAGCATGCAACAGTGCAATGACTTCTTATTACTTGGAACAGAGCAAATCTCCATGGGAAGAGTTGGTAAGAACGAACGAACGAGATTCTAACACGGGCCAAGCCAACTCCTTTTCGGTTCGTTATATTCATCTGATGTTTCGTTTTCGCAATAGGGGATGACTTTTGGTTTCAAGATCCTAACGGTGACCCAATGGGAGTGTATTGGCTGCAAGGAGTCCACATGATCCACTGCGCCTTCAACAGCATGTGGATGGGACAAATCATCCAGCCCGACTGGGACATGTTTCAGTCCGACCATTGCTGCGCTAGGTTCCACGCCGGTTCGAGGGCGATCTGCGGCGGCCCTGTTTATGTCAGCGACTCTTTGGGCGGCCACGACTTCGATCTCCTCAAGCAGCTCGTCTTCCCCGACGGGACCATTCCAAAGTGCGTCCATTATGCTCTCCCGACAAGAGAATGCCTCTTCAAGAACCCTCTCTTCGACGCAAAAACCGTCCTCAAGATATGGAACTTGAACAAAGTACGGGCATTACTCCACAAAAAGACTTCAATCTTAATTAGACTCTCCTTGAATGTTAAGCGTTTTCTGTTTTGATTTTCACAGTACGGCGGTGTCGTGGGAGCTTTCAACTGCCAAGGAGCTGAATGGGACCCTAAGGAGCAAAGGATCAAGGGCCATTCTCAGTGCTACAAGCCACTCTCTGCTTCCATCCACTCAAAAGACATCGAATGGAACCAAAAGCCAGAATCTGCCGAAATGGGAGAAGCAGATGAGTATGCAGTCTATCTCACCGAGGCAGAGCAGCTTCTCTTGTCTGGCCAAGATTCGTCTCCCATTTCAATCACCGTTCAGCCGTCGACTTTCGAGATATTTACGTTCGTGCCGATCAAGAAGATCGGCCAGCTGGCCAAGTTTGCTCCTATTGGGCTGACGAACATGCTCAACCCCGGCGGGACCGTTCAAGGCCTGCTGTGCGACGGTTCCTCCATTGTTAAGATTGAAGTGAAGGGAGAAGGAAAGCTCTTGGCATATTCGAGTGCACGCCCCAAGAAGGGTTACTTGAATGGCGCCGAAGTGGAGTTCGAGTGGTCGGGAGACGACGGGAAGCTGAGGTTGAATGTGCCGTGGTACGAAGAATGTGGCGGGATTTCAAACGTGTCTTTTGTTTTCTAGTCAATGTTGCATGGTGTGTCTTGTATATATACACAACGATGTTCTTGTCATCGATATAAGCAAGTTAATAGTGTAATTAACTAGTGCAATTTGTAATTGATGGTTCGTTTGTTCATAAGATCTTCTTTGTTGTAATAGTTTTTTTTTTTTTTTTTTTTTTAACTGAAACTGACAAATAATAAATTGGAATTTAAATATTTGAAGTTTATGTGGGAAAGGTTAAAACTTTTGACTGACATACTACTTAAAATTGCTGGAGCAATAGAAACTACAAATTTTGAACTTCACTGAATAAATTTAAAGATTAAAAACTTGATTTACCTAACAAGATAGGTTACAATGACTTTATTTATTTATTTTTGGCATGTTATATAAAAAAATAAAAATCTTTTCAAATGTTGGAAATGAAAGAATTTTTGAAAGATTTCAAGGAATGTGACCGAGAAGACTATTTTTAATGAATACTGCTTCTAGCTAATATAATTCATTCATGTCCTTATGATAAAATCAGTTATGAAATAAAGTATTAGATATTTGAATGATCTTCTACGGACTTCATATTTTTTTTATTATAATTATTTTTTGACCTCCCATGTCACATATCCTATTTCCGTAACTGAATGGATTTCAAAAGGTTGTAATCATTCAGCATTGTAGTGTTACAATTTAGATATGTGTCTTAAAAGCGGTAATAACTTTTGTTGCATTTCTGCAAAAGAATATTTTATTTTGTTATATCTTGAAACAAAGTCTCTAGAATTGAACGTGAGACAATATTATACTTATAAAAATTGAAACTTTGCACACTTCAAACCCATCGTATTCGGATTTTGATTTAAAAAAAAGAAGTTCAGAATATTCTTAGTGTAACAGTTTTGCCCTTCCAAAATTCAGAAAATGTTAGGATGTGTGGTGGAAGACAGTTAAATGGGCCAATTCCAACGATATAAACTGAACTGCTGTCGGTCAAACTGGCAAGTTGAATCGGCGTTTATATATTGTGTCAGTGGGTTAACCTATCCAAGTGTGTACAGCGCAGATTTCATTTTTCTATCTAGGAAATAAAAGACTTGTAGGGTGGGATGGGTAGGGTAGACCAACCGTTATCAAACCGACAGTTGATTGAGGATTAGATTAGATTAGATTAGGGCGGCTACGTGTAGTTTGCATGTTCATCGTCTGTCTAGCCCCACGAAAGTTTCATTCGACGAAAAATCAACGTTAGATGCATATAATTCAGCTCCAGATTATATATAATCGGTGGTGTACATGGATGGATGGATCTTCAAGCATACATAAAATAAACCAACCCCAAATTTATTATTATAATCCGAATTTTCTGTGTTACTAAATAGAATAAAAATTGGTATAGTATGTTATATATTTTAGTGTAATTAGGAAATAAGACACATACGAGTAAGGAGGTGCAGAGTGCATGCTCGTAGATCATTTTATTTCGAAACCCAAATAGCGGGGTCTAGGGAGAGTGCCTTGAAACCTCACCACTCGAAAACCCTAAAACATCCGAAGAGGCATCAGCACCCCAAGAGGTGTCACCACTTGAACTGAAAAGATATGCCTAATTCAAAGGACATCATCTTTGGAGAAGTCATGCATGCTGACGAATGAAGAGGTTGGCTCTGATACCATGTCACGATTGAAGACAATAGAAAACAGTATGAACTTGCACACTCTGTTATGAGTAATTCCCTCGATAAATGAATATGTGTTCTGTACAGATATATATATACTAATCTATCACAACAGAGACAGCTGTTAAATACAATATCCAGCTATACAAACGAGCCAACTATGTACAATCTATACTTTGTGAATCAGCTGCTTCGTGGACAGCAGAGCTGTCATCCAGAGCCACGATGGCATTGTTATTATCCTCAATATTCATTACAATTATTATTATTATTATTATTATTATTATTATTATTATTATTATTTAGTTGCGATATTTTAGGGTAGAGGTATTTCAAATATCGTATCTTGTTAGTTTCGATATTATAGAGATTTGCTTCCTCCTGTAAAAGGAGGATCATTAGTAGTATATTATTACGTTTTGGGAATCTATGAACCTTGAGGTCCGGAGTTAATACTCTCAGTTTGGCTATTAGGAAAGTTATTAGGAAGGCTATTAGTCTTTTGGCTTTGTTATTCGTTCATCATTATTTATAAAAGTCTTTTGATTTCGAGTTTTCGGGTTCTTCGTCGCTTTCAATCCCTAACAAATTGGTCCGACCTGCCAAGAACCATAATCTAAACACCTGCCCGAAATCACTGTTCACTGCCCGGAATCACTAATCATCGCAGCCCCAAAATACTGTTCATCGCTGCCCGAGTTGATATAAGGTGCCGGATTCACTGTTCATCGCAGCCCGAATTACTGTTCACTGGCCGGAATCACTGTTCATCGCAGCCGAATTACTGTTCACGGCCCGGAATCACTGCTCGTCGTTGCCCACTGTTCATGCTGTCTCGAAATCCCTGTTCGCTGTTCATCACTGCCCTCAAGGGTACTACTGTTCATCGCTACCAGATCCGTTTATCCCCGTGACAAGATCTCAAATGGAGCAACGAGTGGAAGTGTTGGAGAAGACAATGAAGGAACGTCTCGATGCCATGAACAAGACGATAACTGGACTACATAAGCTAGTGTATGACTTCATCAGCGCCAGATCAGAGGAGGCCATGCCACCACCGCAACCAAACACGAACAACCAGGACAACATTTTCAATCCGCTGCAGAAGCGTTTGGAGTTACCTACGTTTGACGGAAGCGAACCTTTGAGATGGGTCTCTAGAGCCGACCAATACTTTGTAATTCAACAGACACTAGAACATCAGAAGGTACCATGCGTCATCTTGTGCATGGAGGGCATTGCACAATCGTGGATATGATAGATTACAACAACTTACCCGATAATCACGTGGGACAATCTGAAACAAAAACTCATAGAAACATTTGATGACAAATATCACGGGAATCAACTGGAGAAAATTACGAGCGTCAAACAAACAGGGTATATTTGGGAATATTTTCACGAGTTTGTCGGTTTGATCACTTACCTACATGAAATCCCAAACCACCAGCACTTGGGTTTTTTCTTGCTCGGAATGCAGCCAATCTTGCGAACGGAGGTACAAGTCCTTAAACCCATGAGCCTCGAGGATGCATATCAGTTGGCAAAGGGAATTGAGAATAAATTGTTGGTTGCCAAGGAAGGAGAGTATACGGTCGCGATAACGAGATCATTTGGACAAAATAAGCCGGTACGTCATATGACTATTCGGTAGGTGAACCAAGTAGTGAGTACCGATCAAGGGGGAGTGGCTTCTCGTCGAGAAACAAAGACAAACGAACTTGTTCCAGCTACTACTGACCATGAGGCCCCTTCTCAAGGAAGATATACGCATCCCCATGCTCGTAATCTTGAGCTACGATCGAAACCTTTCGTCGTATCTCAGACCGTGAATTACAAGAACTCCGATCGAAAGTTCTTTGCTTCCGCTACCACGAACCTTATCATCAGGGACATGTCTGTTTAAATAAAGAACTTCATATGTTGATCGGCGGCGAAGAAGATGACTGGTAGGAGATGGAGATCGATGGATCATCTACGCCAGCAATTCCCGAATTTTTGCCTTGAGGAAAATGCTGTTTTTCAAGGGGTGGATAATGTTAGGAGAGTAATTATTATTATTATTATTATTATTATTATTATTATTATTTAGTTGAGATATTTTAGTGTAGAGATATTTCAAATATCGTATTTTGTTTGTTTCGATATTCTAGGGATTTGCTTACTCCTATCAAAGGAGGATCATTAGTAGTATATTATTACGTTTTGGGAGTCTAGGAACCTTGAGGGCCGGAGTTAATACTCTCGGTTTGGCTATTAGAAAAGCTATTAGGAAGGCTATTAGTCTTTGACTTTGTTCTTCGTTCGTCGTTATTAATAAAAGTATTTTGATTTCGAGTTTTCGGGTTCTTCATCGCCTTCAATCCTAACACCCATCATAGCTAGCTAGCCACTATCGGCGGGGTCTTTGCATAGTGGCGAGATACGTTTGACAACTGAGAGACATAAATTGGGATAAAATGCTTCATCATGTAACTTAGGCCGAGAAAATATGCAAACACATCAACTTTAGTTAACCTTGTTGCCCTGCGGTGGTATATAAGGAAGCAAAGACCTATAATACAGCAGTTTTGGCAAGCAAGTTACTCCGAAGAATTTTGTCGTCACTCATCGCAATTGCAATGCAAGAGCTCTAAAGCCACTTGAATTCAGCCCAGCTGAACCATGGCGGGGAGAGAGAGAGAGAGAGAGAGAGGTCGCACCAACGAAATGAAAAAAAATCATTCACAAAATCGTCGTTGAGATCGATCAATCTCTATTACAAGTTGGCGAATCCCCGCAGATTCCATGCAACTCTTCTACTCTATATTCGTCGTCATTTGATACGTCCCGATTTGCATCAAAATCATCATTAGATTCAATACCAAGCTTTTGCATGCATGTAGATTATTGTCCGGTGCCAAGAGACAAGCTTGACTGCATTGCTATTAGTGCCAAGACATGAACATTGACATGCAGAATTATTTTGGTTCATAAGCATAGCAGCCGATGAATCACTTTGTGCATCCTTTCGATCATCAGATCTTAATGATTCATTGACATAGAAATTCAAATAGCGAAGATGGTGATGAATCTGATGATAACTTTGATGCTAATCGAGATGGATCAAATGAAGATGAATATAAGGTACAAGAGTTAGTTGCAATATACGGGGTTGCTATATTCCATATTCCATGAGCAGATAATTTCTAGCCCAATTCCTTCAATGCAGCATACTAAATTCTGTTGAACACACACAAGGAGCAAAGTCAGTTATCAGAAATAGCATCACGATGCAAAAGCCTAAAGGGACGAAAAACTCTGCTACTGTTGATTAGAAATATATCCATGTCAAAAAAACATCGAATAATCACGGCTGCTAAAGCTAAACTCACTCAATTACAAACAAAGGCCACCAGCATTCAGATAAACAATTCGAACATTCTCTTCTGCCACGTCATAATCATAACACCCAAACACAAACGCGAAAATCCACGACGATACAAGAAAAACAACGGAAAGACTTTAATATATATATATATATATATATATATATCAAAAACAGGTGAAAATTAAGGAAACAATAAAAATTTTTATTGGATTATCTGTACAGTATTCCATGTCAAATTTAACCTTCACGGTGCCTTCTTTCTAATGAGGCTCCGTCCCAGACCACATCGAGGCCTACATAGACTACACTCGCTCTTCCTCCCATATCAAAACAAAACCACGGCCACAGAATGGAGCACCGAAACCCGCAGATACTTCCTCCACGCTATAGTAATAATGTCGGTCCTATGATAACCAATAACAGAGTACGTGTTGAATATCAATATATATAGTTCCAAAGATGTACTCAACAGCTGAATAAACCCTAAACACTCTTCAGATCAGATAATAGTGATTATGAATCCGCCACCTGGCAGCAAAATAAGGCAGGACAGGAGATAATTAATTATGAGACTTTCTTTATCTACCTTTGCTATCTATGTCCTCCATGGACTAAATTTCCCTTCCACAATCACATCAAGGCGCATTGGATAGCCACTTTCAACAACTCACCAAGAGAATCTCCAAGACCATTCTTTTCTCCTTCTTCTGATGTAATCGCAGGGACAAAGAGGTAGCACACCAGCATCATTTCAATAAGCTTTAGGCAATTCTAACAGTCTCATGAGACTTTGTGTGCCTTAGATGACAGATATAAATGGAAAAAATCAGCTGATAATAGCAAACTTTGCCTTAGGCAATTTATATATAAACTGACAAAATATAACAGAATAAACCTCCATCACCAGGAATAATCAATCCCAAGTGCAACTCGGGCATGACATCCCTGAATTAATATTCCAAAGTCACAGGAAGTAACACCACTAGCTAAAACAGCCACTTGAGCATTTCATTTACGTCTTGCATCTCCAAGTACAAAGTAATATTTCTAAAACATAAAAATGCAAAAACATCATATATCTAGCTGAGGCTCAATCAATAGAGAACTTAAGAATCCGCAAAAGTATCAGATACCATTAAACTCTTTACAGGTCAATATTATGTTGTCACCAAAAATTCAAAAAAAATAGTCATAGGAAACCTGAGACAGTCCTTTCATACAACTTTTGGAACTAATCTTAACAGTATGCATTGAAGCACTGATTGATTCCTCTGTTTAGCATCTATAACCGTGGATACAATAATTAATACCATCGGATATGTTCTATTGCCTTGTCATTTATTTACCTTGTTGCATCAAATCCACCGATACAGCAATATTTTGACATCAGGACCCTGCTCAAAAGATGCATAACACAACGTTTACTTATCACTCTCTCAATAAGAATAATTAACTTATATAACAGATGGGAGTAATTAAACATGTGCACGTCGAAGCCCAAATTCAAGAAGAAGCTTTGATTTCCCAGCAACAAAGCGATGCCTAGCAGCATTTGTGGCAACCAACGATGCGTAATTTACGAGATTTATGATTGGAGTTTCAAGCAGTTAAACGGCCTAAAACCAAAAAACTGCATCCTTGGAGACTGAAATGAGCAACGCGACCAATTTAGTGCGCGTTGAAAAAATAAATACAAAATGATACTACTCTCCTAAGTAAGCCATGAAGAGGTCATGAGCGCTTGAATCCTTAAGGACACCGACAAATAATAAAAAAAATATCTTTGTGTGAGTATTTTAAAGAATTAGCTTTGCCTACACGTGGAGGGAAATATCGAAAATAAATTTACAAAGTGAAGCAGCTTGCTGTTAAAGGTTTTTCAGAAGAGCTGGCCATTAAATAGTTTGTTCAACCATCAGGTGAAGTGAATGATAAAAATAATACCTACAGCCACTGGCACTTGGATTAACAAAATGGATCCTTGCGTATATCTCCACATCGGAACGATCTAATGCTCGAAGGTAGGTAGTCATAAAATCCAATCAAAGACAAAAAAGAAATACACAACAGATGAGATCATTATCATCAGAAGGACCAGTATTTCATGAGGAAATCTTTTTTTTCACTAAATTGACAAAATTGCTTGTTTATTAGAGGAACGAAATTGATTTAGAGTATAATAATTACAAAAACACCACTCTCTTGATTGGACGAATCTTGCAATCCAAATGGACAGTTGACCATATTAAATACTTAGTCTCTAACAAAATCTGTACAATCCCAAAGCCTAGCCTACGGTCACCTTAAACCATGTAAAGAATCAGGCACAATTCGAAAAATTGAAACGATAAAAATAATAGCACTTAATTACCTCGCATGATGGAGGTAGAGTTGCTTGGATAAACTCTATATCATCTATTACTTCAGTAAACTTTAAGTTAGCAATTAACTTTATACACTCTTTCTAGACCGGCAAAGGCCCACCAAAAGGATTCTTCCGGAAATACAAGTAAAACATGGCAGAAAACAACATTGTACTATCGATAAGGTTTGAGAAACTATTCAGGTATGAGCAGAGAGAGCCAGTCTCACCCCATGAATGCAGACAAAAAGATTGAATATAGGTATTAATTTCAACAATTGCAAAGTAGAGTGTTGAGATGTATTATCCCCAAATAGAAAAAATAGATCAAACAAACTCACAACACACACACACACACAGACACACAATGGGCTGTTACTTCCGCCTACCACGGATTGGATTTAGAATGAGTCCTCAAATTTAACTAACATAGGCTAATATCACAATTCGTTTCCAACAGTTACGAAATTTTCTAACCAAACAGTGCTTTTGGTAATGAGAGATACATCTATCTATATGTTTCCAACTTTATAGAGGAATCCTTTAACTTGGCGGCAATAAATTCTAGAATACTTATTTCCAGTATTACAGCAGAAGGACAAATGTAACTGCAGAACAACATTAATTCCCACAAAGAAAAACCCATTTCACATGAATCTTAACTATGCAAAATCAAACAGCAGAATAAACCAGCATACATGATCAAAAGATAGACGCTGATGCTCGGTACAAAAGCTACAACCCTATAACTAAAACGCACTCCCACAACATAAAAATTTTCATGGACAAGTAAAAATATAATTGAATTCTGATTCATAATTCCCAACCTTTTGCAATTGATACATAATTTCAGTCTCTGTATAAACTACACCCAGCAAAAGTTATATCTTCTTCATAACTATACCACTACAGCAAGTCAGACAAAACGCAATAGGGGACTTGTTAGAATAATTATATTTAAGAACATTGGATTCTTATCAAATACTAATGCATGACTTTTGGTTTTTTTTATGTCTCTTAAAGAGCATATATTTGAGCATTAACATGGCATCAATATGAGTCATGAAAGAGCATGAATTCTAGCCTTGAATGACCATGAACATGGCTCTTGAAGAGCATGAATAAGAGGCTTGTTCATTCAATGAGAGTCTCTTGAGTTGGTTGATCACTACTATATATACTCCATTTCTCTTACTCCCATGAACATATACAAACATATAGTTCTTGGAAGAGGTTGTTGAACTCTTGGAAGCTACAAGAGAGTACTTGAAATAGCTTTTTAGGGCAATGAAGGTTCTTCACGCCTCAACCTTCGTGTGCCATTCTTGAGAGATATATTACAACAATCTGAAAAACTATGGCGAACAACGATGAGTTCGAGGATCTGAATGCTTTTCTCAACGACGATGAGGATGTTCTTGGTTCTCATGATTCCATTGAGACTCCGTCAAATCCATTCTCGGTGAACCAAAATGCCAACTTCAACCCGATGGGCACCATGGTTAAGTACCCGGATATCTCAAGGATCGAAGAGTTCCATGGTGCAAATTACAAGAGGTGGAAGGAGAGGGTGTTCTCCTTGCTCGACATGCATAGTGTGGCATGGGTGCTCACAACTCCTCTCACCGAAGACATCAATTTCATGAAATGGGAGCAAGCAAATAAGATTTGTAGGCATACTATTATCTCTACTCTCTCTAACTCACTCTTTGATGTTTATGTGAGTTACACAGATGCAAAAGCAATATGAGATTCCATGTTGGAGAAATATACGGCCGAGGATGCCGTAAAACAAAAGTTTGCTTGCTCCGGCTTCTATCGGTGGGAGATGGTGGAAACTCGTGATGTTCATGAGCAGATCAATGAGTATCTTCAACTTATTGAAGGTCTCAAAATGGAGAACATCATTCTTCCCGAGGAGTTTGTGGCTGAGTTGCTTCTTGAGAAATTATCTCCTTCTTGGAATGATTATAAGCAACAACTGAAGCACAAAAACAAGAAGATGGATTTGAATGAGATGATGAAACATATCATCATTGAGAATAAACATCAGATTCAAATCCGTGGGGTTTCTAAAGACTTTCAAACGAAGGCAAATCTTGTGGAGGAAATGGATAAGAGAGAGTGGAAAGCTCATTCTTACTAAGAATAATGTATTTGTAGGAAAGGGCTATAAGTCCAATGGACTCTATGTACTCAATGTTGCTTCGAATAATGAGAATCCTTCTTCTATTTATTTGCTCGACTCTTTTAATCTTTGGCATTCAAGATTGGGGCATGTAAATAATGGTTACATGAAGAAGATGATATCTTTGGGAATCCTTAATAATGTTCGGATTGAAGACACAAACAAATGTGAAGTTTGTGTAGAATCCAAACTAATTAAGAAGACACATCACAATATTGAGAGAAAAACTCAACCACTTGAGTTAATTCATAGTGACATAAGAGATATGTATTCTTGTGAATCTAGAGGTGGAAATAAATATTATATCACCTTTATTGATGATAACTCTAGATATGCAAAAGTTTATCTCCTTAAACAGAAAAATGAAGCTCGTGACAAGTTTATTATCTACAAAAATGAGGTAGAAAATCAACTTGGGTGTTAGGTCCGTTTTTATCATCCAACGAAAAACTCGAGCATAGATTCGATAGATTTACCTCGATGATAATGCGAGCGGAAGCTTTAGGATTAAATCAATCAAATCTTCATTAATCACAAACTTTCTCTCCAATTACCTCTTTCTCTCTCTACAATTCAACCCTAATTAAGATAATGGTGAGAGAGATTTTCTAGTGAGAGAAAGCTAAACTCAAGTTATGTGCTAGTCACACATACTTGCCCTATATATACCAAAGCATACTTTGGTATATTTACACTTTAGTCCCTATATTTATATATATTACAATTAAGTCCATAGACAAAGATAACATGATATTGAACACTATAAAATATTTCCAACAATCTCCCCCTTAGTGTTCAATTGTCATTGAAGCGCCGGTTGTCTTTGTCCTTGACAATCTTCAGTCTTCATCTTTATTTGAACACAACAGAAAGATTCCTAACAATCTCCCCCTTTGTGTTCAACTTTTAATTTGACACGGTCTTTGTTGCTGTTTGAAGAAAATAGCTGAGAGCATCTGGAGAATCTTCAGTCTCCCCCTATTTACATGCACCCTCTTTTTCTTCTTTGCAACTTGAATATTCGTCACCTTCTTGCATATATCAGAGTCGTGCGGATCATCAGCATTGACTTGTCGTGTTTGCTCGAACCATGAAGAGAGGTCTTGTTTGTTGTGGCTCAGCACGTGCGTTGAAAGCTTGGCCTCTTGAGTTCACGTGCTTGGCCTCCTTGATATACTTCTCCCCCTCATGGCGATTCATTTGTATCGTCATGCTGTGTGATCAAGGTGAACCTGAGTGTACGCTGAATGTGTTGGCATTGAATTCCGGATGAAGTACCTGAAAACGGGACGGACGATCGATCATCGTGAGACATCCCTCGATGTCACTCTTGGTCGTTGATGCAAAGTCACACAGACTTGCATTTGAAGGGACTACGGGGCCACATAGGCAACCCGTTGACATCGTTCTAGAGTCGTGCTCCAGAAGATGGCCTGCTACCGTTGTTGTTTTTATATTGCAACGGCAGGACTTCCTTCTGATCATTGAAGCACATCATTTAATGATGCGTCTACAGAAGTTCTGGCAAGGTCACGTAAACCGACAATATGTGTGTAAAAGAATGTATGTGTCCTAGAAAAGTGGAAAACATTTAGGCTATGAGGACACACTAGACATTTACGTGTTCAAGAAAGTCGTGGTATGGGGCTGTGGACCACTTAGTTCAATATCTCCCGTTTCCAAATGAAACGGTGATAGCATATGCGGTTCCCCGTGAGATATTGAAACATATGTCTTTCGGGAGACAAATGAGTAGCTAGGAAGGGTCGTACATGCGCCTTTGGACCAGATGAAGCGTCTTCTACCCGGGATCTGATAAATCAGTCATGTACCTATATGGTTATGGCCCGGATAGTTTGTGGTTGAGTTGTAAGGATGTCATCGTGATACGCTCAATACCCTCACATACACTCGGGGTTTGTTCCTGGGTTAGGATCAGTTGGGTCTACTAATCATTTGGAACAGGTATGTGAACAACTCTTTTGTGTCCATGCGTTTTATTGACATTTAGGTAGCACTCCCTCTTAAAAGCATGAAGTTTGTATTCAGGGCATTCTTCCCTTAAGCTCTAGCGCCTTTCCATTGTAACACTCCCCCTAAATAGTTGCTCTATTTCTAATATGATGCCCTTGCTCCCCCTAAAGTTGTGCGCTCTTGTAGATTTTTGCCTATTACTTTCCTTTAAGTTATGCGCCTTTTGTGATTGAAGCACACTCCCCTTTTGAACATTGCGCGCCTTTTTGATATTGCGCTTATGAGTATTACTTCCCCTAAAACATATGCGCTTTTTACAATAAACTATGGTAATACGCTCTTTTGAAATTCACGCGCCTAATCTATCTATCTATCCACTCCCCCAAAAAGAATATAGAATATGATCACCGAATATTCTGTAAAGGTAAGCGCTCTTTATAATAAGTCGAACTCCCTATGAAAATCAAGAACTTAAGATATAGAGTTTGACTCCCCTGAAATTCAAGCGCACTTTGAATTTTGAAATCAGCTCGGCCTTCTTTGAACATTGTAGCTCAATATTTTTTATTTTATATTTTTTTTATATTTTTTTTATGGCCTTTTCTTTCTCTCTTTTTTTTTTATGGCCTTTTCTTTTTTTTATTTATTGGCCTCTCTTTTTTTTATGGCTTTTTCCTTTTTTTTTTTTTTTATAACAGAAAAATAAAAAGAAAAAAATGTCAAATCAAGAGCTTTGGAATAGTCTTGATTTGGTGTGTTTGCTCACGTCACATACCGATCACGAGTGTGGAGCAAACCAAATACCACACGTGTCGGGGTCTTGTGCGACTGTTCATCATCGCATACCGACCATACATGTGGAGCAATCGTCGTCTATTTACCATGTATGATCGGGATCCTGCAAAACAAATTATCGGGACTTTGGTACCCACCTTTGAACGGGTCCTCCCTTATTAGCAGATAAACATTTAGGCATAACAAGTATGAAATCATCATGTAAAGTGTTCTTTAACTTAGGAATCCAAATCCGTTTTGGTCTACTTATTGTCATTTGCAATTTTGGAGTCCATACTTGATTATCCCTATATGGTTGAGAGAATGTAGATTTGGTGAATGTGTGTCTATTTGAGAATATTTTTTCTTGCGCCAGTCGCATAAGATGTTTTTCGGATTTGACTTTGACTGGGTATTGTAAGTAAGAATTCGAGCTAATAGCATTAATAGAATCATGGATAAAAGAATCGTATTTCCTATATTGAAGAATCACATCATTCACAGCACAATGATTGTTTGAAAGTTTATTATTATTCAGACAATTGTTATATTTAGATGTTTCAGCTTTACTTGAGAGTTTATAAGAATTTTCTATTTTAGCCTTTTTAGCTTTAGTAATTTCTTTCTTTAATTTTGAATTCGGAATGACTTTAGAATTTTTCTTCTCAGGAATAGACTTAGAGACATTTTCGTTCATCTGAATATAGAATGATTTCTCTTGCTTTATTCTTTCTTTCTTGATAGATTTAGTCATTCATGGTTTGTTCTTATTCTGTTTTGAAGATATGTCTTTTAATGGTTCGTTTTTAACAGAATAGGAAGCTGAGGTTGCGCCTTTTTCTAAGGAATATTTGAGAATTGAATTCTCCTTTTGAAGTTCGTCTACTTTAGCTCGAAACCCATTTCGTTCGGAATCTAGAAGAGAATGTAATTCAGCAATTTTGCGATTACTTTCTAGAATGTAGCAATCCTTAGGTTCGGGTTTTATAGTTTGTAAAGAATGTTCATTTTCAGTTGTGTTGGGCACTTGCTCATCTGTCTGAGTTGACATATTGCTAAACATAGGCTTTTGAGCTTGTCTTTTCGTCGCAAGAGTATCTTCTAGTTCTTTAATTTTTGAATATAGTGACTTGCGTTCTTCAAAGAGACAATTATATGTAGCTAAAGAAGTTTTATTGTCATTTTTACAATCAGACAGTTCTTTTGTAAGTTCACAGACTTTTATTTCAGAACTTCCTAATTTTAATTCAAGGTCTGTGATTTTGGCTTGTGCAGTAGCTAAAATATATTGAAGACTAGATGCTTTATCAAGATATTGTCTAAGAACACGCTCATTATTAGCTAACCTATCTTCTAACTCTTTAATAGTTTTTCTTTGAGCGTTTATATAAGAATCCATTTTTGACGTTTCAGTTCAGACCAATTTAAGTTTGAAAATTTTAATTTGTAAATAATGTCGTGGTGTATAGAATGTTGGATTTTAATTTCAATTATGTTGGATGCTTATTGATCGTTATCGTGTGTTTGAATTGATATTAAATTTTGGATCAATGTGTTCAAATAGATTTTCGAATGATTAAGTTTTCAGAAGTTTAGGTATCAAAAAGACTTTTGAAATGATTAGAAAAGAGAAAAAATTGTACCGAGAATAATTTTTGTACCGAAAAATTTTACCAGTCAAAAAAAAATTTGTTACCCAAAACTTTCTCGTATGAACCGGGAACCTTTTTAAAGCAGGTACAAAAAAAATCTCGTTGCCAAAAATTTGAAATTTTAGGATTTTTTTTTTTTTGCTACCTAAAACTATCGAAGGCTTTGCGGCATCGAAAATCTTTTACCCATCATAAGTTTTCGTATGTGTATAGAATAGTTTTTCGTATAGAGACTTTTTCGAACGAGAGAAAAATATTTTTCGTATAGGAATTGTTTTTTCTCGGATGAACAGTAGCGTGCGAAAAAAATTTATTTTTCGTGCCAAAGTTTTCGTATGGAAGACTTTTCGTACGAGGACAAAAATTGATTCCAAATCCTTTTCGTATAACAAATATTTTTCGTACGAAAGTCAGTTTTGTGTATCACAAATGCGAATATGAAATAGGGTGCGAATGTATTATGCAAAACAGTAGTAACAAAAACTTAATATTATAATAATATTTTTGTTTAAGAAAGTTCGCAAACTTTGCTTTGTTTTTTTTTTTTATTATTATTTTTTTATTATGAAGTCAGTTCGAGAAAGTTTTATTATTATTATTATTTTATTTATTTTAAGTTTTTTTTATTATTTATTTATTTATTATTATTATTTTTTTTCGGTTCGACAAACTCTTTGGGTTCGAGAAAGTCTACGAGAGATTTATTTTTTTTATTTTTTGTTTTATTTTTTTATTTTTTTTTTTATGCTGATTCGACAAACTTCAAATTTTTTTTTATTATTATAATTTTTTTATTATTTTTTTTTAGTAACTGATTCGACAAACTTCATTATTAGAATAATATTTTTTAATTTTTTTAAATTTTTTTTTTTTACTCTATCTCTGATTCGACAAACTTTTATTATAATAATATTTTTTTTTGTTTTACAGACAGTTCGAGAAACATGTTGGGTTCGACAAACTTTTTATAGACAGTTCGCAAAACTTTTGCGAATGAACAGTAATTTCGCGATGTACAGTAACTTCGTGCGAAAAATGAACAGTAACTTCGTGCGAAAAAATGAACTAGTGCGAAAAAGTTTATATATGGTACGAAAACGCGATTTTATATGTGAAATCTTCAAATAACACTCAAATTATCACTTTAAACACAGTTAATTGATCGAAATATGTTGGGCAATCACTGAAAACACTCGATTAACACAATCAAGAGCATAATATATCAGATTTCAAAGTTTTCGCAAGATGAATAGTATAAACATCGAAAGTATCATTTTGATCGTAAATTCTAATTTTCCAGTTCTAATCACAATTGATCAATCAATTAAGCACATTTGATATTGCGAAAGATATTCAGCTTAATATCATGCGAAAACAGCAGGCAATCATCATACGAAATCTAAATCATGTTGGGTTCGAGAAACATGTTGGGTTCGACAAACTTTTTATAGACAGTTCGCAAAACTTTTGCGAATGAACAGTAATTTCGCGATGTACAGTAACTTCGTGCGAAAAATGAACAGTAACTTCGTGCGAAAAAATGAACTAGTGCGAAAAAGTTTATATATGGTACGAAAACGCGATTTTATATGTGAAATCTTCAAATAACACTCAAATTATCACTTTAAACACAGTTAATTGATCGAAATATGTTGGGCAATCACTGAAAACACTCGATTAACACAATCAAGAGCATAATATATCAGATTTCAAAGTTTTCGCAAGATGAATAGTATAAACATCGAAAGTATCATTTTGATCGTAAATTCTAATTTTCCAGTTCTAATCACAATTGATCAATCAATTAAGCACATATTTGATATTGCGAAAGATATTCAGCTTAATATCATGCGAAAACAGCAGGCAATCATCATACGAAATCTAAATCAAAGCAAATGACCTTTTTCGTGCGAAGAACATGCCATACGAAAAAAAATTTCAGCAAACAAAAAGTCGATCAATTCACACGATTTTGGCTCTGATACCAATTGTTAGGTCCGTTTTTATCATCCAACGAAGAACTCGAGCATAGATTCGATAGATTTACCTCGATGATAATGCGAGCGGAAGCTTTAGGATTAAATCAATCAAATCTTCATTAATCACAAATTTTCTCTCCAATTACCTCTCTCTCTCTACAATTCAACCCTAATTAAGATAATTGTGAGAGAGATTTTCTAGTGAGAGAAAGCTAAACTCAAGTTATGTGCTAATCACACACACTTGCCCTATATGTACCAAAGCATACTTTGGTATATTTACACTTTAGTCCCTATATTTACATATATTATAATTAAGTCCCTAGACAAAGATAACATGATATTGAACACTATAAAATATTTGCAACATTGGGCTAAAAATAAAAAGGTTAAAAACCGATAGAGGTGGTGAATATATTGCCTTAGATGATTTTTGTGAAAATCATGGCATTATTCATGAGAGAACACCACCTTATTCACCACAATCAAATGGCATAGCTGAGAGGAAAAATAGAACTCTCAAAGTAATGATGAATGCCATGATGATTGAGTCAAGTGCTCACGAGAACTTGTGGGGTGAAGCGATTCTAACTGCTTGCTTTTTGCAAAATAGAATTCCTCACAAGAAAATTGGGAAAACTCCATATGAATTATGGAAAGGATATGCACCAAATATTAAATATTTAAAAATGTGGGGGTGCTTGCAAAGGTTTTATTAACCGAGCCAAAGAAGAGAAAAATTGGACCAAGAACTTGTGATTGCATGTTCATTGGTTATTCTCAGAATTCGGCAACTTATCGATTTTTAGTAATCAAAAGTGAAGAAGTTGCTGAAAATACAATTATTGAGTCCAAAAATGCTGAGTTCTTTGAACATATATTTCCCTCGAGAGATAAAAGGGAAAAATCTGATAATGATGATGATGATGATGAGAAATTTTCAGAAAATCCTAATCTTATTGAGAGGATAGGTAAGAGAAGGAATATTCCGAATATTTTTGGTGGAGACTACTATATGTATATGATAGATAGTGAACCAAAAACATATGATGAAGCGATATCATCATCCGATTCCAAGAAATGGAAAGAGAGTATAAAATCCGAACTGGATTCTATCTTGAGTAACAACACTTGGGAATTGGTTGATTTACCACCCGGTACAAAACCAATTAGTAGCAAGTGGATATTTAAAAAGAAATATCTACCTGATGGAAGTGTTGAAAAATATAAAGCAAGATTAGTTGCAAGAGGATTTACACAAAAAGAAAACGTTGATTATTTTGACACATTTTCTCCTGTCACGAGAATAGCATCAATCCGAGTATTGATAGTGATGGCTGCGACTTACAATCTATTTGTGCATCAAATGGATGTAAAAACAGCTTTTCTAAATGGAGATTTAGAAGAAGAAATTTATATGTGGCAACCTGATGGCTGCATCGTGAAAGGACATGAACGTAAAGTGTGTAAATTGAGAAAATCATTATATGGATTAAAACAAGCACCAAAGCAGTGACATGAGAAATTAGATAACACATTGGAGAATGAAGGTTTCTCAGCTTCGATCGTGGATCGATGTGTGTATCTAAAAAGAGAAAATGGTCATTGTATAATCATCGCTCTTTATGTCGATGATATGTTGATCTTTGGTAATTGTTTGAGCGTAGTCAAAGCCACAAAAGATTTCTTATCTAAGAAATTTGATATGAAAGATTTGGGAGAAGCCAAAGTCATTCTTGGTGTTAAAATTATAAGAAAAGAAAAGGGTATTTTATTGGTACAAGATCACTATGCGGAGAAAGTATTAAAAAGATTTGGATACTTTGATCTTAAACCATTATCGACCCCTTTTGATGCAAGCATGCATCTTGAGAAAAATCGAGGTGCTCCCGAGGCACAAACAACTTACGCTCAATTAATCGGAAGTCTATTGCATTTAGCAAACTTCACAAGGCCTGACTTGGCTTATGCAGTTTCACGGCTATGAAGATATACTAAAAATCCTGGTGAAATGCATTGGAAAGCCTTGTTGAGATTATTGAGCTATATTAGAGGCACTATAAATTATGGAATTTTTTATAGTGATTTTCTTGAAGTAATTGAAGGCTTCAGTGATGCCAATTGGATTTTAGATTCTGAAGATATGAAATCTACAAGTGGATATGTGTTCACTTTGGGAGGAGGAGCAGTGGCTTGGAGATCCTCTCGGCAAACTTTAATTGCTCGTTCTACAATGGATTCAGAGTTCATTGCATTAGAACTTGCTTGTGTAGAAGCTGAGTGGCTTAGAAATTTTATTAGTGACATTGCAATTGATAAGAGACCGATCACCTCTATATCTATGCATTGTGATTGTCAAGCCGCAATTGCTATAGCGAAAAATAAGACTTACAATGGAAAGAATAGACATATTCGCTTAAGACACAATGTGATTAAGCAATTGTTGAAAAATGGAGTAATTTCCATTGATTATGTGAGATCAGAGGTAAATTTGGCCGATCCTCTGACTAATCATTAGGGAGGCTTTTAATTGAGAAAACAACGAGGGGTATGAGACTTGTGCCACTCGATCATTAATGTGTGTGGATACCTAACCTTGATGATTGGAGATCCCATGAAAAAGGTTCATATAGGTAAGAACGAAGCACATGTTAATGCTGGAGCTTATTCCCTAAATTCCGTACCCATTTTGTAGTGAAGCTCAAATTTTAAGTGTAAGGTTGATCTAAGCTCTTAATGAACAAAGTGTAAGTGACTTAAGGAAAAGAGTTCCTTAAATGTTGGTTCACCTATAAGAAAAGAGAAGTGTGACCGCCTCTATGGAAATACGGCTAAGTTTCCTAAAGCTTTCTTGAAATATTAAAGGGACGCGCATGGCCATAAAGGCGCCCAACCGCGTAAGAAATGGAGATGGGAAAAACGTCATGACATTGTGACCTCTGTTTTACAACATGGTTGGTGGTTCATAGAAATTTATTTTCACTTTCCTAGTGATTCAAGTCTCAATTGTCTAAGGTTATGGTTCATAGTTTATTGAGAACACCATAACTTAAGTGTACTTTTTCCAAGCGTGATTGATCGAATAATTTGACAAGAATCCAATGTGTGGGGGATTGTTAGAATTATTATATTTAAGAACATTGGATTCTTATCAAATACTAATGCATGACTTTTGGTTTTTTTTTATGTCTCTTAAAGAGCATATATTTGAGCATTAACATGGCATCAATATGAGTCATGAAAGAGCATAAATTCTAGCCTTGAATGACCATGAACATGGCTCTTGAAGAGCATGAATAAGAGGCTTGACATGGTCATTCAATGAGAGTCTCTTGAGTTGGTTGATCACTACTATATATACTCCATTTCTCTTGCTCCCATGAACATATACACACATATAGTTCTTGGAAGAGGTTGTTGAACCCTTAGAAGCTACAAGTGAGTACTTGAAATAGCTTTTTAGGGCAGTGAAGGTTCTTCACGCCTCAACCTTCGTGTGCCATTCTTGAGAGATATATTACAACAGGACTCTCAACAAACGACTTTTCGAAAACCGTCATGAAAGAAACAGAAACACAATAATAGGAGAAAAGGCATACCAAAGGACCCTCCAGTCAAGTGAAAACAATTTACCAACAGAAACACAAGCAATAAAAACGTAATAACACGGCTCACTCGTTGTGTTTTCCAATAAGTGTAGGCCGTTATAAACTGTAAAGATCCGTAAGCAGCTGTGTCACCAATGGATTGATCGGCCCACTAGAGAAGTCATGTTAATATAGTTCTTGTTGCCTCTGTATACTGACTGAATAATTACCTTTCCGTTTTCATACGTTTATTCCAACAGAAATACCTCTCATAGCTAACAGTTTTTCTTAGAGGAATACTCTTGGCTTGACTGTTCACGTACAACAATCTGTTAGTTAGTTGACTTGCTTCTTCTATGTGACCAGTGAATTTTTTTTTTAAAATTCGAAATAAACCAAAAGTGTTAATCATGCATGAATTTAGCACTTACATAACAACACCAATTAGACAAGGTTCAATCAAACCCAACTCCCAGCCCTTTGCTTTCGAGCACGCCAGCTTTCGATCATCTTCTCCAGGTCAATCCCGCCACTTCGAGCTCCATTTTCACCACAAATCCTGGACAACGTCGAGTAAATAGCAGGATGGTCTTGCTCTATCATCCGTATCCCTTTTGAGGCGTTTTCAGCAAGCTCCAAACAGGAATGCAAACCACAAGCCCCAAGCAACGCACCCCAAACTACAACATCGGGTTCGAAAGGCATTCCCTTGATCAATTCTTCCGCCTTTTCTAACTGACCCGCCCTACCGTACAGGTCTACCATGCAAGAGTAGTGTTCCATCTCTGGCTTGATTCCATATTTCGCCACCATAGACTGGAAAAGCTCTTCACCTTCTTTCACCATTCCCCGATGAACGCATCCCGAAAGAACATTGATGAATGAGATCCTGTCGGGAACAAAACCACTCTTCACCATCCTATCGAACTCGGCCAAAGCCTGGGAAGCAAGTCCATGTCTGGCATATCCTCCAATTATCACGTTCCAAGACACCAAATTCTTGATAGACATGGACTGGAACACACAAAATGAAGCATCTATGTCTCCACATTTTCCATACATATCCACAAGGGAAGTGCCCAGAACCACATCGAGACGAACACCAAGCTTTACTATAAAAGCGTGAATTTGATAGCCCATGACAGAAGACGAGCAACCAGCACAAGCTTCCAAAATACTTGAACACGTGTAATGATTAGGGCGTGCATGGGACTTCATTATGGAGAGAAATAACTCGAAAGCCTCTGCATACTTTTCGCACTGCACGCAGCCTTTTATCATGGCAGTCCAAGACACGACATCCTTTGTTCTCAGCTCATTAAAAAAAGCTATGGCTTCATTGATCTCTCTGTTTTTCATATACCCGTTGACCATTATGCTCCCAGAATAAGAATTTTTAACAGGCATCTCACTGAATGCAGTCTTAGCTTCTCTTGTCATACCAAAATCCATAAAACCCAAGATTAACACATTCCAGGGGGCTACATCTTTGACTAAGATCTCATCAAACACCTGACGGAAACTGCTTTGATCGCATAAGCTGACGTAACCCCTCATTAGGGCAGAACCAAGACAAGCTTTAAGATCAAGCCCCAAACCGATCAGCGAACCGTGCAGCTGTGGGATCAAGATATTAAATTTTGTATCATGAAACGTGCTTATGAGCACAGCAAAAGTGAGCTCACTGGGCCTCGAGCCGTCTCTGATCATGCGCAGGAAACACTGATAAGCCTTTAGAGGATCTTGTGTGTCCCGATAACCTGAAAGCATTGTGTTCCAGGAAACTACGTCCCTCTTAGGCATTTGATCGAAAAGCTTCTCGGCTTCATGTATTTGACAGTTTTTGATATAACCATTGATCAAAGAGTTCCAGGTTACAGCATTTCTAGAGCGGGGATATGTATCAAACAATTTGCGAGCTTCAACAAGGTTTCCGTTGCGGACACTATGGTAGATATCGTGGTTCAAACTAATGGTGGAGAGTGTGTAAATAGAGCGGGAGAAGACAAGGATGTTGTTGGCTAGTATGCGCCCCAAGTGCATTCTAGGAATTTAATTTAGGACACAAGACGACGTCGCTTAGTAGGATAATCAGAAAAATCCGTATCCGACAATCATTACCGTTTAGGAAGACCAAGAAAATTAGGGAAATATTATAAAGCTGCCTCTTAAAAACTGGAGAAAACCCAAAATGGTCCCCGATGTTTACCCCATGAACTAACTTAGTCCCTAATATTTCGCGTGGACCAATTTAGTCCCTAATGTTCTTGAAAATGAACCAAATTGGTCCCTCCGTTAGTATGTCCGTTAATTTGGATGGAAAATGACACGTGGCGACACGTTATTCGTCAGAATTAAAAATAATAAAAATAACATAAAAAAGGATAAAAAAGAAAAAGAAAAATACAACTAAATTAAAATAAAATAAAAGATTAAAAATAAAGAATAAATAAAAAATATAGTAAAAAATAATAAATAAAAAAATAAATAAAAAATAAAGAGAAGTGAATAAAAATATAAAAAATAGATAATAATAAATATATAAAAAAAATATAAATAAATATAAATAAAAAATATATTTATTTTTTTGTTTTATTTAGTAATACACAAATTTCAAAACAAAATTTTAATCTTTTTTTCAAAACAAAATTTAGTAATACACGAAATCGTCCCCGTCCCTAATTACGTATCGACACGTTTTTCACTCTTTTTTTTAAAATTTTTTTATAATTAAATAAAACAAAAAATAAATATATATTTTTTATTTATATTTATTTATATATGTTTTTTATATATTTATTATTATTATCTATTTTTTATATTTTTTGTTCACTTCTCTTTATTTTATATTTTTTATTTTTATTTTATTTATTATTTTTTACTATATTTTTATTTGTTCTTTAGTTTTAATCTTTTATTTTATTTTAATTTAGTTGTTTTTTTCTTTTTCTTTTTTTATCCTTTTTATGTTAATTTTATTATTTTTAATTCTGACGAATCACGTGTTGACACGTGTCATTTTCCATCCAAGTTAACGGACATACTAACGGAGGGACCAATTTGGTTCATTTTCAAGAACATCAGGGACTAAATTAGTTCACGCGAAACATTAGGGACTAAATTGGTTCATGGGGTAAACATCGAGGACCATTTTGGATTTTCTCCCTAATTATCATTATTTAAGTAATTTAATCTGTCAATTAATCAATCATATTTTCTCTATTAATTAATTATTAAAAAAATTTAAAAATATTAAGGTAATTCTCTTTCTATTGATCAATCTATTATCATGTGTATATAATAATTACCTTAATTAATTGGTATGTTAGGTTGATTTACAAATTTACTCTTAGTTTTTTATTGATTCTAATTTTATCCTTATAAATCAATTTTTAAGATATTTACAAAAATTATTTAAAAATGACTTTATGGTTTCATTTACAATATATTTAAATAATAAATAACAATTAAATTATAAATTAATATTATATACATATATATTATAACACACATCAAGTGTCCGTTAAATCTATATATACATTTAAATGTAGTCTTCACAATATTGTGACACGTGTCCAATTTAATTAATAAAAAATAAATATGAAAATATTAATAAAAAATTAGAAACGAGAGAGGAATACGAGCTTATAGAATCAATATCATTAAGTATAGAAGTGTCGTATTTCCTACCTTCTAGACTCACATCATTCACTTTGTAATGTGTACTAAATGAGCTACTTTTGTTTAGACAATGATTACTTTTGGACGTTTCAGTTTTAATAGAGAATGTGTAATTATTGTCTACTTTAGTTTTAGTAGCTTCTTTCTTTAATTTTGATTTTAGAATGACTTTGGGTATTTTTGGATTAGGAATAGAGGTAGAACCAAATTTAGTCGAGGCAATAGAAGATAATTTGTCTTCCTCTATTCTTTCTTTATTGATATTTTTAGTCATTCTTGCGCCTTTTTGAGAGGAATTTTTGAGAATTAAATTCTCCTTTAAAAGCTCATCTATTTGAGCTCGAAACCCGTCTGGAGTGTAGCAATCCTTAGGTTCGGGTTTTATCGATAGTATAGAATGTTCCTTAGTTGGCACTGACTCAATTGTTTGAGTCGACTTATTTAGAGACAAATTTTTCTCAAGTTGATCTTTCTTTACCAGAAGAAGCTCTAATTCTTTAATTTTAGAGTGTAATCTTGTGCATTCTTCAGAAAGATCTTTATTTTGAGCTTGATAATCTTTATTTTCCTTTAGTTCTGTTGTTTCAGAATCTGATTTAGCAAGATCATTGTTAAGTTTAGCTATTGTCTCATTAGCTAATTGAAATTTTATTCCTAGATTGGCTTCTTCTAATAGATGTTTTCTTAGGACAACTTCATTATTGGCTAATCTTGCTTCTAATTTCTTGACCATTTCGTTTTCATTATTTGTGGATGAGAATTTTTGCAACATTGAATTGTTTGCTTCATCACAGGCAGACAGACTTGTTTTCAACTCACATATTTTTTATTCATGTTCTGTGGTTTTAGTCTTCAACCTTATAAGCTCATCATTTGCATTGGTCAATTGACATTCAAGACTAGATTCAATTTCTAGATGTTTTCTTAAGACACGCTCGTTATTAGCTAGCCTAGTTTCTAGTGTCTTGATCATTTGTTCGTGAAATAAATCCATTTTAATCTTTTCAGTTCAAATATAGAATTTTGAAAATTTAAGTTCATATAATGTTGGTAATTAAATTCTATATAGAATGTTGGATTTTTAAAATTTTGTAAAAAATTGTTGGATGTATATGATCGTTGACGTGTTTTAGAATTGATTTAATTTGTGATCAATATTTTCGATTCTGTTTAAAAATTTTAATTTTTGATATTAACCGCAAACTTTTGATTTCAGTTCAGTTCATAAACTTTTCAGCACAACAAAGTTTAGATACAAATATTAATTATCGACTTCGATTGTATCGTAGACTTTGTATATTATTAAAAGAATGTAAGTTTTACGGTTCTGATTTGACACAATATTAGTTTACGAATGAAAGAGAAGCTGTAAACATTGCTTTTTGGTTTACGAGTAAAGAATGTTTACGAATGAGAATCGTTCGTAAACCTTAAAGAACAGTAAACAGTAACTTTCGTGAAGTAAAGGTTAATCGTAAACTAATAGCGCTTGTATACGAATGAAGAATATTCGTAAACCTTACTTAAAGATAGTTTACGAATGAAATATATTCGTAAACAATAGATATGTGAAGGTTTACGATTGAGATTGATTCGTAAACAGTTTTTGTTCGTAAAGTAAGGCTTGAAGTTTACGTTTGGCTTGAACGAAATGTTAAATGCGCGGAAGCTTAATTCAAACCTTAAACGTTTGAGAAACCGTTCGATCTGGGCAGAGTGAATCCGAAACCTACTTGATTATCGAGCAGCAAATCCAGATGATAATCAAGAGGTCTTCAATTCATCTTCGATCGAATTTTGTTTGTGTGTTTCAGATAGAAGGTTTACGGGTCTAAGTTTGTATGAAAAGGTTTTCGCAAATGATTTTAAAATGATTTATACGAAAAAAAAATTATACTGAGAATAATTTTTGTACTGAAAAATTTTACCGGAAAAAAAATTTCTTTACCCAAAAAATTTTCTAAGCCTCGGTAAACCTTTGAAAAGTAGGTACAAAAAAAAATCTCGTAGTAGCAAAATGTTTACGGGTAAACCGTTTAGGATATTTTTTTTTTTTTTTTTTTTTTACTGAAAACCTTTTCAAATGTTTACGGGTATTTAGGTTTACGAGCAGAATTTTTTCGTAAACCTTGTTCGTAAACGAGTTTACGAATGAAAATGATCCGTAAACAGTGCCTTTATAGTTTACGAACAAAATGTATTCGTAAACAGTTCACTTAGATAGTTTACGAATGAGATATGTTCGTAAACAATGCCTTGACCTGGTTTACGATTGAACAGCTTTCGTAAACAGTAACTTCCGCAAAGTAAAGTTTACGATTGAAATGTATTCGTAAACAGTGTCTTTCGTAAAGTAAAGTTTACGATTCAAAAGTGTTCGTAAACAGTACCTTCGTAAAGTAAAGTTTACGATTGAAAAGCTTTCGTAAACAGTTCCTTCGTAAAGAAAAGTTTACGAATGAAAAGTATTCGTAAACCTTTACACACTGTAAAAGTTAAAATTAACTTTGACTTTAGCCTTTGACCGAAAAGTAGACTTTGACTTCACCCACTGTTGGGATCGTAAACGAGGTTTACGATTGAAAAGCTTTCGTAAACCTTTCGTTGACCGTAAACTTAAATGCTTTGACCATAAACTATAAAGCTTTGATCGTAAAGTTTTCTGTTCGTAAACTAAATTTTTATTCGTAAACTTTACAAATACAGTATATGTTTGATCAAAAACACTTAAATTCTCAAATTAAGCTCAGATAATCGATCGAAAACAGCAATTAAACATGTAAAAACACTCGATTAAACCAGTTCAAAGCAAAACATATAGAATTTTCGAGTTTTTCACATGAACATTTTGAAGATTATAAGAACAATTCGATCGAAAATCAACACAATTAGTCCAATTTCAGCTTCAATCAGTCAAATTAATCAACAATTAATCATCGCAAACAGTGAATTCATCGTAAACACCTAAGCAAGCAGCTCAAAAGATCAATCAACAGTTTAAATTGCAGAATCGTAAACTTCAAAATCAAGCTTAATCGAAAACAATTTCAGCTCATCAATCGATCAATTCAAACACGCATGCTCTGATACCAATTGTAAATCCCAGATTTCATCCAACATATGATTAAACTTGAGAATTAAGATCAATTGAGATTACCTTTTATGATTTGCGCGGAAGCTTATGGATTAAATCTTCAATCAATCTTCATTGCAATCCAAGTTTCTCTCTACAATATACCTCACTTTCTCCCTCTATAATTAAACCCTAATTATGCTAATGATGAGAGAGAAATCTAATCTAGTGAGAGAAACTAAAACTCAAGTTGTTGTGTTAATCACACATACTTGCCCTATATATACCAAAGCATACTTTGGTATATTTACACTTTAGTCCCTATATTTACATAAAATACAATTAAGTCCCTAGACAAAGATAACATGATTATTGAACACTAGAAAATATTCCTAACAATAATGCCTACAATATTTGAAAGTAGATAACCAAGATAAGAGTATGATATTTGCCAAATTGAGCTGGAGAGCAACAATGCTTTTATCTTGTAAGAAAAATAAACATACCACAAAGATATGAATGCAATAGATAATTTATTATGTGTTTTTTGCATCAACCAAATTATCCATCAATTATTTTATACAACACATAATTCATATCTCAATTATCTAACACATCACAACAAATATACAATAAAATACAGGAATATAATGTTGATAAACAGAGATGCATAAACAAATATACATAGTCCTGGTATAACAATGATGAAATAATTTAATATATTCATCGAATAACACATATGAATAATTAAAAGAAAAAAATTTATGCCAATCATATTGGACGTATAATATTAAGATCGAAACAAATAGTAAATGAGCAGTAAAGTATAAAAGCATAACACATCCATTTTTAAGATGCAAAATGTTTGTGCATGATATTTCAGTGTCAAAGCATATAACTGGAAATATTAAATTTATACCTTTTAGTAAATTTATTTTTATTATAATCACGAATAATTCTAGCAAAGTAACTAATAAAAATCATCCGAAATAGCAAATAGCAAGTAATCATGTCATTTTTGTTCATCATCAACGAGTTAAAGGCTGAAATATGTTAATCTTTGTCCATTAGTCATAATATGCATGGACGTGCAAGAAAAATTAGGCTGTATAAAATAAATGATGTTGCTTATAGTTGAAATTGATAGAATTATATCGCAGTTGTTTATAGTTTCACATAATATAAGTAATTTGGATCCATGACAAAATACATAAGAAACTCAAAATTTTCATAGTTTCCAGCCCTATCATATCTACTAAAATTCAAAATATTCATTTATTTTGCATATAAAAATAAAATGTTCGGAATGGAAGGTTAACTGATTGGAGGTGACCAGAAGTAACATCGATTGTCTCAAATCAATAAGAGGCGAGGATTCTCATAATTCTTCAACGTACTCTGAAGAAAGCAGACACATAAACACTTTGAAAACTTGAAGAACTACCTTGTCAGTTTCAGCCAGAGTAAGCAATGTTGCTTCAACTTGAGAAATTTTTCAGGAATCAAAGGTGGAAGACTGGCATGTATTTCTGCACCCATTGCAGCAAATATTAAGTCAGGAAAAATGATTGTTCATTACATGGGATATTATACTGATTTTACAAACAGCACGCTTTAAAAAAAAAAAAAAAACATATCAAATCCTTTATACCGTCTTGAAGGAAAAACTGAACCACATTAACAAAATTATTTGAAAAAATAAGCACGTACTCTTGTAGTCACTCCAAGTACCATGAGCAAATATGTTAAGTAAATCGAAGAACGATGTATAGAACAAAGATCTTCATATAAACTACACGAGGAAGAAGGCTATAGGTGTTCCAAACATAATTAAAATAAAAATATATAACCTTAAAGACGAAATTAACTTCATGGGAATTGATAACATTGACGTAGATGCTGGCAAATCTTCTATTCGTACAGAGCGTAACGAAAGCACTTCACCCAGTTTTTTGTTGAACAGATCGAAATGAGTCCGTTGGAATGGTGTAGCTATTGATATCAAATGTAAAGGCTGTTTTATTTTGTTAGGAACAAAAATGGTGTATTTTTGAAAAAATGAAGTTAGATAGTGTGAGCAGTTAATGTAAAACGTGGTGTATTTATCAATATTACATGTAAATTCGTGGTGTATTTGTATTAAAAAAATAATAATAATATTTTTGTTTTGACTTGTTCAACATGCATGTAAAAAAGGTATTAATAGTCATTTAAATTATGGGGGAAAAAGAATAATATTTTTGTTTTGACTTGTTCAACATGCATGTAAAAAAGGTCTTAATAGTCATTTAAATTATGGGACACGTGGCACGCTGGGAACGAAACTACATTTAAATGTATATATAGACTAGTTTTTTGCCCGTGCAATGCACGGGTCTTAACTATCTATAACGAATGTAAGTTACTAAGATAACTTAATTATGTATCAGAAAATAATAATATTATTTTTTCATAAAGTTGTTATATTATGATAATGGCTGATTATTAAGAAATAGAACTTTGGATGCGTTTATTATATAAAGAATATCATATCTAAAATTAAAAATATCGTAAATTTTATCATAAAAAGTAGTAATATGCCAAATAATTTGGTATATTTAAATTAGATAATAATAAATTAACGTTATAATTTGGTATATCAATGTGTTTTAGAATATTGTACCATTTATGAAAGCATGTGTATCATTATAAAATGCATAACTATTTAATATGTCAGAAAAATTAATATGTCTAACAATTAGATATATTTGATGAGTAAAATGCATCACAACTGACGTCGCTTGAAGAGCAAATAATTATATTCTTCCTCCCAATTGACTCTAAAAACATACGACACCTTAATTTCATTATCGTATGCGTTGGGCGCCTGCAGAATAAAAACGAATTCCGACGTCAAACGGCTATTTATGTAATCATGTATTAAGAATGGCCCATCATCTCCACCCTAAATTATTGTCGAAAAAGATTAATGAGTTTAAGATGTCATGCTAAATACGAAGCGTATAAAAAAATATACCTCAGTGTACATTTGCTTTAAATCCGATGCCGATATGCCTAATATGATTTTTGCCTGATCATTCCAGCAAGTCAACTGTTTGGAACATGATTTATCATTAATTGTTATCTTCAATCTATACCTGAAAGACGTGATAATATAATAAGATACCAAACAAATTAAGAAATGTAGATTTAATGTTTCAAATCACAAAAAAAAAAAAAAAAAAAATTGCATATGGATGTAAGTAATTACCTTGGAATAGTGTGTGTGGCCAACCTATTGCAAGCTATGCAATAACCATCTGTGGTCTTGTTGACCATACAGAACGGACACGAATCATACCAAATAGTTGTCATATCTATTTGAATTATACATGCACGTACACGAAAGTATCGTACCTGCAGGCAATCAATAAGGTTTGATTCTTTTAATATATAAAAGACTGAATATTCTATTTTGCATAAAATGTAAGGAAATCTTACGTTTTCAATGACACCATAATTAATTAAGTTGATCCAAACAGCATCAAGCAAACTGTGTAATTGATGTAGAGTTTTCCCCCTTATCTGACTCAATGAAATGTGCTTATGTGCAATCTTATCATGTGCATACCTGAAATATAATAATATTTTAGATAAATAATCTGCATGTGAGTAAGTATGGATGTGTAACGAAATTTTAAGAAAATTAAATACCAGAGACGGATCCTGCGTGCCTCGTTAAGGTTTGGATAAAAAAAAAACTCTGCTAAATCTTGCAGTATTTATATATGCACCTAAATCGAATCATATATTAGCAATGAATGTAGCATATAAAAAATAAATTACCGTCATTATCATGCAATTAAAAATAAAATAAACGAATAAATTGTCGAACTCACCATCAAAACCCTTCACTTCACCTCTTGATACATCCAGAATTTGATATTTTTTTTCGTCACATGAAAGATGATAACATTCATTTGTGGCATAATCTCCCCATAGGCAAAGTTTAATTACATTCATGCTGAAAACAAAAAAGCAAATAAGTAGAACGAAAATAATAATTATGTAATGAAAAAGGTAGTAATTTTAGTACGGTACCTCGTATCACAAAGTAAGACATTTCAACATGAGTTTGGACAGATGTGCCATTTTTATTCTTGAAACTAACATTTTCCAACTCTCCGACATAAACTACTAAGCCAATCGCATCTGCAGTAAATGTTGAAAGATAAAATTAATATACAATGATATAAGAACATTGTAAAAAAAATAAGAGTACTCACCGACTAAATGGTCCTTGTGGGTAACATAATGTGGAATTGCACTAAGTTGATCAAACTGAAAGTTATGTAGAGGAATATCATCATCAGTGTGATGTCTGTTATCTACAATTTTGGTTGATCGGTTAAACTTCAACTTGTAATCATTCCGCATGTGCCAATCAAATTCTGATGCTGGGTCGACGCTTAAATTATCAATGTAATAAACCATCCCTACTTTCAAAATATCCCGATAATTATCAATATCGTCATTCTGTAGGGTAACTTGTATTTCAGTTCCCTGTAAAAGAATTGTTAATACATAACAATAGTATATGCGGGAATTGAATGATAAATTTATAAAATTTAACATGTAATGAAAATGATTTTCATACCTCGACATCAATGAAGATTAAATTTTGTACCCTATACTCTCTGTTGGATCGTATGTTAGTATGAAGATCGTAGCGCCACAATAAACGTCCTCGCAGATTCCACGTGCAATTATAGGGGCATATATGTCTAACCGGTTTGTATCTGAGAGGTTCCATCTGCAATAATTTTAAACAGTTATTAATTGTTAATTATAATCAATGTCAAGGTAAAAAGTTATGAGAAAAAAAAAGAATTTAAAATAATAATAACATATTAAAATACTTAAGAATATATTACAACTTAAATTACATCTACAATAATTTCAAACAGCATAATGTAATAGTTAACTGTTAATTATAATCAATGCTGAGGCAAATATTAAGAGACAAAAAAAATCTTAAAATAATAATAACAACGTATTAGAACACTGAAGAAAAACTACATTAGTGTTACAAATTGTCATTACATATTGGATAAAACTTCACTATATACAACATTCTTCGGAATATTTTCTGGTAAATCATTACGTATTAGAATCTTGAGCCCATTGGGTGATGTGACTCGAGATAGTGCGACATAAAGTTGTCCATGACTGAAGACAGGATTCGAAAGATATAAACCAACCGAATTCAATGTTTGTCCCTGACTTTTATTAATTGTCATCGCAAAGGCCAATTTAAGAGGAAATTGTCTTCTTCTAATGGCAAAACCCGCCTCTTGGTTGGAGGGTGATAAATCTATGGGTGGTATGAGAACATTTTCACCGGTCTTTGGCCCCAATATTACTGTTGCTTCAACCACCGTATCCCCTAGCTTGTAAATAACCAACCGTGTTCCATTGCACAAACCAAGCGACTGATTCATGTTACGCAATAAAATGACCGGTGCTCCTATTTTTAATTGTTAGGAATATTTTCTAGTGTTCAATAATCATGTTATCTTTGTCTAGGGACTTAATTGTATTTTATGTAAATATAGGGACTAAAGTGTAAATATACCGAAGTATGCTTTGGTATATATAGGGCAAGTGTGTGTAAAATACATACAACTTGAGTTTTAGCTTTCTCTCACTAGAAACACTCTCTCATCGTTATCATAATTAGGGCTTAATTGTAGAGAGAGAAATGAACTTATTGTAGAGAGAAGCTTGTGATTAATGGAGGTTGATTGAGTTTATACCCAAAGTCTTCCGCGCGTTTATTATCAAGGTAATTCGATCAATCTATGCTCAAGTTTTATTGATTGGATGTTAAAACTGTGACCAACAATTGGTATCAGAGCATGCGTGTTAAGAATTGATAGATTTCTAGCTGAATTTGATGTTTACGATGCATGATTTTGTTGAAATATAGTTTACGATCGTTTTACTGTTCATCGCAAACTTGTTTACGATCATTGCTACTGTTCATCGCGATCATCACTGTTCATTGTATTTTTGAGTGTGCTGCTTGCTTAGATGTTTGTGATGTTGTGTTGGATACTGTTTGCGATGATTAATAGTTGATTAATTGAGCTGATTATTGCTGAATTTGGACCAAATTATTGATTTTCGATCGAATTGTTCTTATGATCTTCAAAGTGTTCATGTGAAAACCTCGAAAATTGTTTATGTTTTGCTTTTGATCTGGTTTAATCGAGTGTTTTTTACATGTTTAATTGTTGTTTTCGATCGATTATCTGAGCTAAATTCGAGAACTTAAGTGTTTTTGATCGAATTTAATCGAATTGCAAAGTTTACGAATCGGATATCGATCGTAAACCTCTTGATTATCTGTTTACGAATCCACATTCATCGTAAACCTTCACATTTCTACTGTTTACGAATATATTTCATTCGTAAACTATCTTTAAGAAAGGTTTACGAATACTTTTCATTCGTAAATGCTTTAAGGAAAAGGTTTACGAATATTAACTTTGCAATAGTCTGTCGATTAGCTTTGCGAACGAAAAGTTTACGGTCAACGAAAGGTTTACGAACGCTTTCCAATCGTAAACCTTGTCTACGCGGTTAAAGTTTACGGTCAAACCTTTACAGTGTGTAAAAGTTTACGGTCAAACACATAAGTTTACGATCCATTCAGTTTCCATTCGTAAAGTTACTATTTACGAACCATTTTCATTCGTAAACCAGTAAAGGGAAGGTTTACGAATAAATTTCAATCGTAAACTATCTCGAGTCACTGTTTACGAATACTTTTCAATCATAAACTTTATTTTACGAAACTACTGTTTACGAAAGATTTTCAATCGTAAACCATGTTTACGAATCAACAGTGTGTGAAGGTTTACGAATACTTTTCAATCGTAAACTTTACTTTACGGGTTACTGTTTACGAATCAGTTTCATTCGTAAACCAGTAAAAATAATTGTTTACGAATACTTTTCATTCGTAAATATCAAGGCACTGTTTACGAATCATCTTCATTCGTAAACTATCTCAAGGCACTGTTTACGAATCTATCTCATTCGTAAACTATAAAGGTTTACGAATCACAAAAGTTTACGGTCAAATACTGCCCGTAAACCTAAAAGACCCGTAAACATTTGAAAAGGTTTTCAGTAGCAAAAACAAAAAAACAAAAAAAGTCCTAAAATTTTCAATTTTTTTGCTACGAGATTTTTTTTGTACCTACTTTTCCAATGTTTTCTGAGGCTTAGAAAATTTTTGGGTAAAGAAATTTTTTTTTTGTCCGGTAAATTTTTTTTCAATACAAAAATTATTCTCGTTATAATTTTTTTTTCATATAAATCATTTTAAAATCATTTGCGAAAACCTTTTCATACAAACTTAGACCCGTAAAACCTTCTATCTGAAACACACAAACAAAATTCGATCGAAGATGAATTGAAGACCTCTTGATTATCATCTGGATTTGCTGCTCGATAATCAAGTAGGTTTCGGATCCACTCTGCCCAGATCGAACGGTTTCTCAAACGATTAAGGTTTGAATTAAGTTTCCGTGCATTTAACATTTCATTCAAGCCAAACGTAAACTTACAGTTACTTTACGAAACTTACTGTTTACTGTTCTCATTCATTCGTAAACTTCAAAGCTTTACTTTACGATTCCATTTCATTCGTAAACCATCTATAGCAAAGGTTTACGAATAGTTTTTATTCGTAAACTCATCCAGGAAGAGGTTTACGAATCTATTTCGTTAGTAAATCACATAAGACTCTTGTTTACGAATCATCTGCAACCGTAAGCATCCTGAGCCTACTGTTTACGATTTGACATCAATCGTAAACCTTTACAGATCTACTGTTTACGAATCTATTTCATTCGTAAACCATCTATAATCAAGGTTTACGAACCTTTCTCATTCGTAAACAAGCGATATAAGTTTACGATTCAACTCTTTACGAATAATTCTCATTCGTAAACAAGGGCTATAAGTTTACGATTAAACTTTACTTCACGAAAGTTACTGTTTACAGTTCTTCAAGGTTTACGAACGATTAAAAAATTACGAACGATTCTCATTCGTAAACATTCTTTACTCGTAAACTAAAAAGCACTGTTTACAGCTTTCTCTTTCATTCGTAAACTAATATTGTGTCAAATCAGAACCGCAAAACCTTACATTCTTTTAATAATATACAAAGTACAAGATACAATATAAGTCGATAATTAATATTTTGTATCTAAACTTTGATGTGCTGAAAAGTTTATGAACTGAACTGAACTGAAATTAAAAGTTTGCGGTTAATATCAATATCTAAAATTTTCTAAACAGAATAAAAAAAAAAAAATATTGATCAAAAATTAAATCAATTCTAAAACACGTCAACGATCAATATACATCCAACAATTCTATTTGATCAAAATTAAAATCCAACATTCTATATAGAATTTAATTACCAACATTATTTGAACTGAAATTTTCAAAATTCTATATTTGAACTGAAAATATTAAAATGGATTTATTTCACGAACAAATGATCAAGACACTAGAAGCGAGGCTAGCTAATAACGAGCGTGTCTTAAGAAAACATCTAGAAATTGAAGCTAGTCTTGAATGTCAATTGACCAATGCAAAGGATGAGATTATAAGGTTGAAGACTAAGACCACAGAACATGAATCAAAAATATGTGAGTTGAAAATAAGTCTGTCTGCCTGTGATGAAGCAAACAAGTCAATGTTGCAAAAATTCTCATCCACAAATAATGAAAAAGAAATGGTCAAGAAATTAGAAGCAAGATTAGCCAATAATGAAGTTGTCCTAAGAAAACATCTATTAGAAGAAGCCAATCTAGGAATAAAACTTCAATTAGCTAATGAGAAAATAGCTAAACTTAACAATGATCTTGCTAAATCAAATTCTGAAACAACAAAACTAAAGGAAAATAAAGATTATCAAGCTCAAAATAAAGATCTTTCTGAAGAATGCACAAGATTACACTCTAAAATTAAAGAACTAGAGGTTCTTCTTGCAAAGAAAGATCAACTTGAGCAAAATTTGTCTCTAAATAAGTCGACTCAAACAATTGAGTCAGTGCCAACTAAGGAACATTCTATACTATCAATAAAACCCGAACCTAAGGACTGCTACACTCCAGACGGGTTTCGAGCTCAAATAGATAAACTTTTAAAGGAGAATTTAATTCTAAAAAATTCCTCTCAAAAAGGCTCGAGAATGACTAAAGATATCAAGAAAGAAAGAATAGAGGAAGACATATTATCTTCTATTGCCTCGACTAAATTTGGTTCTACCTCTATTCCTAATCCAAAAATACCCAAAGTCATTCTAAAATCAAAATTAAAGAAAGAAGCTACTAAAACTAAAGTAGACAATAATTATACATTCTCTATTAAAACTGAAACGTCCAAAAGTAATAATTGTCTAAACAAAAGTAGCTCATTTAATACACATTACAAAGTGAATGATGTCCGTCTAGAAGGTAGGAAATACGACACTTCTATACTTAATGCTATTGATTCTATAAGCTCGTATTCCTCTCTCAAGTACCCGGTCAAAGTCAAATCCGAATTGCATCTTAAGCGACTGGCGAAGGAGAAAATTTTCTCTTCTACAAAAAGACACACATTCACCGATGCTGAAAAGTTAAATTTCAAAAAGGTACAACAAATTTGGAAACATAAGCTACAAATAGAAATAAGTAGTCCTCGACAAATGTGGATTCCTATGACTGCTTTATGTGATAATTTTGCTTCCAAATTTGAACCTTATATGCATAATTGTTTCACTGCTAATCAGGGAGGACCCGTCCAAAAATGGGTACCAAAGTCCCGATAATTTGTTTTGCAGGTTCCCGATCATACATGGTAAATAGACGACGATTGCTCCACATGTATGGTCGGTATGCAATGATGAGCAGTCGCACAAGAACCCGACACGTGTGGTATTCGGTTTGCTCCACACACGTGATCGGTATGTGACGTGAGCAAACACACCAAATCAAGACTATTCCAAAGCTCTTGATTTGACATTGTTTTTATTTTTATCTTTTCGTCAAAAAAAAAAAAAAACGGGCCATTAAAAAAAAACCATAAAAAAAAAAGATGCCAATAAATATAAAAAAAAGAAAGAAAAGGCCACAAAAAAAAAACAGAAAGAAAAGGCCATAAAAAAAAAATAATAATAAAAAAAAAAAATTGAGCTACAATGTTCAAAGAAGGCCGAGCCGATTTCAAAATTCAAAGTGCGCTTGAATTTCAGGGGAGTCAAACTCTATATCTTAAGTTCTTGATTTTCATAGGGAGTTCGACTTATTATAAAGAGCGCTTACCTTTACAGAATATTCGGTCTTCATATTCTATATTCTTTTTGGGGGAGTTGATAGATAGATAGACAAGGCGCATGAACTTCAAAAGAGCGTATTACCATAGTTCTAATGTAAAAAGCGCATATGTTTTAGGGGGAGTGAGACTTATAAGTGCAAAAGGCACATTTATTGGGGAGTGTCACTTCAAATACAAAAGGCGCTTGATTTCTTCGTAATATGCAATTTCTCAAAAAACGCATCTATTTAGGGGGAGCACGGGCATTACATTAGAATTAGCGCAAGTATTTAGGGGGAGTGTTACCTAAAAACAGCGCTAGAGCTTAAAAGGGAATGCCCTGAAGACAACCTTCATGCTTTGAAGAGGGAGTGCTACTTAAATGCCAACAAGCGCATGGACACAAAAGAGTTGTTCACATACCTGTTCCAAAGGTTCAGTAGACCCAACTGATCCTAACCCAGGAACAAACCCCGAGTGTATGTGAGGGTATTGAGCATATCACGATGACATCTGTAAATCCCTTTTCATCTAATATAATGCAAGCAACAAAGAAAGCAACCTAGAATGATTTTAGCTTGAGAGTGTTTAGGTTAGCTTGTTCAAGGAGGCACAATACTTGCAAAAGGAACTCTTTGAAACTAGGGCTTGGTGGGTCTTTATATACCACATTAGTTGGTATATTAAAGCCCATCAAGCCCAAAACCCATTTAGCCCAAACAACTAATACTTATAATAAAGTAAATTACAAACCCAAATAACATCTAAACCAAAGACCTAAATACACTAAAGACGGAAGCATCTAAAATATAAAGAACACAATAAATGATCCTAACAATCTCCCCCTTTGTGTTCTTTTTAAGTCTTCTGCTTGGATGCTCCGACCTTGGGTCCACCGTCTTGTACGTAGAGCTTCGAAGTCCGAGCTTGACTTCGTAGTTACGTAACCACCTTCGAAGAGCCAGTCTTTCATCGATCTTCCCTCGAAGTAATCTGAACTTCATCTGGCTATCGAGGTCTTCTTCTTCCATCTCCTGGATAATCCTTGTCAACTTTCTTGAAATAATTAGAAGAGTCCCGTCGGAGAACTTTGGGATCTCCGAGGTCTTCATCAATCTCTTCTCACCTTTGTAGTTGACGTAGACTATCGAGGGGTCCTCACCTTCAAAGATGTTTCCTTCAGAGATGTTGGGGTCATCCGGGACTTCGAAGTTAGGCTTTGTGAGGTTCACTTTCTTCATATTGCTTTCCAGTGCCATCTGAAGGTCGTGGGAAGCATTATAGTTGATCTGGCGCAACATGAACCTTTTGAGTGTAGCAAGGCCTATCTTCAAAGCAGGGTCCTTTTTCAGCTGTCCTAGATACCTGTACGTCGAGAATATTCTCTCGACATCAGGGTGTCTAATGTAGATTAGGTCCGCTTCGCTGATGTCTTCAACCTTCCCGTCCTCCCTTTCAACTTTGTAAACTGGATAGGGAATTTGGTTGAAGTACTCGACTCTGACTCCCGTCACCCTTTTGATCAGTTTCTTCCTTGATTCGTCTTTTCGAAGGCGATCCAGATTGTCGCCTCGTCCTCTGAAACTCATCATCATTCGCAGACTTAGGACATAGAATCTTGCCCTTCGTCCCGTCAGATGAGTCATCCCACTCAGCTCCAGTTCATCAGGCTTGGTGATACGCTCGGGTTTCCTCCATATTCGTTTCCGAAACTCTTCCTGGTAAGGTGCCACGATTTTGGCATTTTCCCACGGGAGCTCCGGAATCTTTGGGGTTTCTCTTGGCGGAGGGTTGTACATGTCGTACCATCGGTTGGCGTGCTCCAAGAGAACAGGAAGTTCGGGGATTTCTGCTTCGTAGTCCTCCCCTTCTTCCAGCTCCTTGTCTTCTATTCTGACAAGTTCAACCTCTGCATTCCTTAGGAGCTGTCGAGCGTTATCAAACATAGCCTTTGAGAACTGTTCTGTAACCGGTCTTTTGAGCCATCCTTCGTTCATAATGTACGCCTCCACTTCAGTGTGTGGTTGGAGGTAATCTTCGAGGTTGAATGGCTCTAAGTCCGGTTGTGTAGCAATGTAGGGCGAAAGAGGTGGGCTTCGGCTTTTTCTGGCTTCGTGGGTGGTGGAAGGAGGATTTGGGGTGGTGGTTCTTTGGACTGTATGTGTAGGGATTTCCGAGGTCGACGTTGCTTCGCCAAGGAAGAGTGTCTGGTTCGGCCCTGGCGCCACTTGTCTTCCTCGAGAACCTCTTCGTGTTGGTTGTTGGGTTTGTGTTGTAGGGCCTGCTGCTGATCTGCCCTGTGATGGTGTGCTTCGTCGTACAGATGCTCCGGAGGAGGATAGGCGTTGAAGCTTCTCCCCCTCACGGCGATCCTGGTCGTCAGGATCGTCGTGCCGTCTTCGGATTGTTGAGGTGTCATCTCGGCACGTATCTGTCGACGGTATGTTTTGTTGTGCGAGCAGCATTTTTTGGACCGTCACGAGCGCGGGGTGCTTCGGGTCCACTCCTATGAGACGGGCAGTGAAGATGTCCCATAGGTCGAGCAGTGGCATGGTGTGGGGGTTCGGATGAGGAGGTGGGGGTAGTGGGGAACGTGACGGGGTTTCATCGACAACTGGAGCTTTGCCTCTGTCCGGTGCAGCAGTCGTAATGAGTGACTGCATGCGCGGGACAGCCACTTGCTCGAGAAATTCGGCAAGTCTCCGTTCAAGGTATGTCACCGTCACGTACGGGGAATCACCGCCGGAGCCACGAAGGCCTTCCGTTTGCACCCCCGAAGTGGTGGGGTGGCCAGTTTCGCGGGAAATCAATGGGACTTCGAGCGGCACTGGACTTCCGACCTGTCCTTGCGGTTCCTCACGAAGAAGGACCGCTCCGGTCGTTAGGGCCACGTCACACAGACGGACGAAGGTGGAGCTCTCACCGCTGCCACTTAGGCGTCCCGTTGGCACGCGTCCGATCGTGATGTTCGGACGGTGGCCCTCTGACGAGGACGATGTGGGGTCGTCGTCATCGGGACTTCCGTCCAATCCTAGAAGCGCCTCAATCATGTGCGCATCTATGGACGTTGTGGCCTGTTCGGTGACAGGCGGAGGACGTGATGGTTGAGGGTCGGGGATTTTTGAGACGACCGGTTGTTGGGAACCGGCCGAATGGCTAAGGCTCGTGGTGTGCGCCGTTGGGTCGATGTCGGCGTCTTCTATCCTAAGGGGTGACCCGGCTTGTAGTGGAGTGGGGATTGGAGGAATACGACGACGTCTATGGATAAGCGTGCTGTCATCGTCGTCGTCGCTCATTTGTTGGCGTTGAGGAGCGGGCGACGGCTGCCTCGTGGAGGGTGGTGGTGACGGTGGGCGGAGTATGGGCATCCCGTCTTCGCCGTCCGAGTCGGAGACGTCGCTCAACATTTGTCGTTGAAGAGCACGCGACGTCGGCGGGATCGGCGATGTGCGGCTGACAGGAGATGGTGGTGGGATGGGTGTGATAAGTGGTGGTGAGGGCTGTTGAACGGGTATTTGTTGTTCGACAGGTGTTGGTAGTGTGGATGATTGGGTAATTGATGGAATGGCTGGTTGGTGAGTGTATGACTGAGGAATGGATGAGGAAGCTGCCTCCGGCCCGGTTCTAGGACCTTCATCGGCAGAGTGGGAGGCCCCGGGGTTAGGTTCGAGGGGGTTTTCTCGAACCATGGGGGCGTATACATTGTACTGGCGGCAGTAGTCTTCTATCATGTGCTGCTCCGCCAGTGACAAGAGGGATGAAGGGATGGGCATCGGCCGCCGTGCGTATTTCTCATCGACCTTCCCCTTCTGAAGGTACCTGAGCTTTGGCGGGGTGACATATTCGTCGGCGGGCCGGGTTGGTATCCCAGGCAGTGATTGCATAAAGTGGTGGATCATTAGCCCGAACCACCTGGAATATGGCAGGTACTGCGTCTTCTTGCCCTTCGTTCGCTGCATCATTTGGTCGTCGAGGTCCATCATGATGAGCTTGGCATAATCTACGTTTTTGTTGAAGGCAATGCCGTGGAAGATCCGCAGTATTGTGATGTTGCACCTGTCGTGCCCTGAGTGCTTTGGTGAGAAGCACTTATTGACAAGCGCAAAAAGTGTCCGCCATGGATGCGGGATCATGGATTGTTGGATCTGAGAGAGGACTTTGACGGGCGTGAAGTAGCCCATTCTTTGAATGTCCTCGAGAAGCTCATCCTCAGAAGCCTCATACTCATTCTCCGGTCGGCTGGGCAGGCGGAGAACATGGCGGATTAATTCGCGGGTGACCTCGACCGTCTGGCCCGCGAGTTTTGCTTCGTAGTAAAAGCTATTGTCTGGTGCCACCTTCGTCTGCAGCGTCCCCCAAAATTGTTGAAGGTAAACGGAGGGGACTGGTACAGCGGCCGAGAAGGCGTACCAGAGGTGATGGTGTCTCAATATCGCAGGAATAATGGGTTCCTTCCCTTTGAAGACTTCCAAGTCGAGTTGGAAGTTATTGTCCTTCGGAATGACCCATTTGGACGTTGGGTAAATCAGATCTGTTGGTGTCGTATTCATATTTTTTTTGAGTGGGGCGACTCTTCCTTTTTTTGTTTTGTTTTTTTTTGTTTGCCCTCTTCGTTTTTTTGTTGTTCCGAACACCTGGATTCGTTAAACCTGCGATGATAGAGTAACCATTAGTTTATACAGTAATAAGAAGCAGAAGGTAACATGATTTGAATAGCTGAAAACAAGTTAGAGTTCAAAATTGTTCAAGTGTTTTGGGCTTTAAAAATTTAATGTTTGATTTTGGGCCCAAAAACAGTTTCAGCCCATTTAAATCATGAGTTTGATACTTAGAAAATTTCTTAAGTGGAGAGTTCGCGCATTAGTTAAAAATTTTCTAAGTCTTTATGTCGCGAAGTGAAAAGTGAGAGTGCGTTAAGAAAATTCTAAGTAAAGGTTCGCGAAACAGATGATAAAAACAATTAAGTGTGGATCGCGATATGAGAGTTTGGTAAGTTCGCTAAAAGCTTTACGAATCCTAGTTTCGCGAATGTTAGAAAGGGTTCGAGAACTGAAATACTTTGCGAATTGAGATTGTGTTCTCGAATTGAAGTGAAATTGAGTTCGCGAAACATGAAGGGATTCGCGAAAGACCATGGGGTTCGCGATCTGGAAGTTTGCGAATTGAGAAAAAAGTTCGCGATTTTAAAATGATTACGAATTTAGAGTGGTTCGCGAACTTGAGAGTTTGGCGAATTTGAAAGAGGTTCGCGATTTTGAGTTTTGCGAATGCGGAACAAGTTCGCGAACTTTGAAGAGTTCGCGAATCATGGAGAACTTCGTGGGCTAAGACAAATGTGCGAAAAACAGGTTGGAGACTTCGAAAGTCGCGCTATAAAGATCAAAAAAGGGCTGAGTTCGCGAATCATGAAGATTCATCGTGTTCATCATCCGCGAAGTGCAGAAAGTTCCAGATTCGCCAAAATCATCATCAGATAGGTATAGAACTGCTTGAAAATGAAGATTCAACGTTATTCTTACCACAGCAACGCACGAGAGAAGAAGATTTGGAAGCTAAGGAGCAGGTTTCGTCGTGATTTGAGTGGCTTTATCTTGCGGATGAACAGTAGATCGAGAGAATTTTGAACAGTGTAAACCCTAATTTTGAATTGACGGCGACTGTTTCTTCGTGAAACTTAGGGTTTTAAGAGGGAAGAAGTTCGCGGGCTCAAAAAGGTTTGGGCCTCGTAAGAAAGATGGGCCCGTTTGAGGTTCGCGAAGCGTGCGTGAGTTCGCGAAGTAGCATTGAGTACGCGAAACATTGATAATTCGCGAATCACCCTAAATTCACGAATCAAAATGAAGTGGAAAAAACTGGGCCGAAAAATGAGAAAAGAAGGCCCAATACTGGTTTTTGAATTTTGCGAATTGGCTCAAATGCTTTAGTGATTGTGGGCTCAATTTTTAACTTAGACTCCCCCTCAAAATATGCACTCTTAGAAAATACATTTCAAGTTAAGATATAACAAGAAGACTAAAAATTACTCCCCCTAAATTTTTGGAATGGTGATCATCTTTAAACTTTATAAAAGGTTGAAATAGGCAAAAATCACGTTATGCTTCCCGATTCAACATGCCTAACTTTGAAACGAGAAACATGAAACGTTTTTCATCCAAAGCCTTTGTGAAAAGATCGGCAAGTTGAACTTCGGTGTTGACGAAGTACATTGTGATTGTGCCTTTTTCGATATGATCTTTTATAAAGTGATATCGAAGGTCTATATGTTTAGTGCGGGAATGATGGACGGGATTACAGGTAATGGCAATAGCGCTCTTCGAGTCGCTGTAAATTGGAATGTTATTGAAAACAAACCCGTAATCCTGCAATTGCGTTCGCAACCACAGGATTTGAGAGCAGCAACTGGCCGCAGCAACGTACTCTGCTTCGGCGGTTGACGTGGACACACAGTTTTGTTTCTTAGACGACCAACTTACTAGTTTGTCACCTAGGAACTGTATTCCACCCGAGGTGCTCTTCCTGTCCATCCTACAACCTGCAAAATCGGCATCCGTAAAGCCAAGTAATTGAAAGTTAGAGTTCTTGGGATACCAGAGTCCGAGTGTCGGTGTTCCCTTGAGATAGCGTAAGATCCTCTTCACTGCAAGCATGTGCGACTCCTTCGGATCGGCTTGAAAGCGCGCACACAGGCAGGTGGAGAAGACTATATCAGGCCGACTTGCTGTCAGATACAGAAGCGATCCTATCATTCCTCTGTATGTAGACGGGTTGACTGATTTGCCCGATGGATCTGAGGCTAATTTGCATGAAGTCGACATCGGGGTGCTTTTAGATGGGGAATTTTCCATGTTGTACTTCTTAAGTATGTCTTGAATATACTTCGATTGACTGATGAAGATTCCTTCTGGGAGTTGCTTGACTTGCAGTCCAAGGAAGAAGTTGAGCTCTCCCATCATGCTCATTTCGAACTTTGTCTTCATCAGTTCCCCGAACTCCTTGCACAACATGGGGTTTGTGGATCCAAAAATAATGTCGTCAACGTAAATCTGAATAAGTAGAATTTCAGACTTGCGTCGCTTGATGAAGAGGGTGGTGTCGATTTGCCCTTTAGTGAAGCCTGACTCGATCAGAAAGTCAGATAGCACCTCGTACCATGCTCGGGGTGCTTGCTTAAGTCAGTAAAGTGCCTTCTCGAGGAAGTACACATAGTCAGGGTGGACTTGGCTTACGAATCCTTCAGGCTGTGCCACGTAGACTTCTTCTTTCAAGACGCCGTTGAGGAAGGCTGTCTTGACGTCCATCTGATACACCGTGAAGTCTTTGTGGGCTGCGAAGGCTAGGAAAATCCGAATTGCTTCGATTCGCGCTACGGGTGCGAAGGTCTCGTCGTAGTCGATTCCCTCTTGCTGGTTGTAGCCCTTCGCGACTAGCCTTGCCTTGTTGCGAATTACGACACCGTCTTCATCTTTCTTATTCTTGAATACCCACTTCGTACCGATAATCGTCTTTCCTTGAGGTCTCGGTACGAGTTTCCACACTTTCAGTCTTTCGAACTGATGGATTTCCTCTTGCATTGCGTTTACCCAGTCTGGGTCTTTTAGCGCGTCTCCAACTTTGCTCGGCTCAGCCTGGCTGAGAAAGCAGGCATATAGATTTTCATTTATTGTTGATGATCTTGTACTAACTCCTTGGTCTGGATTTCCAATAATTTGAGACATCGGATGGGCTCGAGTCCACTTCCTTTGATGAGGGAGAGGTTGTTCTTGCTCGTCCTGTGCGGGTTCTTCACCTGTTGTCTCGGGAGTGCTGGAAATTTCGATCGGGGAGTGAGGCTCTATGTCTGGGGAAATGTCTTCATCGTCTTCTTCTTTTTCTTCGGAAGGGGACAGTCATTGGCAAAGTGCCCTGGTTTGCCACAGTTGTAGCATTTTCTTGGTTCGGCTGGGGCCTTGGTTTCAGCTGGCTGAAATGGTCGGGTCTGAGGATTGGGTCCTGACGAGATCCTTTGTCTGTTGGACGAGGATGATGATTTCTTGAAGAACTTTTTGTTCATCATCTTCGTTACCAGAGCCAAGTGCTTCTGGAGCTCCTTCATCTCCGGATCGGAGTCCGAGCCTGAGTCATCTTCGGAGGTGGAGGGGCTCGGGATCTTGACGGTTTTGCCTTTACTCAGCTTTGCGCTCTTCTTATCCGTCACTAAGGCTAGTGAGTCGGCCACAGCCTTATTCTTCTGCTCCTCCACCCCCTCGTTTACGTCATCTGAATGCTGTTCGAGGCTCTCGTAGATGCTGTGGATGTCAATTTCATCGAGGTCCTTGTTCTGCCTGAAATTTGTGGCAATCTTCTTCCACTCAGGCTGTAATGATGTAAGGAATCTTACATTTAGCTCCAAGTTGGACTTCATGATGCTGATCTTCCGCAGTTCATTGGTTTGGATCATAAACCTACGATAGGTTTCACCAATTGGCTCGCCCTGTCGAGCCTTGAAGGAGTCGTAAGCCGCCAATGTGTTGGCTTTCTTGGCTCTTAAGTCGATATCAGTGCCCTGCATCAACTTAGAGATCTCGTCGAACATTTCCTTGGCAGTCTGGAAGCTATCTACCTGAATGTAGATTTCATTTGGCATGGCTTGTAGGAGGTAGGTCTTGGCCATGAGGTCTGCCCTAATGCTTCGTCTTTCCAGATCAGTGTAGTCGGCTGGAGACTTGGGTACTATCTGTGGAAGGACGGGAGGAGTCACGGTGTTGTCCCCGGGGAGTGTGGTCGTAAATGTTTCGGGGCCGCTTTGGAGTGATCTGATCATTTCCTCTCCGTTTTCTTTGATCTCCAGGAAGTTAAGGAATCTGTTCTTCCAGATAGAGAACTCGCCTCTTCGCAGCACTGGTGGTCTGACGTCGCTTCCCATGGCGAGTGTGTCCATTCTATATTAGATGTGGGTGATCTTTAAACGTGTGTGGAACTTTGAAGTGTTGAAACTTGAAGTTAGTGAGGTTCGCGAACTGGAGCTGGATTCGTGAAATCGAAGGGTTCGCGAACTTGAGCTGGATTCGTGAAATCGAAGGGTTCGCGAAATGGCTGGTTCGCGAATTGAAGATCGGTTCGTGATCTACTTTGGCGAAGTGAGATCACGGGTTGGCAAATTGATTCGCGAAGCTGAACTGACGGTTGGCGAATCGAAAGATCGCGGATGAAGCGGGGTTCGTGAAGTGGCCTGAGCTTCGTGATCCTTGTTCGCGTGTTGAGGTTCGCGGATGTAGCGGAACACTTCGCGAATTGAAGTTCGCGAGAGTGGCGGTTCGCAAAGCAGGGAGGTTCGCGAATTCTTTGTCTGTTCCGCGAATGATGAACAGGATGAAGATCTTCAAGCTGAAACCCAGAAAAATCCGAAAATCTTGCTGTAAATGCCCAAAATCTGCCCAGAAATGCTGTTTTTGCTGGAATAAGTTCCCCAGTACCAGAAATGGCCGAGAAACCCCAAAACCAGCTCAGAAAAGGCAGAAAAACAGCCAAAGTAGTTCAAAAACAGCCCAAGAAAAGTGACGAAAAAAGCTCAAAAACTCCGAAAATGGCTTCAAAGTTCCCTCACGCTTGCTCTGATACCACTTGTAAATCCCTTTTCATCTAATATAATGCAAGCAACAAAGAAAGCAACCTAGAATGATTTTAGCTTGAGAGTGTTTAGGTTAGCTTGTTCAAGGAGGCACAATACTTGCAAAAGGAACTCTTTGAAACTAGGGCTTGGTGGGTCTTTATATACCACATTAGTTGGTATATTAAAGCCCATCAAGCCCAAAACCCATTTAGCCCAAACAACTAATACTTATAATAAAGTAAATTACAAACCCAAATAACATCTAAACCAAAGACCTAAATACACTAAAGACGGAAGCATCTAAAATATAAAGAACACAATAAATGATCCTAACAACATCCTTACAACTCAACCACAAACTATCCGGGCCATAACCATATAGGTACATGACTGATTTATCAGATCCCGGGTAGAAGACGCTTCATCTGGTCCAAAGGCGCATGCACGACCCTTCCTAGCTACTCATTTGTCTCCCTAAAGATAGATGTTTCAATATCTCACGGGGAACCGCATATGCTATCACCGTTTCATTTGGAAGCGGGAGATATTGAACAAAGTGGTCCACAGCCCCACACCACGACTTTCTTGAACACTTAAGAGTCTAGTGTGTCCTCATAGCCTAAATTTTTTTTACATTTTCTAGGACACATACATTCTTTTACACACATATTGCAGGTCTACGTGACCATGCCAGAACTTCTGTAGACGCATCATTAAATGATGTGCTTCTATGATCAGAAGGAAGTCCTGCCGTTGCAATATAAAAACAACAACGGTAGCAGGCCATCTTCTGGAGCAAGACTCTAGAACGATGTCAACGGGATGCCTATGTGGCCCCGTAGTCCCTTCAAATGCAAGTCTGTGTGACTCGCATCAACGACCAAGAGTGACATCAAGGGATGTCTCACGATGATCGGTCGCCTGTCCCGTTTTCAGGTACTTCATCCGAAATTCAATGCCAACACGTTCAGCGTACACAGGATCACCTTGATCACACAGCATGACGATACAAATGAATCGCCATGAGGGGGAGAAGTATATCAAGGAGGCCAAGCACGTGAACTCATTAAAGAAGCCAAGATTTCAACGCACGTGCTGAACCACAAAAAACAAGACCTCTCTCCATGGTTCGAGCATACACGACAAGTCAATACTGACGATCCGCGCGACTCTGATATATGCAAGAAGGTGACGAAGATTCAAGTTGCAAAGAAGAAAAAGAGGGTGCATGTAAATAGGGGGAGACTGAAGATTCTCCAGATGCTCTCAGCTATTTTCTTCAAACAGCAACAGAAGACCGTGTCAAATTCAAAGTTGAACACAAAGGCAAAAATTATCAAAGGGGGGGATTGTTAGGAATCTTTCTGCTGTGTTCAAATGTTGATGAAGACTGAAGATTATCAAAGACAAAGACAACCGGCGCTTCAATGACAATTGAACACTAAGGGGGAGATTGTTAGGAATATTTTCTAGTGTTCAATAATCATGTTATCTTTGTCTAGGGACTTAATTGTATTTTATGTAAATATAGGGACTAAAGTGTAAATATACCGAAGTATGCTTTGGTATATATAGGGCAAGTGTGTGTAAAATACATACAACTTGAGTTTTAGCTTTCTCTCACTAGAAACACTCTCTCATCATTATCATAATTAGGGCTTAATTGTAGAGAGAGAAATGAACTTATTGTAGAGAGAAGCTTGTGATTAATGGAGGTTGATTGAGTTTATACCCAAAGTCTTCCGCGCGTTTATTATCAAGGTAATTCGATCAATCTATGCTCAAGTTTTATTGATTGGATGTTAAAACTGTGACCAACATTAATTCTAGACAATGGTTGGGAAGACCAACAAAATTAGTGGAATGGAGCAACTCTATGGGATTCATTTCTTCCAATGATTCACCAGCTTCCGACGAACATATTCTATCCGAACTCAAGTAATTTCGAGTATTTCCGGGAAGCATCGCTAAAATTTTTGAATTGAGAATGTCAACATCATTATTGGTGGGTGCTAGTATTGCTCGTTCCTTAAGATAAACCAAATCAGAATACCTTGCTGGAAGGTCTTGATAAGTCGCAGCAATTAACATTTCAGTCCCATTGGCATCGTCTTTTATCAAGAAATCCATCGGAATATCAATCCAATCCGACTCACCATTGCTTGTTAGTGATCTTCCAGGCAATCTACCGTCCCCTATTTCTAAGATCCATTTTCCGAATTGCGTCATTCTTTGTAATTCTTCAATGGAAAAATCGCCACCACGAAGACGCATGTTTATTTCCAACTTCATTAACCTACACTGACCCCAAAAGTAGATGCCACAATTGCTTCTCGACCACCATTTGCGACAACCGGTAATATTTGTCTAAAGTCACCTCCTAATACAAATAATTTTCCTCCGAATGGCAAATTATTGTCACAAATATCCCTGAAGTGACGATCGACGGCCTCAAATGCGAGCCGATTAGTCATAGGAGCCTCATCCCAGATTATCATCGACGACATTCGAATTAGATCAGCTCGTGAAGATGTTTTCTCAAATGAACAAACAGAATTCTCTGCAGGATTTAGCGGTATCTTAAATGTAGAATGAGCAGTTTTACCACCAGGTAGTAATAAGGCAGCGATTCCCGAGGATGCAACTGAAATCACAACTTGTCTGTCTGATCTAAATTTAGAAATCAGTGTATTCCATAAGTAGGTCTTTCCAGTTACGCCGCTACCGTATACAAAGAATAAACCACCATTATTTTGAGCGTGTGCTCTCATAATGGTAGAAAAAACCCTATATTGATCTGCATTTAGTCCCCGAGCAAGACGTTTGTAATTTTCCATCTCTAGTTATGTATCATAATCGAGTCGATTGGTGGCGCGTTGTGCATCCTCAAATGATGGTTGCGGCATTTCTGGATAATCTTTCAATGACTTCCCATTTTTGTTGAGGATATGTTCAATCTCTAAAATACCCAAATTACGTCGTTCATCATCTGTGAGGCGCAAATCAAAATTATTAGATTGACGCCGAATCATATGCTCAATATCATCAGTCATGCTTTTCCAATGCAATTCCCATAGTCTTGTTGGATCGGCTACTTCAGTGAACATCAGTATAGAGCAGAACATATTTCTTAGTTGTGAACCTGTAGTCCAAGTTGCTGCTTCCCTTAAAGCATCATGCCATTCATTATTGTCGTCGAGCAATCCCAATTCAAGACACGCAGCCTGAAATGTTGGTTGAACAACTCCCCTTACCGTTCGTATGTCCTCATATGACATTGCACCACAAACCTTCGTAAGGAGAATCCTGAGATAGTAGCGCTCACCAGCATTTGGATGCGTAAAAGGTAGTCTCCCAATCGAAACTCTTTGTTGACGTTTTCTCCAGGTTTTACTTCGACGATCCCATATCCATTCGGTTGGAAAATCCGAATATGTCAAAGATCGAGCTTCATGATACCGTCTGTTTGCATCGAACCACATTGTCAACATGGTGTTTTGTGGCTGATTTATTACTTCATGTAGATCATCGTTGTCATGAAAGACAATGTTTTGATCGCCTGGCAAATGAAACTGCATCCTCTCAACAGACGGGTATTGATGTTGTAGGCCAAAATAAAAAATCCTCCAACATGCTTCTATGGCAGACACATAACGACAATCTAAATATTGCTTTATCTCATCAACACGATGTGTTTGTGCCTCACCAATGTTATTTCGAGGAACACTCTCTTCAATGACAAATGTTGCTCGATCATGGCCTTTGTGGATATACTTGTATAAGTACTTAACCACACTTCGGACTGCTACGCGTTCAACATTTATGTGAGCATCATATTTGACACACAACTCCCTATTGAAGGGTACTACCCACCTGTTATCGATTTCCCGACCATTAGCTAAAGTTCTTGCATTTGTTCGTCTACGCATGTACTGCACAAAGCTTCGATCATCAACAACCGTCTCGGCACAAAAACTTTTAGGATAACGTTTTGGGCACTTTCCGTCAACTAAGCATGGACCACATGGTCCGTGTATCATAAACTTTGCCACGGTTTCATATGCAAGGGGTCACTGTCTTTATCAGGAATTTCAGCACTGATGAATTTGTTAACATCCTCTGCGCACGTAGGCTTATCATTTGGAGACAATGTAAGAAGTATATGTGCATGAGGTAGTCCACGCTTTTGGAATTCAACAACATACAAATTTGCGTAATTTTTTTGAGTTTTATTAGCTTTATTTAAAAACAATATTAAAAATTGAACTATTTTAAATATAGAAAATTACCCGCAATGACCGTTCCAAACATCTGTTTGTCCTTCAAATCGCGAAGTAGTTCTTTCAGTTTTAGCCTAAAAACTCGAGCCACAATGTCCGGACGATCTTCAACTCGTTCGACCTGAAGGAGCTCTCTAGTTATTTCTGACCAATTTGCATTACACATGAAAGTGATGAAAAAATCTGGAGGACCCATTTTACGACATATTGCAATTGCATCCTGATAATGTTGGATCGTACTACGTGGTCCACCAGTAAATGATGATGGCAGTATATACTTTCTTCCAACAGAAGTGACATTAACATCTCCAATTAAGACAACATCCTGAAGCCCTCTATACAATTCTGTACGCAAGCGGCCTTGATTGCATTTGATGTACAGAAGACGGTTTTGCTCAATAGCACAATATACGTCAACGATAAATTGTTGGTATAGGCGACCACCTCTAACCAAACTATCACCATCCTCTTCCCTATCTTGAACTCGGAAGGCATAAAATTGTCTCATCGTAACTCTATCCCTTGAAGTACCGGAAGAGCTTATTGGTATGTTGATTGACCAACCATCTGTTCCGTAAGGAAATAGCAATGGATATTGGAGAGGCACATAAGCTGGATGAGTTTCATTTATCCTTTGTAAATTACCATTCCTTATTTGTAAAATCACGTCTCTATGTCCCAAGTCTTCTGTACAATCACCTACCAATAAAGCAGCTACTTCACTTGACGTTGGGCGTGTATATTGTCTACCCTCTCTTGCTTGAATGATCCGTATACGTAGATTTATACTGTTTTCTTCTCCGACCAACATATTTCGAGCACTTCGAAAAACTGAAATGTATGGGTTTACATGATCAAGCATGCCCTGTAGGTCGCGGAGTATGTCACCATTTATATCTGATGTACTCGATGATCCCATTGCATTCAGACGATTGGAAACCTCATTTTCTGTATCATAAATATATAGCTGCGCAAATTTAGGTCCATTACCCGGTTCAGGGATTAATGACCCAATTCGATGGTAATTACTACCACCTATGCGAAACACATAAGGTCCCCTACCATCATTGACGCTATTGTCGATCCGCCCTCCCATAGAAGTGAATGCCAATAATGAATTGTACATTCGAATTTTGTCTTTGAATACTGGCTGTGATAGCAGTGACTGAAGGAACGGTGGTGATACTGGAATATTAGGTAGTTGAACTTGACCGTTTCCGCAACATAATCGAAATCTTGGATTTCTCAATCTACTATCTCGAACTTTTTCAGAAACCCACATGATGGCATTACAATTGGGGCATTTGATTGTTCTTTCTCCAATATCCGAGCGTTGCGAGAAATGACTTCTTCTATTTGGAGTTGATGTTTCTACATATATATTTTTTTGAATCAATGATTAAATATTGAATGTTTTTAAAATTAAAAAATATATACAAATTAATAAAATGTATTACCAGCTTGATTGCGGAATCTAATAGGCTGACTATTTTCAGAATGCCTTAACTGATTATTTCTTTGAACTGTCATCCTCAAAGATCGAGCTTCCCGTTGTAATGACAGTTGGCGCATCCTTCTTGTTTCCATATTATTATTTGAAGGGCTACTGGATCGACAATGTTGTGCGTCCATAGTTCTTTTAAGCTTATTGACGATGTAAGATACCTAAAATCATATGGAGTAATACAATTAATTTGATTGACGATGTACGATACCCAAAGCAAATGGTTTAATAAGATAAAGTTGACTAAACATTTATATTTATTATATCAAAATTAATAAAAATGCAAAGTGTTTGATATGGTACTATGGTTGAAATATATTTGTATATAATGCATTGAATATTGCATATATGTAGTAAATAATTAATAATACAAAATACTCATGATGATGACATACTCATGCGATGAATACCTTGTTTATATGAGAAATTAAACACCAAAATTTTTTTGGTTTCATGTGGTTATGATTGAATAATAATTAAGAGAGCATGTCAAGATTTTTAGTAATTGTGGAAAGTTAGAAAATATGTTGAATTAAAATTAACTATATTTTCCAAGATTGGGCTAAGTTGATATTTTTATTGTGTAATATATTGATAAAACACATAAGCAATACTCTATCACTCTACGTAAATATACATTTAAACTGATTAGGAAATAAATCATATCAATAATTGAATCTAAAAGAGCTATATTTAAAAAAATCGAGTCATACCTTGTGTTTTAACTTTTGAAGTTCAAATTTTGTTGGATGACTTCCTTAAAATGAGTTATAATCAAAAGATTATAATTTTCAAATAATAATGCCTGCAATATTTGCAATAAATCATATCAATCATCATTGAATCTATAATGAAAAGCATTCAAAAAAAAAAAGAGAGAGAGAGCCATACCTTGTATTTTAACTTCCGAGGTACAAATGGTAGGAGAACTTAGTTAAGATGATTTATAATCAAAAGATTATCCTCTTCAAGTAATAATGCCTACAATATTTGAAAGTAGATAACCAAGATAAGAGTATGATATTTGCCAAATTGAGCTGGAGAGCAACAATGCTTTTATCTTGTAAGAAAAATAAACATACCACAAAGATATGAATGCAATAGATAATTTATTATGTGTTTTTTGCATCAACCAAATTATCCATCAATTATTTTATACAACACATAATTCATATCTCAATTATCTAACACATCACAACAAATATACAATAAAATACAGGAATATAATGTTGATAAACAGAGATGCATAAACAAATATACATAGTCCTGGTATAACAATGATGAAATAATTTAATATATTCATCGAATAACACATATGAATAATTAAAAGAAAAAAAGTTTATGCCAATCATATTGGACGTATAATATTAAGATCGAAACAAATAGTAAATGAGCAGTAAAGTATAAAAGCATAACACATCCATTTTTAAGATGCAAAATGTTTGTGCATGATATTTCAGTGTCAAAGCATATAACTGGAAATATTAAATTTATACCTTTTAGTAAATTTATTTTTATTATAATCACGAATAATTCTAGCAAAGTAACTAATAAAAATCATCCGAAATAGCAAATAGCAAGTAATCATGTCATTTTTGTTCATCATCAACGAGTTAAAGGCTGAAATATGTTAATCTTTGTCCATTAGTCATAATATGCATGGACGTGCAAGAAAAATTAGGCTGTATAAAATAAATGATGTTGCTTATAGTTGAAATTGATAGAATTATATCGCAGTTGTTTATAGTTTCACATAATATAAGTAATTTGGATCCATGACAAAATACATAAGAAACTCAAAACTTTCATAGTTTCCAGACCTATCATATCTACTAAAATTCAAAATATTCATTTATTTTGCATATAAAAATAAAATGTTCGGAATGGAAGGTTAACTGATTGGAGGTGACCAGAAGTAACATCGATTGTCTCAAATCAATAAGAGGCGAGGATTCTCATAATTCTTCAACGTACTCTGAAGAAAACAGACACATAAACATTTTGAAAACTTGAAGAACTACCTTGTCAGTTTCAGCCAGAGTAAGCAATGTTGCTTCAACTTGAGAAATTTTTCAGGAATCAAAGGTGGAAGACTGGCATGTATTTCTGACCCATTGCAGCAAATATTAAGTCAGGGAAAATGATTGTTCATTACATGGGATATTATACTGATTTTACAAACAGCACGCTTTAAAAAAAAAACATATCAAATCCTTTATATCGTCTTGAAGGAAAAACTGAACCACATTAACAAAATTATTTGAAAAAATAAGCACGTACTCTTGTAGTCACTCCAAGTACCATGAGCAAATATGTTAAGTAAATCGAAGAAGGTGCCATTCTCAGTCCCTTTCAGCTGCAAGCACGATGTATAGAACAAAGATCTTCATATAAACTACACGAGGAAGAAGGCTATAGGTGTTCCAAACATAATTAAAATAAAAATATATAACCTTAAAGACGAAATTAACTTCATGGGAATTGATAACATTGACGTAGATGCTGCCAAATCTTCTATTCGTACAGAGCCTAACGAAAGCACCTCACCCAGTTTTTTGTTGAACAGATCGAAATGAGTCCGTAGGAATGGTGTAGCTATTGATATCAAATGTAAAGACTGTTTTATTTTGTTAGGAACAAAAATGGTGTATTTTTGAAAAAATGAAGTTAGATAGTGTGAGCAGTTAATGTAAAACGTGGTGTATTTATCAATATTACATGTAAATTCGTGGTGTATTTGTATTAAAAAAATAATAATAATATTTTTGTTTTGACTTGTTCAACATGCATGTAAAAAATGTATTAATAGTCATTTAAATTATGGGGGAAAAAGAATAATATTTTTGTTTTGACTTGTCCAACATGCATGTAAAAAAGGTCTTCATAGTCATTTAAATTATCGGACACGTGGCACGCTGGGAACGAAACTACATTTAAATGTATCTATAGATATAAGATATATATATATATATATATAAGCAACAACGCAAAGGCCATCACTTCAAATGATTAACGTGTGAATACATACACATACGTACATACTAGTTAGATTCCATTCAACGATGATATTACAGTCTTCTGTCACCAAATCAAATAAAAAAAAAAAATGGTCAGATGCCCAACATAACAAAACTACATTTGACATAAACGACAAACACATAGTTATATCATATTCTGCTGCTGCTGCTGAAACTAAATCCGATGATAAATACAAGAAATAGGGGGAGGAGATCCATTCCTTTACACAAGGAGGATAGGATAAGATAGGATACAAACAAACACATTTCTCACATTCCATGGAGGAGACCTTTCAAAGCTCTGTTGGTGGGATAATAGTAGTTAGGATAGGATCTCTCTCTAACATCAAAGCCCAAGGAATGCACATTGCTTTTTCGCATGCTCTGGGATCAACTTCCCCAGAAACTCCATCGGCACACCTCTAAGCTCTACTCAACACAAGTTTATGAAGCAGCAGCAGTTAGATTTTCGAAATAATATCCATAAGACATTTTTCAAGTCCAGAAAGATAAAGGAAAACAAAAACAACTTGCAGAAAGAACTCACTCACCATGTGGCTTAAAGTTGAATAGGGGCGGCAGGAAGCGTCCATTTGGCAGGCGGATATTTGCGTCACGCAATTCATCAAAGAAGGGATGGATCAATGCTTCTAGCTGCGTTGAAATAAAGCAACAACAATCAATTCAACATGCAAAAGTGCTCTAGAACATCATAACTGAAATAAGAACAGAATAACTTTAAAGAATCTACATAGGACAAAGGAAGCTAAAAGGACGTGAAAAACCACACAGATAACTGAAGTCCATATTATAATACTCACAGCAGTGCATCGCAAGTTTGGAGAATACTGGAGCAGCCTTGAAACGAGATCAACAGCTTCCGGCGGGGAGCGCTTGTGGAATATCTAGAAGATTAAGAAAAGGAAAAGAAAAAATTGTTAAACGAATTGAGATAGAAAAATTAAACAAGAATTTAAGATCAAATCAGTACTAAGATTTGGATACCTTATGCCATGGATGCGCTTTTATTTGGGGGAACTTGAACTCAGTGTAGTTGGGATTCATACATTTGATCTCCTCCCTTGTTGGAGTGCCCAGGACCTACACACCCCAGAACATGTAAGTCAGGATTGGTTTTAAACCTAGCAATTATCCACACGCTTATGTGTTCCATCATAACTTAACAATGAAGTTAGTAGATACAGTTCCAAATGTGGAAGCACCGAAGATACTTAAGAAATTCATCTGCCACATTACCTTAATAATTTCAACAAGTTGGTCAACTCCACTCTCACCAGGAAATAAAGGCTGAAATTAAAAGAGTTTGATTTAGAAGAAAAGACAAATTAACCCCATAGGTATACTTGCAGGAGACAGATCACAGTAGCTAACCTGTCCAAGCAATAATTCAGCTACAACACACCCTACGGACCATATGTCAATAGCAGTGGTATACTCTGTTGCGCCAAATATCAGTTCTGGAGCTCGATAGTACCTTGAACATATATAAGAGATGTTTGGCTCTCCTTTGACCTACAAAAGTAACCAAAAAAAGAACAAAATTAATAAAGCAGCACAACAGGAGCAAAAAGACATGTTCATTTGAATTCTAGGTATGATACTAACCAACACTTTCGCACTTCCAAAATCGCATAATTTTACTTGATGAGTATGTGGGTTAACCTGCACAAATTGGATCCGGTGAGGTGAGATTTCTATATTCTTCATATAAATCTGGATTACAACACAAACTTACCAATAAATTTTGTGGCTTGATGTCTCTGTGGCATACCCCAATACTACCATGGATATAAGCTAGTGCTCGGAAAATCTGCCAGGTTAAAATTGAGTTCAGGATAGTACTTGACAAATGAAACAAAATAAAACATTGTAAAGAAAAAATAAAGAAAGTTTTGGAAATGATTGAGAGAAATCGGCAATGTAAGGCCTAGCATACCTGATAAGCATAAAGCTTCACATATATGATGGGCATCCTCTGGTTCATCTTGTTATAATGTCTAATCACTCGGTGAACAGTCTCAGGAACATATTCCAATACCAAGTTGAGGAAAAGCTCATCCTTCTCAGTAGTTGAAAAGAAGCAATGCTTTAGGGAAACAACATTTGGGTGGTCTAAGAGGCGCATGGTCTGCAGCTCACGGTTCTTGTACCTTTTATCTTGAAGAACCTTTTTAATAGCGACGGTTTCACCCGTTTCTAAGCATTTCGCCTGGACAAGAAAGAATGAATATATATAAGAATGACTGAATTGTGATATCACAGAAGTTACGTAGACAGGAACTGATGCGGCACGAAGCTTACCTGAAATACTACCCCAAATGATCCCTGACCAACAATTCTTTCAGCCATGTAGCTAACCGTCTGATAAAGAAAGGATAGGATCCCGTCAGTTGAATAAACAAGAGGAAACAAACTAAAGATTACATAAACAAATAATAGAAGCAACATTCACCTGCTTAGGCTGCCCATTTTTGCCACCTATTGTTGTCACAATAATATGACCAGTTTCTGTTCCATTTCCATCTATAATAGCTGGTTCCATATCCTGCTATGCATTGATAACAGATGATAAGCGAATGTAATAACGTATAAGGAAACAAAGGGTTATCCATACCTTGTCATCCCTAATCTTCATCTCATTCATTTCTTCTGGAAGCCTTTCAAGGCCAGTGGTTTTTCCGCCAGGATCTCTGGCACCAGATGCAGCAGGGGCTACACTTAGTGAGGACATTCTTTGTTTCTAGAACAGATGACCAGTTCACGATTTCTTTCCTATCTGTGTAAAATATGATGGCAGCAAAATCTAACTGCAGTGAGTTATCTGAACATTAAAACGTAAGACAATCGAAAGGAAACTAACAAGTTCTTGGGTTCTGTCTTACTGGATTGGCATAAAAGCTGAGAAACTTATTTCATTTTAAGAGCAAACTAAGAATGGAAAAGCGAGGTAGCTAAGGTCGTTTTGATGTAAAAGAGAACATAAAGATGCAAAATACTCCCCTAATTACTAACAGATCTTATCAAAGTATTAGATCTGGCATGTAAACATGGACCATGAAACCTAATACACCAAAAAACAAGTCAACGGAATCCTTTGAATTAGAACTAAAAGATAGCTTACAAGAATTCAGATATTACGAAAAAACAGTATAGAGATAGAACCGAAAAAAAAAGTCAGATTCAACGGAAAAAAGAAAAAGCAAAATAAGAAAAAGAAAGAAAATCACATGAACCCTAAGAGAAAATCAAAGGCAACGTCGAGTGAGCTAAAATCCACCAGAAAATCCATATCACGGACATAAAATCGGAAATAAGGTGCGAGGAGGAGAAAAAGCTCACCGATAAGGAGAAAGAAAGCTGCAGTATACTAAACAGCTTCTGCAAGACAAATCCAAGCGAGTCGCAGATCTACCAGCTCACTTAATCGCCCAGATCTACTTCAAAACTTTCTTCCTACTAATTTTCCATCCACAATTATTTTCCTTTTTCCCTTTTTTTCTTTTTTTTCTTCGTGTTGATTGTGTATTGAAATGGTTGGGCGAATAGGGATTACTATATATGATGGACAGCCTGGTCAACAAAAGATGATTAGCTGCGTCCCCCAAAAGGCATATAAATAATTAATTATTATTATTACAATATAATATAAATAATAATCAAATTGAAATTATTATTATTTTTTAGTATATGATATGAGTTATCATGAGAACGCCTGATTAGATTAGACTTATTCTTACTTTCTTTTATTATTATCGCTCTCTCTATCTATCCTTTTCCTTTTGACCGTTCAAACCTGCTTGCTTTTCCCAAATGTCTTTCTCTCTCCTCTCTTTCATCCACAATTTATTACCATTTACGCATTAAATTAAAAAAACCCTGATTTAATATATTGAATAATATGATTTTCATTATTTTTCCGCTGTTTATCCTACCTGGGTAATAACCCAACTCTAATGAGATATTGACACATAATGCAATAAAAATTATTTTGCTTATGTGTCACAGTAATAACCCAACTCTAGTGAGATATTGACACATAATGCAATAAAAATTATTTTGCTTATGTGTCACAATCTTATAGAATTAAGTAGGTGTACCAACAACATGGGTATGATAGCGATGACCCTTTTTCACTTTCGCTGGGTTTGAATTAATTACAAATTTAGTCCCCTCTGGCTTCATTATTTTCAAGTAAACCCCTACAGGATGGTGTAGTGTAGTGTAGTATTAAGTGGAAATTTGGAAGTTGTGACATGCTCAGTAAAGTATCATTACGATACATCGCCTTGCTAATTGGGCCATCCCTGCATTCAATGAGAAATAATTACAATATACATTATGATAAATAATTAAATAATCATTTCTCTTGTTATACTTTTTTTTTTCTCATGATCATATGGTGGTTTATCTATATTAAATATTTTTTTTTTCAATCTAGACTTAAATTCCAAATAATATAAAAAAATTTACCAATGAGTGCCCCATTAGTATTTTTTATGTATAATTATCTGTTTGAAACTACTTTTACTCCTAGATACTCATTCACCATTATACCACTATTTATTACAATTTTATCGAACTTAACATAAAATAAAGAAAATAAACCCAAAAAAACCAAATCGACGAGGTTTTGCTCCAACTTCAAACAAGCCTTGAACCAATTTTCACTGGTCGATTCCTGATATTTCTCGCCCCAAATCGAGAGAATCTCAAGGACTATTGTCTCGCCTGTCGATTCCCGATATCTCTTGCATTTGAAAATGAAAGTAAGTTTGGTATTTTTGAATTTTTAGTCACGTTTTTTATTCGGGTTCTGTTAGTGAATCAATTATTATTTTTTATTTCGTTTATCGATTTGGAAGTTTTTATGTGGTATTTTAAATTGATCTTCCATTATGCTCCGATTTAGGCTTTTCCCCCCGACATAACTTGGCCTCTATGTGCTTATGTTTTACTATTTTAGGGTTTCGATTATGGGCCCTAATCGTTATATATTTTTGGTACAGTACATGCTTGATACTTAGTATTGTGTATGCGTTATAATGGTACTCTTTATTTCGGTAGTTTGGTACTCCATGTTTGAAAGTATGATAGTGCCTTTTGATAATGTTGTGATTTCTCGATTTCGATTTATGCAGTAATGGAAGGAAACACAAATTCAACTCAATGTCATATTTTTTTTATTTCGATCAAAGATGATCGATATAAAGAATAACATGACTAGTGACCAACTTGAAGCTATGAAAAAAGACTCTTTTCCATTTATTTTAAGACATGTCTAAAGCCTCTTATTCATTTGCTAGAATAGTTGCGTTTTTACGCCGATACAATGTAAAGGCTAATTCTTTTCACTTTAGGGAGAATATGTATATTTTTTTTTGGGACAAAAGTTAAGTATTGCCATGGGTTCCGATCTGACATCGAACTTGCAGAGATGCAATCGATGTCGATTGTAAGTGTTTCTCCCTTCTATCCACAAAGGAATGAGTTGAAGCTTGTGTGTCCTATCAATAGGTTGCTTGAGTTTTGCATATTTTTTTTATAAATTACCTAACTTTGAAAATTGTTATTAATTCAACATAATTGTGTGTTTATTGTACATGGAGATAGAGGTATTGGTGTTTCCCAATCCGACTTGATTAGGCTTGTCAGTGGGGCGGAGATTCCCCGTCCCCGCGGGGATTCCCCGCCCTGGGCGGGGACGGGGATACATTTTTTCCCGCGGTGATCCCCGCCCCGTGCCCCGGTCTACTATAATATATAAATAATATTAAAATAATATACATAATATTAAAATAATATTAAAATATAGTTTCTATAATAAAGAAATAAATATAAATAAGATTAAAATATACTTTATAATATATTCTACCAAAAAAAATATATTAAATTTATATATTATATTATAAAATTTTAATTTTTTTTAAAATATTGGTGTGGCGGGGAATCCCCGCGGGGCGGGGATGGGGCCGATTTTTTCCCCGCCCCCGATCCGCCCCGTTGACATCCCTAGACTTGATAGCTCGCATCGAACGTGTGGAAGCGGAGTTACATGATAAGGAACCCCGATCTATTTCACTCGAGACCCCGAATCCCAAAGTCGCACAGCAATGATCACCACGTATGGAACACTTGGTGGATTGAAAGACACCACAAACAGATGTGTAAGGCCGTATGATAAGTCTAAGATCTATTCTCACAACGCACCGCATTTGCGAGAGATAGACGGTGTTCGAACATCGAACAGAAAGAGTAACAAAGACTCGAAGAGATTCAATACTAGAAACTCGGAAACATATTCATTGTTAATGTTGAGCCTTCAACATTGGCAATGTTAGGGTAACATTCTAGTCAACATTTGTTGTCTGAGAATGTTCCCTATCTCAGTTTTATCTTTCATGCCCAAAACGTGTTTTATTGATGACATGTCATTTTTCTAGTGATATGCAGGATTTGGATAAGAGTTGGAATGGATCAAACCGTGTGGAAAGAGTGTGGAGCAGCTGGAGTGAAAATTGGAAAAGAGCTTACTAAATATAGGAAGCTTGGAGCAAAAGATGAAGACCAAGTTGTGTTGAGCTAATCCAACTAACTCCCAACGGTCACATCCACTTAGTGGACGTTGAGGAAGACTGTGGACAAGTACCAAATCGTTGGAGAAGTCCTTAAGGAGTCGAAGACATATAAATAGCGAAAGGACTTCACCATTTAACAAGACGAACAAAACGAGTTTTGAAGAGCGAGTTTGAGCGATTACTACTTTTCACGAGAGTTCCTTTTTAGCCTAGCTTTCCAAAGGTCGAGAGACTTTGTAGTTTGCAGAATCATTTGATTCGTAGGTTTTGCTAGGCTTGATTTAACTATCCTTTTTGATAGTTTGTAATCCATCTTTATAGTGAATTTTGCGCCTTGAGGCACGCAGCAAGTTTTTATACTTGCTGCTAAATTTACTTCTCGTGTTCGTTTCATTTCGTCTCTAATTAATCATTTATTCCGCTGTGCGCTTTGAGTGTGAGAGTGAGTGTTAGCCTAACATTTCACTCAACATCAGTATACAACTCAGTAGTTTTACATCCATTTAGGGACCACGCCCCCTGCAAAGTGGTATCAGAGCAAACGCTTGACATTACTAAGCGCTGACAATCCTCTTCAATGGATGTTACAAGCTCGAATTACATTGGCAAGGTTCCGGTGTTAGACGGCACCAACTACGCGTATTGGAAGGTTCGTGTTCGGCAGTGCATCAAGTCCATCGATGTGCGAGCGTGGGAGTCAGTACTCCTTGGTTATACGACTCCAAAAACTGCTCCTGACGCTGATGGAGAAGTCTTTGATAAGCCGGTCGAAGATTGGACGGTTACGGAGCGAAATGCAGCAGAGTTCAATGATAAGGCACTCAACGCCATCTTCTCATCAGTGGACATTTTTATGTTCAAGATTATTCAGAATTGCTCGACGGCGAATAACGCATGGGATCTTCTTCAGAGGTACTGTGAAGGAGATGCAAGTGTGAAGGAAACCAAGTTACGGCTCCTGCTCAACCAGTTCGAGAACATAAGGATGAAGGAAGACGAAGATATCACCACATACTTCGGGAAGCTGTTGACGATTTCAAGCGAGTGTGCCAGCTTAGGAGATCCGATCGCAAATAGGGTACTAAATTCTAAAGCTATTCGGACACTAACTGAGAAATTCAATGTGAAGGTAGCTGCGGTCGAAGAAGCTCACAACTTGGCAAATATGGAGTTCAACACATTGATGAATATCATGAAAAATTACGAGACCAACCTTGAAGTCCAAAAGAGGGCCTCTCGCGGCAAAAGCCTCGCTCTTGTCAGCCAACCATCCAAGGTTCAAATCGAGGAGAACTCTGACTGTGAGGATAATACGGCCATGCTTGTGAAGAATTTCGCAAAGTTTCTCAGGAAGAAGAAGAATTTTGAGAAAAATGTTGGCCCGACATTTAGGAAGGGTCAGAATGCCAGATCTGAACCTTCTTCTGCTCCCCCCTTCATCAAACGCAAACCAGATGAAAAGAAGAAGAACATCAACTATGATTCAGTAAGATGTTACGAATGTCAAGGCTGGGGCCATTTTGCCAACGAATGTGCAAACACCCTTCGCAAGCATGGAAAGGCCATGTGGATCGATCTATCTGATGATGAAGATGGGGATCCATGTCCAAAGGAGACCAAGCAATCATCTGTGACCATTCAGTCCTTCTCTGATGGCGAAGAAGAAGAAGATTATCAAATCGGCTTCACTGCGGTAACGGATGTTGAGCCAACATGTGACTCAACATCGGAGAATCAAATTATTTTTGATTATGATGACTCAAACTGTTTTGATGGGTATTCTAGTTGTGATGATGCAGATCCAGAAACAGACGTATGTGTTGAAGTTCAAATAAATGAAGCCGTCAAGATGTTGTCCGCACAATATGAGAAGGAAAAGGTGTTTAATGAGCATCTCAAAGCCGAGGTACAGAAGCTATTCGACGAGAATGAGAAGAATGAAAAGATGATCGAAAGCTTGGTCGATGGAATGAACAAAATGGAAGCTGCACTAACACGAAAAGACAAAGAGATCGACAAGTTACAGAAGCGAGTCGACGAGGCCGATCAGACCTTTACGAAGTTGAACAAGGATAAATCTACCCTTGATGAGGTATTGTCACTAGGTATTTTTGATAAGCTAGGTCTAGGATTTAATTCTCAGCCTACCTGTGATGCCCCAAAACCCGTGACTCATGTTCAGCCTAAGATAGTTTTCGTTAAATCTCATGCTTCGAATGATGTTTGTGAATCTGTTAGTGCTAAAAATAGTTCCGAGCATGCTGCCATTAAGAATAAGGATACTTCATATATATGCCATCATTGTAAGCAAACTGGTCATTTAAAGCCATTTTGCTGGAAGTTGAAGAAGGAGATTTCGAAGAAATCTATGTTGACTGAAATGTCATCCAACATCCCTCCTAACGTTGAGAAATCAGTGTTGAAAGAATCTGTTGGAAATGTTTCAGTTCATGCTTCTTCAAGTTCTAGTAAAAAGAATGCTACTTTGTCATCCAAGAAAGTTTGGGTCGAGAAATCTGTTCATAAATGCCATGTTGTGTATACCTCCTTGCGAGCTAACGTGACAGGTTCTTGGTACTTCGATAGCGGGTGTTCCCGACACATGACGGGTACCAAGGAGTACCTAAGTGAGTATATGCCATTAAGGAGTGGATCTGTGACGTTTGGAGGTGGAGCTAAAGGGCGTATTCTCGGCAGAGGTAGATTGAATGTGCCCGACTTTCCCAAGCTAAGCAATGTCCTCCATGTTGACGGGCTTGTTGCGAATTTGATCAGTATAAGCCAACTCTGTGATGACGACCTTGAGGTAAGGTTTAATAAAGAGTGTTGTGAAGTATTTAACCGCAATTCTGTTCAAGTAATGGCAGGAAAACGATCGAGCGATAACTGTTACTTAGTCGGCGACAAAACCAGTTCGAAGGATGTGTGCCAATTGTCGAAAGCCGAAGATGATGTGATTCTATGGCACTACAAACTGGGCCATGTCAACTATCGAACGCTGGAGCAGCTTATCAAACACGACGCGATCAGAGGCATTCCGAAGCTTAAGGAATGTGGTAAGGTTGTGTGTGAGTCGTGCTTGAAGGGTAAGCAAGCACATGTTAGCCATAATGTTAACCAACATTCTGCCCAACATTTTAAGACTGCACATTGTTTTCAGCTTATTCATATGGATTTGATGGGTCCGATGGAAGTAGATAGCCTTGGTGGTAAGAAATATGCTTATGTGCTCGTTGATGATTATTCTAGATATGCATGGATATTTTTTCTTAGGGAAAAATCTGAATCGTTCGATTTCTTTAAAAAATTCTGTGCCATGATTTAGAATAATTTTATTGCTTCGATTTTTCGCATTAGGTCTGATCATGGTAGGGAGTTTGAAAATCGATTGTTTGATGAATTCTATGATAAGAAAGGTATTATGCATGAGTATTCTTCTCCTAAGACGCCCCAACAAAATGGGGTGGCCGAGAGAAAGAATAGGACCTTACAAGAAATGGCTCGTATTATGTTGCAATCTAGGAGCATTTCTAAGCATTTTTGGGCTGAAGCATTGCATACTGCATGTCATATATCTAATCGTGTGTTCTTTCGTCATGGTACTAAGAAAACGTCGTATGAGTTGTTAAATGGGAAGAAGCCTACGGTCAAGTATTTTCATGTTTTTGGATGCTATTGTTACATGTTGAATGATCGTGAATACTTGACTAAGTTTGATTCGAAGAGTGATAAATGCATATTTTTAGGATATTCCTCTAATAGTCGTGCATATCGTGTGTATAATTTGCGCGTCAAATCTGTTCAAGAGTCCATTAATATTGTGTTTGATGATGCTACTGATCTTAGAAGAGTTCCTCCACAAGTCGATATTGCAGATGTTGTCCAAGCTGTTGATGAAACAGAGGAGACTGGAGAGGAAGATGTTGGGCCAACATCTGACCCAACATCACCGTATGAGCAGAATGTTGAGATCGAATCGAGCGAAGTTCGAAGAGATCCCCCAGCTAAGATTCAAAAGGATCATCCTACAGACTTAATCATTGGAGACGTGAATGAAGGCAGAAAGACTAGAGACAAGCCGCGCAAGGACTACAAGTCTATGGTAAGGAACGTATGCATGAATACGGTATACGCTGAGGTACGTTTTAATTGTTTTGTTTCAGAGATAGAACCTAAGAATGTTCTTGAAGCTCTCAAGGATAACTTCTGGATTAATGCAATGAAAGAGGAACTCTTGCAGTTCGAGAAAAACCAAGTATGGACCTTGGTTCCACGGCCGAAGGACATTAATGTCATAGGCACTAAGTGGATCTTTAAGAACAAATCTGATGAACTTGGTAGAGTTGTAAGAAACAAAGCTCGTTTAGTAGCTCAGGGTTATACCCAAGTAGAAGGCATAGATTTTGATGAGACGTTTGCTCATGTGGCTAGGTTAGAATCGATTAGGTTGTTGGTTGCAATTGCATGTTGGCTTAACATCACTTTACATCAAATGGATGTTAAGGGTGCTTTTTTAAATGGGTACATTGATAAAGAAATCTATGTCGAACAACCTAAGAGTTTCGAAGACCCGCATTATCCTAACCATGTCTTTAAGCTGCAGAAAGCGTTGTATGGATTGAAGCAAGCACCTCGAGCTTGGTACGCAAGGTTAGCCACATTTTTACTTGAATTTGGGTTCGTACGAGGTGAGGCAGACCGCACTCTTTTTGTAAAAAGGGTCGGTTCTGATATTTTGATTGCCCAAATTTATGTTGATGATATTGTTTTCGGCTCAAGCTCACAGTCTATGCTAGATCAGTTTGTGCATGCGATGAACACCACCTTTGAGATGAGCATGATTGGGGAACTAACTTACTTTTTAGGCTTACAGATCAAGCAAAGTAGTGACGGGATCTTTATGTCACAAGAAAAGTACGCTAAGAACACAGTCAAGAAGTTCGGGTTGGACACGGCAAAGGTAATGAAAACGCCTATGGGATCTACGCAAAAGGTAAGTAAGGACGATGTTGGGCAGAATGTTGACTCAACATTGTATCGATCTATGATAGGCAGTTTGTTATATCTTTCCGCTAGTAGACCTGACATTATGTATAGCGTATGTGTATGTGCTAGATATCAATCTGAACCTAAGGTTTCCCATCTTAATGCTGTTAAGCGTATTCTTCGTTATGTGAGTGGATCATGTAGTCTAGGATTGTGGTTCTCTAAAGATACTAATATGAGCCTTGTAGGCTATAGCGATACTGATTGGGCAGGTGACGAGGATGATCGCAAGAGCACAAGTGGCGGCTGCTTCTTCTTAGGTAACAATCTAGTTGCATGGTATAGTAAGAAGCAGAATTGTGTGTCTTTATCTACTGCTGAGTCTGAGTATGTTGCGGCGGGTAGTTGCTGTACGCAATTAATGTGGTTGAATAGCATGTTGTGTGACTATGGTTTAGAGTGCAAATATGTCCTCATGTATTGTGATAACCTTAGTTCAATCAACATATCTAAGAATCCCATCCAACATTCACGCACGAAGCATATAGATATAAGACATCATTTTCTGAGAGATATGGTAGAGAAAGAGTTAGTGCGCATTGAGCATATAGACACAAAGCATCAGTTAGCAGACATATTCACGAAAGCATTGGATTCTGAAAGGTTTTCGGACCTGAAGAAATCCATAGGTTTGCACATGTCAGTCTGAATGTTGGTCCAACATTTGGATCAACATAGCATATGTCAAATTTGAGTGTTACTGCTTTGATATTTGATTTAATGTTTTCTCTCTGTTATTCTGTGAAATGACTCGACCCACCTTAACCATTTTCTGAAATGACCCGATCCCATGCAAAAAGCAGGCTCATAAACCTTTTTCAAGATAGGTTTTGGTAATAAGTATCCCTAGGTACACGGCATTCGCGGTGACGATGTATTCTTGGTGACAAAAAGCCAAACCTTGATGTTTAGGTAATAAGGGCAGTGCACAATAATTCAGAATCAATATCTAAGGTGAAAGGGCAGAAAATGAAAGAAAAATTGAGTTGAGGGAGTCGAGCAGAAAAGTCTAAGAATCCAGAGTTAGAATGTTGAGTCTCATGTTAGGGCAACATGTGTGACTGTCAGTTTGATATTGCTATATTTATGTGCTTTCGTTTTATTAGTGTTTGTTTTTTGTACTGCATTTGTTAGTCACGTGTGTCTAGTTTAAATATCTCTCAGAAGTGCATTAGAACTCTCGAAGAACAGCTTGTTACATTTGACTCAAGTAATCATCATCGTCGCTCAAACGGTCAGTCTCGCTAACGTTTACTATGTTTTTTTTTTTTTTGACTTGGTATTTTTGGGTGAATCATGATCTGATGTGCTCCTAAATTCGCTCATGACCGATTTCCTCATTTACTATAATTAGCTTCATGTTCAGGCAAGGTTTTAACCGTTACAACCCTTTTTATTAGGTCTGACTTGGTTAATCAATGGTCATCATTCACAAACCCTAAGTGTTTAAATCGAGTCTCCCTTTCTCTCTCTCTCTGCAATTCCACTCTGCTATCTGTGTTCTTCAGTTCAAATTCTGTGATTCTCCTTCTTGATTTTACAATGTCGAACTCACCAAATCGTGAAGAATCGCAGAATGTTGACCCAACATTGGGCGAAATCGTGTATGATGTTCTCCCACTTCAGACAATCCCGGCGCCAATCGAGGATATCGATCACATCCCTCTCAGCATTCTCTTTCCGGCCACCGAATCACCAATGATACCACCAGACATGCCGGCGAAACAGCAGAGCACCGCCAAGAAGCCTCGATCCCGACCACCGACTGAGGTTAAGGGTCCAGTCTCAAAGAAACGACGCAGCAACATAATCCGACAGTCCCATGTCTCAAAGGGGTCGAAATCAACTGCAGACAAGCCCATCATCCTCTCTAGTTCTTCATCTGACACCACGGCAACCACCTCAGAGGACGATCCTGCTCCAGACACCACCGAAGTCCCTGTTCAGGGGGAGACGAGTGCTGCCACAGCACAAGCGCCATGTCCCAACCAAGAACCTGCCCCAGGTCAGCCGTCATCTCCGTTGAAGGCTTCCACAGAGGAGATTATCGATAACATCACCTATGATCAGTTGGATGAGGAGATAGAGACTCCAGTGGCAGCCACACCATCTACAAAGTCCACTTCCCCTGCCACTGAGGACGAAGGCGATGATGAGTTTGGTCCAACTGAAACCCTAGCCACCTGGAAGAACAAATTGAAGAAGAAAGCTGGAAAGAGGCCAATGAGTTCAGAGGACAGACCTCCGAAGCGCCCACGATCAGCGGAGTCCTCACAGCCAAGCAGCGAGCAGCCGAGTCGTCTTGCCAGCCCCCTCAAGCAGTGAAGATGTTGAGTCGGATGTTGACCCAACATCTGACTCCAACTGGGAAACTCCTTTGCCGAAGGGGAGATTTTATGCATCTCTGAATGAGGAGCTGTGGCCATACTTTAGCCAGAGGGTGTTGCGTATTGAGAGGACGGTGGATGTGGTGAGTTTTCGGAGGTTTGGGGTGATGCAGTTCTTGGAATCTCGCCGCTTTGACAAAACAGTCACCATGTTTGGGACCTACTGTGATACAGTGGTCCGGGAGGTATTTTCTAATCTCTTCCCTTGTATTAATGATCCTAGTTCTAGGAAGTATGGAAAGGTGTTTTGTAGGGGGAGGTTATATAATTTTTCGGCTAGGGACATTAACGAATTTTTGGGGACCCCGAATGTGGAAATGAGGCAGACTTACGACAATGATGAGGTGGTGAGTTTCTTGACCGGGGGTAGAGTGAGAGAATGGGACGGGAATTTTTCGGTTAGTTTCTTGACTTCGCTGTACTCAGTGTTGTTCAAAGTGGGGATATTTAACTGGTGGCCAATGGCAAATGAGACCCGCGTTGCTGAGAATATGGCTCATATTCTATATGCTCTTGGGCGGAACTTGCCCTTAAACTTGGGTGAATTAGTGCTGGAACAGCTTGCCAAGGAGGCCGAGAAAAAGGCACCTGGAATTCTCCCATTCCCCTCTTTGATTTATGGAATGTTGGTTCGCGGAGGATTCAGGCCAGCACGCAAGGACCAAGTGGTCACTATCAAGATCCCATATGCTGTGTCTCACATGCACCTGGCCGGGTCGAACAAAGTAGTGGATCTTCCGTGGCAACCTCCAACACAGGATGCTGAGCCAAATGTTGCCTCAACATCTGCCCAGCCATCCAGCCTCGATCGCCAGATTCAGTGCCTAGAAGAAACTATTGCATTTCTGACTTCCCAGCTATCTATCCTGAAGGATCTACATTCTTCCCAAAAAGGGGGAGAAGAGGCAGAAGTTGCGGAGCAAAAAGATCGAGCTGGAACGAGTGGAAATGGCAGAGGCGGTTTCGAACAAGCTGAACAAACCGAGCAGCAAGGGGGAGATGGGGCAGTTCAAGATCATGGTGAAAAAGAAGCTGAGGATTCGATCGAGAGTCTAAACATTTAGACTTCGAACTTTTGTGCATGCGCTTTTTGCTTGTGTTTGCATGCCGCTTTGCTTCTGTTTTTTTTTTGCGTGCTTTAATTTGATGAACCATGTCATTTTCTTTTGCAGATATTTCTCATGACCTCTTATGGCTTGTACTAATTAGTAGTACTTTGAATAGTTTTAGTACTATTCTGTTTTCGTCTGCTCTAACCATTTGTTTTAATGTTTTGTGGTTGAGTAGATCTGGCCTTCAGGGGGAGTTTCACCACGACTAACTTCTGCTTTGTTTTTGGGAAGAAAGATAAAAAGGGGGAGATTGTTAATGTTGAGCCTTCAACATTGGCAATGTTAGGGTAACATTCTAGTCAACATTTGTTGTCTGAGAATGTTCCCTATCTCAGTTTTATCTTTCATGCCCAAAACGTGTTTTATTGATGACATGTCATTTTTCTAGTGATATGCAGGATTTGGATAAGAGTTGGAATGGATCAAACCGTGTGGAAAGAGTGTGGAGCAGCTGGAGTGAAAATTGGAAAAGAGCTTACTAAATATAGGAAGCTTGGAGCAAAAGATGAAGACCAAGTTGTGTTGAGCTAATCCAACTAACTCCCAACGGTCACATCCACTTAGTGGACGTTGAGGAAGACTGTGGACAAGTACCAAATCGTTGGAGAAGTCCTTAAGGAGTCGAAGACATATAAATAGCGAAAGGACTTCACCATTTAACAAGACGAACAAAAACGAGTTTTGAAGAGCGAGTTTGAGCGATTACTACTTTTCACGAGAGTTCCTTTTTAGCCTAGCTTTCCAAAGGTCGAGAGACTTTGTAGTTTGCAGAATCATTTGATTCGTAGGTTTTGCTAGGCTTGATTTAACTATCCTTTTTGATAGTTTGTAATCCATCTTTATAGTGGATTTTGCGCCTTGAGGCACGCAGCAAGTTTTTATACTTGCTGCTAAATTTACTTCTCGTGTTCGTTTCATTTCGTCTCTAATTAATCATTTATTCCGCTGTGCGCTTTGAGTGTGAGAGTGAGTGTTAGCCTAACATTTCACTCAACATCAGTATACAACTCAGTAGTTTTACATCCATTTAGGGACCACACCACTTCATTCATAATACTGATGTTCTTAATTAATGCAAACTAATGCCTATATCTAATGTTCAAATTCAGCTACCCTATAGGACGAAAATTTAAGTTTAGTCATTCAAATTTTGAATATGTGCACTTCAGCCCCGAACTTTCAAAATTCGTTAAATCAGCTCCAATTAAATTCTTGAAAATTATGTTTCGATCTTCTTGATTTTTAATTGATGCGATCTTGATCTTCTCTTCTTCAAGAATCTTCAATATCAATATGCTAAACTTTTCTTTGAAATTCTTTTCCAGAGAGTCTCGTCACGGGTCCAAACGACACTTGATATCTCGGCTTTCTTTGTCTATGATTCAACACGTTCACATCATCCCCTCTCCTTGAAAAGGATTTGTCCTCAAATCATACGCATTGCTACTGATCCTCTTCAACATCAATATGCTCTAACGTGCATTTTTTGAAATACTTGGAGCTGGCATTGTTTAAACCCTGCACATTGTTACTGACCCCTTTTGAGCACCACTTGATAAGGAACCCGAATCTATTTCACTCGAGATCCCGAATTCCAAAGTCGCACATCGATGATAGCCTGTAATCGCCTCTAACGTCAAACAAAGATCATGTTGCTTGATTATGTTCTCGTCGGTACGTGATGTTTACAACATGTTCCTGCAGCATATATATATATATATATATATATATAGATATATATATTCAACACCCTTTTTTAATTTTCTTCAGTTTTTTTTCTTTTTTTTTCAGCAAGATATTTTTTAAAAAACACGAATTTTTTTTTTTCACTTTTTGTTTATCTAAAAACAAAGATATTGTTAAGAATATTATTTTCTATAATTCAATATAATTAGTAATCATTTAAATAAGCTATAATCTAGGATAATTAGTTATTATATGATATTAGTTCTTTTATTTCTATAAATACCTACCGCATACGTAGTTTGGATCAGCTAAGTCATTAACTACAAGTTCCTTCTTGAATATTAAAGACATGTTCTTTAATTATCGTAAATCTACTCGTTTCGCTTCTTCAATTGGTATCAGAGCCTCCGTGTACCCGGGACGAGATGGCCAACAACGGCAAGGATAGCAATCGTTCTGCAATTGAAGAATTAAGGACGATCTTTGTTGAATTCCTGCAGAAGCAACGTACACTATCCTGCAGAAGCAACGTACACTATTCACCGAGTTTATTAAGACACTACTTTAGTTAAACACTAACATGCCTTCCTGAATTGACAAAGACATGAACTTCAATCATGGACAAGCTCGCGACAGAGTTGTTCCTCCGATCCAGCTTGCTGTGACGGTGCTCATAAAAGCATGAACGTTAATCCTAGGCAGGCTCGTGACAATGTTGTTTCTCCGATCCAGCCTGCTGTGAGTGGCGGTCATAAAAGCATATACGTTAATCCTAGGCAGGCTCATGACAGTGTTGTGCCTCTAATCCAGCTTGTTGTGAGCGACGACAGTGTTATCAATGGCGGATGGAGGGACATGACAGAAAGCAAAAAAAACCACCATATATCTACGGCAGATGACGTCGCGGAAAATGGCAGAAGCTATGACGAATCAAAAAATACATATATATACTATATATATATATATATATATAATATATTTTAGATGTATATAAACAAACTACAAAGCTCCAAAACACCTTAACACATTTCAATAAATTTAAAAAGACACTAGTTTCACAAAATAGCATATACCAATAATTATTCAATAAGTTCTTCAAGACTTAGTAAAACTAAGTGTTGAAGAACTCCACAAGTTTCTATATATTTACAATAACAAACATTAAAAAAGAAATCGAACATATACAATCAAGCAACTAACTCTGTCGCAAATCTTAACAGTGTATCAAAACTCAATTGGACAAACTTATGTTGTATCATTCAGACAAAAAATAAAAGAAAAAAAATAGGAACTTATCGATCGTCGGTAGGAGGGTCGCTAGTGGGGGGTTGGGTCGTCACAGGTAGGGGTTCCAATTCGCAGCCTTAACTTCAATATATTTTTTTTAATTACCTAAATTGGATTAAAATTGGGCCAGCCTTAATGAAATTTTTTATTTTTAAAAAGCCCTCTAAACCCCTTAAGAACCCAAAAGAGACCTAAAAGAAACCCTAAAATGTCATCTTCACGCCATGGCCGCCCCGCCGCCACTTGAAACCCGTCAAGGCGCTCTTGGCATGGTGGGTTTGTTAAATGTCGCCATGCCATACGACCATGGTAGATTTTTAACAACAGTGGGCTGCGATCATGAAACATTCTACAAAGATAAGGATAACGCGCGCGGATTTAAGAAAATTACTAATGTGAAGCCTCGTTATTCTAATCACAATGGGAAAAGAGACAATGATGACGACTCCAATGTAGCTGGCGTAATTCAAAATTCATTATTGACACCGCGATTAATAGGAGATCATCAACAGCATACTATATTTCGTACGATGGGTCTGGTTAGTCATAAGGTATGCACTACTGTTATTGATAGTGGAAACAGTGAAAATATTGCGTCCAAAGGGATGGTTCAGGAGATGCAATTATCGGGAGACGCATGCAATGCCTTACAAAATTGGATGGATCAAGAAGGGTGCAGAATATAAGGTAACATCGCTTCCAAATTTTCGTATTGTTGCGGATAATATAGCGAAATATGTGCAGATTGTGTTAAATAAAGTTCGACATGATTTTGAAGTTGTTAATCGTAACTATAAGTCTAACGCTGACAAGCATCGCATGCTTAAAGAGGTCAAGGTGAGAAAGTATAACCCAGGGTCGAGTTCTTATTAAATGGGGGATATTGCTGTAGAACGAGAAGATTAGCGTGGGCAAAAATATTGTTAATGTTGGAAATTATGAGCCTAAACTCGCCGGAGCTAGACCAGGAGATGGCCGGAAACATGGCTGGTCGGTCACAGCTTGAAGAAACCTTGATCAAGCTTGAAGTTTGCCAGATTAAATGTCGATCGTTGGATCATTGGCGCCTGATCTTATGGTCCAGATTTAAACCTCAGAAATTGAACGTGGATCATCAGATTTGGCGGGTGTGGATCGAAGGGCCGAAATTAGAGCTTAAAGGCGTGTAGCGCTTCTTTTAGTTGAAGAGCGCTCGGAGTACAAATCAGGCAGCACAAGGTACAAGTCATCTATGCACAGCTCTATTTTCTGTTCTTATATAAACCAGATTTTCGAAGTTCAACCACGACACTTTGAGAGCTCGTAACTTTTGCTAGGGTTAGAATTAGCGAGAGTTATAAACTAGAGATTTGTAGAAGACACGGAGATCTGTAACTTTTGTGTTGGTGAGTAATACAAATCGAGGCTCTGTTGGTCCGTGGACGTAGGCCAAAGTTCGGCCGAACCACGTAAATCCTGTTTTTCATTTTCTGTGTTTTTGAGCTGTGATTTCGATTCGATCGAGCTTGCGATTGCTCGATTAGGTTAGATCGATTCATACACACATAAACACAGTTGAAAGGCGGATCGATTGCATCCGGTATCTCTACAGTTAAGAATATTATTTCTTATAATCTAGAGTTATGATTTAAATGTTTAATATAGGATAATTAGTTATGATATTATATGATATTAGTTCTTTCTGATTTATATAAATATCTTTCGCATATGTTAGTTTGGATCATCAAAGTTATTAAAGTTCAAATTTCTTTCTTTCTTGAATCTTAAAGACGCGTTCTTTAATTTTCGTAAATTTATTCGTTTCCGCTCCGTCAATAAAGTGTCTTCAAGTGCTCAAATTGATCGTTTGCAGCATTTCCTTCTCACAGTAAAGCTACAAGCAACAATGAAAAATAAAGGATTATGAATAACTTATTCATTGCACTGAAGTGAAATCCACATTGGTCAGCAATAAGTAAAATCAATCTGGCTCACATTTTACATGCAAAATTGGCCAAACATGGATTATATTAAGGTTAGAAACCTCAAATTTAAGAACACAAATAGAAAAAGTAATCATATACCATGCGAGTAGGCTTGTTAATGGGGCGGGAATCCGCCCCGAACGGGGTGGAGAATCCCAATTTTTTATCCCCACGAGGCAGGGACAGGGCGAGATCTCCCCCCGTTGGCGGGGACGAGGATTGATCTCGCCCCGTGGGGATCCCCGCCCCGTTCCCCAATACTATATTATAGGGTAAATAACATATAACCCATTTGTGGTTTGAAAAATAAGCATCAACACCCATATGGTTCGAAAATAGCGTAAAATCCCCTTCTTGTCATTTCACCCCATAATTGGAGGGTACAATGCTAAATTTTAGACAAAAAAGGGGTAAGATGGTAAGTTTTAGATAACAAAGGAGGTACGGTGCTAAGTTTAAACAACATCGGGGATACTGTGTTAAGTTTTAGACAACACGAGAGAATTTTGTGCAATAAAAAAAATATAGGATAGTTCTGTGCTTTTCAGTATAACTATGGGGTATTGCCTAATTTACCCATATACTATATAATATAAATAATATATATTATATCTAATCAATATATAAATAATATCTAAAAAATTTATTATATCCATTTTATATTATGGGACAACTACACATAAATCCCTAGGGATAAAAAAAAGCCCCACTTAACTCCCTCCTTGAGATAAAATTTCAGTTAAGGACCAAGTAGAAATATTTTATACAAATAAGGACCAATTGGACGAAAATAACCCTCAGAACTTGCATTATTACAATTATACCTGGAATGTTAATTAAAAACAAAAAAGCAAAATAAAAAGAATTCAATCGATTTGTATAAACCCAACATCCCAAATCAAAAATACAATCTCAATTGAACCCCAAATCGAAACACCCACACCAAATTGTTCCCACGAAGAAACGCTCAGGGAGTCTCCGCCGCCGTTGGTCTTGGAATTTCTCACGTTCTTGCAAGTTTCGTAATTTTTATTTTTTTCACCAATTTTGTTTATGTACTGCAATTTTGTATTATTTACGTGCTAATTGCTCGAGTAGAGATTTTTAGGTCTCGATTTTGATTGGTATGTTTCGATTAATGCTTTTATATGTTCAATTCGTGGTTCTTTTGTTTAAATCCGGAATTTTTAGGTTTAATTTGGGGTTTCTATTTAGGTGTTGCTCAATTAGGGTTCTTGTAAATTTGTTTCTTTTTTCGTCTTTTTTATATCAATCAGGATTGTAGTTTTCGCATTTTTGGTACACTATATTGATGTTTTGGGTACGTTATATGCACGTTTTTAGTACCGTCTATGCATTACAATGGTACGCCGTGATAGTATAAACTGGTACGGTATAGATAGAATTATGGTATGATGAACCTCTTGTTTGTATCAGATATCTGATTGTAATTATAGTACTTTTTATGTCATTTATGATCTCGTAGTCTACGTGAATAGTTAAAGAATATGTTTGATGTATAAGATGTGTATGGAGTACCATGTAAGCATGGTGTGATGTAAATTGCAGATAAGAGACCCCATTTATAATTTTTATAACCCTTACTTTCGGCTTTAAAAGTGCATATTTAATGGATGCATATAAATCGTTGACAGAGGATATCATTTATGACCCAGACGCACGCGTTCTTCTCTATCACCGAATGATTCAACAGTTTCTTCTAAAGTTGACAAAAGATCAAACAAGTGCAACATATGTTAAAAATATGAGCACAAGTCGTACATGTAGAGAAGCAAATGAGTTTGGTTGTGAGTTCCACTCTTTTGGCAATATGTTGCATATGGATTATGACTTATTATTTGTAATATGTTGCATATAGGTATATTCGTTCGTGGATATTTTAATTACGAGCATGTTTTTTATATTGGTGTAATGTTGGATGTATTCTGACAACACATAATATTATGGCTAAAATATTTGTTATGCATGGAATTTTGGTATATTAACAATGTAAAAATTGGTACGGTAACAATGTTTACAGGGTACAGTATACACCAACTAAAGGGTACGCTAAACGCATTAAAATAATACGCTATATTAATAACTGTAAAGAAGTGATGAAAAATACAAAAAGTCAATATTATCGGTATCTGACATTTTTTAACGGTATGCGGAACAAATTATGACACTCATAGAAAGTTTTGACATGCACAAAAAGTTCTGACACACAAACAACTGTAATAAACTTGGTACGATTTGTGTATTTATTTCGGTACGACAAACTAAGTAAATATGGTACAATATATGACCACTATAAGGTACAGTCACATGCTTCTCAATAGTATAATATGCACCTTGTATTTGGTACAATTTATTAGGGTAAGCATTTTTCGTCACCGCTCTAATTATTTTTTCATGCGAAACTGTTTTATTATACATATATATATTATATGTTTTACTTGGTATCAAGTTTGATGGTTTAATCCTTTCACACATATTTTTGTATTCCAAAACCCAAGTTTCATAATAGGAGGATGATCCTTGTTAGAACATCTTACTACTAAAGCTTGAGTTTTTACTACAAATCCATGATTTTGAGGGTTAACCCATTAAAGATGATATAAAATGAAACTTATAACATATTTATGTATAATAAAGTATTTTTGCATCGAAAGTAATATAAAACGCGACGAAAAATGCTTACCCTAATAAGTTGTACCAAATAAAACGTGTATATTGTACCATTGAACAGTATGTGACTGTATCTTTAAATGGCAGTATATCGTACCATATCTAAGTAGTTTGTCGTACCTAAATAACTACCGATACCGTACAAAATTTTATTGGTCCACGTAGTATATAAATTAGGAGTCTGGATCGTCCACTAATAAATGTAAAGCCTTAAAAACAATAAGTAAATAGGCTATTAAACAAAAAACAATTATAATAAGTTGAATATTTTCACTTTAATAGACATCTAGTAAGTTGTTCAATATTATTCATCATCATCTAGTGAAACTTGGGGTTTGTAATATAAAATAATGAATGCATGAGTTACTTCGTCAAATAAGATACAAAGTGAAACATATAACTGATAAATATATGGAAATGTGGTTTTCAAAAAAAAAAAAATCAAATTGCCACGAAAAACGCTACCCTAATAAGCTGTATCCAATATACCGTGTATAATGTACCATTGAACAACATGTGACTATACATTATTATGGAGATATACTGTATCAAATTAAGTAGTTTACCGTACCAAGATTAAGGAACTTTCTTACAGGGGAGATATATTGTAGACTGTGGAACTTTCGTACATGTCCGAACTTTCTGTGCGCGTCAGAACATTTTTTCCTGTGTCAGAATTTGTTCCATAATACCGGTAAAATTGTATTTTTGTGTGTTATATCATTACTTTTTGACTTTTTGTATTTTCATCGCCTTTTTTTACAATTTTTAATACATCGTACCATTATAGTGCGTTTACCGTACCATGTAGCTGGTGTTTGATGTACCTTGTAAACACGATTATCGTACCTTTTTCAACATTGTCACCGTACTAAAAATTTGAGGCATTGTCATAACACTGTGTTCTCATAATAAATCCAATATTACATCAACACAAAGAACATGCTCGTAATCAAGATATTCATTAATTAATCAACATATATGCAACATATGACAAAAAAATATGTCGTTAGCTATATGCAACATATGAACAAAAGAATGGAACGAGTAAGTGTATTTTTCTTGGAGGGATATGTATATATCAATAAGCGCTGCGGATTCATTGATCAACAATAATTGTGTATTCTACTTGTAAGCACACAGCCCAAACAACGTGCCTTCAGGAACTACACTTGTAGACAATATAGTTGTTTACCCCTACAAATAATTCAGCAACCGTTGGCAATTATACACTAACCATACATCAAAAGGTACACTATATAAAGAAATCTGATACCCTAACTATACATGAAAAGGTACATTATATAAAAAATTATGGTACATTAATCACACGTATAAAGGTACACAATATAGATTAAATTGATACCACATTATAAATACAAAATTACCAGCCAACCCGCGAATATTCTGTAGCTCCAACGCCAGAAACTGATACAGACCATATAAAGGTACGTCATAATAATTGAATAGGTACCATAACAACAAGTAAATTGATACACAATATACCTAAAATTAGTACTACATAACATATATGTAAAAAAATCGAGTTTGCAACACTAACGTCATTTATTACCAGAAAGTCTAAACATCACATTATTGTTTCAAGTCGTTGGAAGTTCTATGACCTGCTGGACTGTGCAAACCCGCGATTTGAAGCAAACCCACTAAGCACTAAATAACATCGAATAAATCCAAGAAAATTGGGATAATTTCAATTTATTTCCAGCAATCCACGGTGGACATACTTGTATCGAACGAATCTGAGCACGATTGGACTTTGAAAACCCGCTCTCTTCTTCTCTATTCTTTGATTTCTTCTTCTTATTCTTCCTATTCTTCCTCTTGCACGTTGAGAAATCGACATGGATTTACTTGGATCGAGAAAACCCGCGACTGACTCCTCCTCCTCCTCCTTCTCCTTTGTTTTTCCTTTCTTCGTTTATGTTTTGATTTTTTTTTTATTTCTGTTTTTCTAACGTTTAATTTCATTTAAAAAGGAAAAAATAAAATAAAAATCATAAAGAAAGGGGTAAAATAGGCTTTTCAAGATAATTGGTCCTTATTTGTAGGAAATGTTTTCAATTGATCCTTAAAAGATATAAAATCTGACATAGGGAGTTAAGTGATGAATTTTTATGTCAATGGGGATTTAAATGAAGTTATCCCTTATATTATTATAATATAAAAAATTGCGGGGCGCGGATCGCCGCGGGGACGGGGACGATTTCGTCCCCGTTTACTTGGCGGGGACGGGGATGGGGATTTCCCGTGGACGCGGGGCCGGAATCCCCGTCCCCGCCCCGCCGGGTTGACATCCCTACATGCGAGTAACATTGCAATACTCATAATATAAGCACCAAGATTTAATTCCAGTGCTTCAGGTAGAAATTGATGATAATGTAATAAAACCTTCTACAAGATTTGTTCTTTGGACCTGAAATAAGCTGAGGCACAGAAGGAAAATCAGATCATCTTGATGGACCAGACAAAATTGTACCTCAATCCAGCTAGTTTGGGGGGCATATAAATTCGAAGTCCACTGAAATTAGACCTCTCAAATCAGTCTTCAAAGTCCATGCGAGATGAGTTATATTGAATCAATCCCCTTCTTTAGAAGAGATTAGACAGATTTCCCAAAATGATTTCCCTAAAATTAGAATAGCCACTTCCACAGTTGTCAACATCTATATAAAAAGATAACCAAATATAAAAAGAACAACAACATGCCAACTACAGCTAAATTTGGTCTCAACATATATATATATATGGTGTAAGAGCATCTCCAACCCTGCACAAAGCTTAGCGTTGAACGCTGACAATAATGTTGGGGGAGTTCCAAGGGACCTCCAAACTCCACTTTAAATATGGAGGAATGAACAGTGCACCGCTATCTAAAGCGGGCATTGTTCCTCCTCTATCTCCTTTTTTTTTCAATTTTTTTTATTCTTTAGTTTTATTTAATTTAGGGTTTTAATTAATTTAAAATTATTCAGTAAATCGATTTTATGTTAGGATCGTTGTTGATGATGGGTGAACAGAACAATGAGGGAGAGAATCATGATTTTTGTTGGATTTAGGAAAAAAAATAATAAAATAATAATTTTTACATAATATGTTTTTTTTTAATTTAATGGTTCTACTTAAACGTCTTATGAATTATTATATATTTTTTTCATAATTTTAGTTAACTAATAAATCAATTAATATTATTATTTTATTAATTTAATTATTTTAAATAGTTTTTTAATAGAATATATTAAATTTAAATTATAATGAAAATTGTTAAATAATGGAATAGACTGAGAATATTCCGTATAGAGTAAAATATAGAGAATATGGTTGAAGTTTATTGAAACTGTTCAAACTCTATATTTAGAGAAATTATACTGTAGCAACTCTATATATAGAGGGACAACTCTATATATAGAGGGGTGGTTGGAGATGGCCTAAGTCAGTAATGTCACCGATAACTTTGTTTCATTCTCTAATAGGCACACTTTCAGAATCGGTCTATGTTCTTTCCTAAAACTTCTCGTCAAAGTTTGCTAAACATCTACATCAAACAACAACATTTTATGGGAGCCAACTAATACAGAAATTTCTACCAGGAGAGTTCCCAAAGCCATCCCTCACGGTAAGAAACGCAAGCTTTCCGAAAGCCCTACAACAAGCCACGATTCTTCCAGAAACTGATACGTGATCGTCTCACTTTTTGCCTCTTCACCAGTTGCAAGACTCTGATAAATGTGTTGTTGAAGTTTGATTGGCAATCCTACTTATAAGCATAGGGTTCTAATCTGTTGTTTCTCAGCTCTTGTACCTAGAGTAATGTCAACTAACCATATGAGGTTCAAAATAAAACATTCATTGCACAAAAACCATACTGAGAGTAACAGCTAAATGAACATAATTTTGAAGGGCATATCATATTTCCATCATCATAAAATAACACAAGCGATATCCAAAGGCAACAAGGCTTAGATTTGTTACGATGACTCAATCAGCATACAGTACAAATGAATTACGAGTACTTGAAACTAGAAATAGAAATATCTCAGAGAGTAGCTACACTAGTAGGCCAAATATTAGAAAACGAGCACCTTTTGGATACGAAGGAGGAGGAGACGGTGAAGACGACGATAAACTAATAATGAAGAAGGGTTGTCGGAGCCTGCTGGCCAAGCGAGAAGGAGTCCTTGCCTTGGAAGATGCAACCAAACAGCCAAATGAAGCAGCTGTCCATCTCAAACTAACTTTCTTCAATCTCTTGCAGGCTTTACTTTGTTAACACCATCTTGACAAACATCCTTGTGCCAAACCACAATTTCCCTATAACCTAGTTATAAGAGACGTGTAGTAAGACCGAACAAACCGAACCTAAATATCGGTTACCTATAATTTTCAGTTCCCCAATTTGAAGCAACATTTCAATTAGGTTTCGTTTCGGTTCTACAAAAAAAGGAAAACAAGAAGATTTTAGGTTTAAAGATGGGTCGTCAATCTTTATTAACAAATACGAAAAATTCTCTGACGACTTCCCCCTTGTGAAACTATGCGCACATTACACATCTCTAAAACCCTCGCAAGTCCCACAGATACACAAGTGAGAAGCTAACCTGTCCCTGGAAGACCGTAAACTACAAAATAGCAACAGTGGACTGTGATGCTGAGACATCTATCGGCCACGGCGGCTGAGGTGCGACGCCAGCGAATTGGGAAAATGAGGCTTGAAAGAAGAGTCGAGAATTTAGAATTTAGGGGTTCTTAATAGTAACATATCAATATTTAACAAATCATTTATTATTTTATTACAAACAAAAAAAAAAAAAAAAAAAAAAAACAAAAAAAAGGTGTCGAGATAATATCGAAGGCAATGATGTAAGATTGCTCTGCACCGCTCGTTATGCATGTAATCAAATCACTTATATCCATCCGTATGTATCTCTAGTTTGAAGTTTACCGTCTGAAACATCGCCCCCTATCTATCTATCACCTTCCCTTTCAATTCAATCCAATCCAATCCAAAGAGACCCTCTGCTTTCGCTTCTTCTGCTCTGCTGTGCTGAGTGCTGCAATGGAACCCGCCGGAACAATAGTCTTCAGCACAGTTGGGAGGCTCCACTACGGCTTCGACATTTTCTGCGTGAAGCTGTTGCAGTTGCAGCCCACTAAGTTGGACGAGTCCGAGGTTTTCTCCGCCTCGGAGTCGGAGCTTCGCCTTACCGATGGCATATCCATCAATTTCAACGGCCAGTTCGTCGACGGGAGCGACGCCGTCGTCTACATATCCGAGAGAAATGGTTCGCCACGTATCTTCTTGAGCAAACTCGGCGGTCATGACCCCCCTGAGCAAGTGTTCTCCGTGCCCGAAAGCCTCTTCCACGATCGTCCCATCATCAAGAACGAACGCCTCTACTTCATTTCAGGTCACGAGCAGCCCGATAAGCCGTTCAAGAGCTGGTCGTCTCTCTACTCCACTCGCCTCGGAACCAAAGAAACCACCCGGCTCACGCCTAGCGGCTGCGTCGACTACAGCCCTGCAATCTCCCAGTCCGGGGAGCTGATCGCGGTGGCTTCTTACGGAAATCGAACTTGGGCCGGCGAATTCCACGATCTCCAGACAGATATCGTCGTCTTTCAAGAGTCGGACCCGGGCAATCGCCTCGTAGTTTCCCGGCACGGAGGTTGGCCGACTTGGTCCGGCGATTCGACCCTTTATTTTCACCGGCAAGCAGACGATGGATGGTGGAGCATATACCAAATAGATAATATAGTACACCGAGACTTTGCATTATCTTCTGGTTGTACTAGAGCGGTTCGGGTCACACCACCCGGGCTCCACTGCTTCACACCCGCCGCAATCCACGGGACCAAAAGAATCGCCGTCTCCACCAGGCGAAAGGGCAGCAACTACCGCCACGTCGAGGTCTTCGATGCGGATTCTCGCAAGTTTTATCCCGTGACTGCGCTCTTGGACCCTAACCTCCACCACTACAACCCTTTCCTCTCTCAAGAATCGGGCTTTCTCGGCTACCATCGATTCCGTGGAGAGGGAGCCCCGGGGGACTCCGTGGTTCCCCACCTCGAGCCGGTGAGTTCCCCGATTCAAGGCCTTCGGCTGCTGAGACTCAACGGCTCCTTTCCCGCCTTTTCGCCCTGCGGCGGCCACATCGCCTTCAACCGTGATTTCCTCCCAACAGAGGGCGGCGTCCGAATAATCAAGTCATGTGGCTCTTCAACGAGGACGTGGACGTTGCTGGAGAAGCGTTCAGCCTTTTACAACACGTGGAGCCCGTCTGAGAAGAACGTCATCTTCACGTCGGCGGGGCCGGTGTTTAATCCCGTGAAGGCGAACGTTCAGGTCGCTCGGATCACATTCGACCCATCGTATATTTCCGACTGTGATGATGGTCACAGAGGCAGTAATATCATCATCCCCATGGATATTAAGATGCTCACCAGAGAAGAAACGGGCAACAACGCCTTCCCGTCTTGCTCCCCCGACGGGAAATGGATCGTTTTCCGGTCGGGTCGGTCCGGACACAAGAACCTGTACATTACGGACGCCGTGAACGGAGTTCGAAGGCGGGTCAGTCCGTCGGCTGACCGAAGGCCCGTGGATCGATACGATGCCATGCTGGTCTCCCACGGGGGAACTGATAGCTTTCTCTTCGAATCGGCAGGATCCGCAGAACGTGGAGGCGTTCGGGATATACCTGATCAAGCCCGACGGCACGGGCCTGAGGAAAGTGGACGTGGTGCGAGAGGGACATGAGATGGAGAGATCGAACCACGTCTGCTTCAGTGGAGATGGAAAGTGGCTGCTCTTCAACTCCAATTTTGACGGGGTCACAGCTGAGCCCGTGTCCCTGCCGAACCATTTCCAGCCCTACGGCGAGCTGTACGTTGTGAGGTTGGACGGTAGTGGTCTGCAGCGGCTGACGTGGAATGGGTACGAGAATGGGACGCCAGCGTGGCACCCAAAGGACTCCTTGTTTTACGGTGCCGACCGTCGTAGCCATGAGGAAGAGAGTCTGATGACTCCATCTTTTGTTGGAGATGGAGATGGTGGTGGCGAGGTTGAGAGGTTGAAGGGTAAGTTCGATGAACCTTTGTGGATTAAGTGCGATGGTGCTTTCATATATAAATATGTAATATAATTTTATATTGTAAGTGAAGTTCAAAATATGTCTGAGAGGGGGTGAATTAGGCTTATAAAAATTATGCTTCTTCTTTCAAAAACCTTTTCCTTAAAAAACGTGATAACAGTGTAATCTCTAAGATATATCCTAGGAACGATTAAGTATCTACGTGATCTCTTTGAAACCTTGAAATCGTTTCTGGAGTTATCTCCTTGGTTTTAAAAAAGGTTTTTGGCTATGTTTCACAGAAATGTAAATGACTGTAAAAGTAAAGTGAGACAGAGATTTTTATAGAGGTTATATCCCCAATTGGGGTTTAATCCTCTCCTTGAGGTTTGTTCCTCAAGAGTTAAATCAATCACTATTGTGTTACCGTAGTTGGTCACCGTAGTTGGTTACAATAATGATCGACAGCCCTTTACACAACCGAAACAGGAATGAATACTAGACCGCAGCTAGGTTGCCTCACGCCGAGTTTCGTTCCAACGTCGTTCCCTGGGAATCACCACTCCCCGACTGGACACAGCTCGCTCCCGAAGGGCCCCCGGATACACCGATCCTTCCCTTCACGTGCAGGCACACTTCACTCTTGCCTCCTTGTGTAATCCCAAGTCCGAAGACAGAATAGATGGTTTCAAAAGGGTGGAATCACAATGGTTTCGCTCGGAATCGCAATTGTAAGCTCAACGACAGAAGGATATCACAGTGGAAGCTCTATAGCAGAATATTTCGCAAGTGTAGGCTCAGCTATATAAAATCGTTTCTTCTGCACTCTTTGTCTTAAACTCGATATTCTAAGTGCTGTTCTTTATATCAGTATCGAATGGTCAACACTTCACATGGAAAGTTAGTTTCAAATAATATACTAATTCGGCACACAATCCATGCATATATCGAGAATCAACATTATCCTAATCATGCCAAACATATAATATCACAACGGTCATAAGATCAATCAGCATGATTCATTTCCATATATATCACAAATTTCAGCTCAGGGAATAACCTACCATATATAGGCGATTTCAGGGATATCATCTAAAATCAAATCAGTGCATATTTCCATGTAGGGAGATCTCAATCAGATCAGAATATTCCATATATAGTTCCATCGAGTAACAGATTTTCCATATATAGCCACAACAGATTTCCATGTATGTCACAGAATGGTATTCCATATATAAAGCACACGGAATTCCATATATAAGCACAGTGTGACAGACAACTTATCAAGGACTACTTCCCATATATTCCATGTGGATCATAACGACTTTCCATATATATCTCATGATGATATTCCTATGTTACGAGCAAGATATCAATGGAATTTCAGTGATTTCAATGATATAACAGTTAAGCACAAAATCACATACTCGATACTATAAATATAGACATCGTTAAAGAGCATTATATCGAATATTTTCACCTACTTAAACATGTATCAACATTACATTCGAATTAATTGCTTCTAATTACATGGGATCATCAAAACTCTTAATCACATACGACCAAAAAGGTCAACATTCTCCCCCTTTTTGATGATGACAAGTAATTAATGCACCACTTAAGCACATAAGCATATTCGAACATGTACTCATATGAGGCGCATAACATGTTTAAGTATGATCACAAGTAGAGCATATGATATATTAAGTTCTCAAGTCAAAGCATGTATGCTCCCCCTGTCTAAGTGCAGATATCTCATGTAGCATGTCACATTCCACTAATCAACGCATGCAGATATCATATGTAACAAGTTACGTTCCAATAACCAAGTATCCAAATATCACAAGTAACATGTCACATACCAGTATGCAGAGAAAATCTCAAAGTATATCACAGATGAATTTCAGAAGTTACCAGAAAATATCACTTTGCTCCCCCTGCCTAAATGCATATATCAAAATCAACCATCAGACAACTATCAAAATATATCAGCAAACTGTTAGGCATAGATAGTTATCAAACAACATAGCAGGGTTATAGCATACCAATAGCAGCAGAAATATCCAAGAAATATCCAAAGCATAGCAAGATATCCAAACATAGCAGGAAACATAACAGGGACCTTTATAGGTTCCATTACACAACGATGAGTCTTAGTCTTAGGAATACCATTAATTACCACACAAATTCTCCCCCTTCAGCATCAAAAAAGGTGGAAGCAAAAGTTTCTAAGGGCTGATTATGAAGAGAGCTGATACTTAAGTAGGAACTACGGATGGACTCGATCAGAGATAAGGTTAGAGGCTGGAATCGCTATCGGATTTGGAAGATTTCTTCAAGTGCTTAGCGATCTTAGACAGCTTGCGGGTAATTTCAGTATACTGCTCTTTAAGCTTCTTGTATCGCTTTAGGCTGTCCCTTTTGATCTCAGCAATATCCGTGCGTATCTCTGTCATCGCATCTTCATCAACGTTCTGTTCCTCAGACCCTTCTTCTTCAGTCACACTCAACTCGAATATCTTACCCTTACTTTTTGCCGTTACTCTCCGATTCTTCTTAACACTTCCCTCAGGCTTTCTATCCCTTGCCTTCAGCCAACCTTTACCTTCCTCATGAATGATACCCATTCTTTTCAGGGTCATCACATCCACAGCATGTCTACCTTTGTCTTCCCATCTTGGTGGCATGATGATTCCATCAAGTTCCAACAAATGTGTCAGCAGCATTCCATATGGTAGCAACTTCTCGGTGGTCTCAAATGCTTGGATTATGTTTTTCATGATAACATAAGCGAGGTTGAACTTTTTGTTCTGGGAGATCATATAGACAGCGAATGTGCTCATATAGTTCATGTTTGTGGAATGTCCTCCGCTACCTACTTTCACACTCCAAAGGGTCATATTGAGCACCTTGTGGAGGAAGAAGTGATCAATCCCCAACTTGTTCAGAGCTTTCCCTTCTGCAAACTTTGGCCTACTGGTCGAGTTCCACAGTGTTTTCACACAGTCTGACAGCTTGAACTCAGTGGAATCGCACCAATCACTCATGCTGAAATGGCAGATTCCCTCATCAGTAACACCCAGCATTTTGTTCAACTTTTCACGAGTCCACTCTACTCTTCTACCAAGCACATACGATTGCAGGGTTATCTCAGATCCATTCTCAACATAGTCTAAGTTCGAATAAAACAGCTTTACTACTTCAGGGTAGTGGGTCCTATTGATACTAAGGAATTTCTCCCACCCATACTCTAGTAACCATGATATAGCACGACTTTCAGGCAATTCTTCGAACAAAACTCCACGTCCCCTAGCAACTTCCCGACTTTCGAAATTTTTAAAGTTCTCCTTTGAGATATCGTTCAGAAATTTTACTTCTGGAATTTCTCCGGGTTGCTGATGTCGAAGGGTGGTTTCATCATATCAAAGCTCATCTCACAGTCATCTTCATCCTTCTCAGCTTCAAGTGGCTTGGGATCCTCTGATTTTGCAGCTTCAACAGTTGGTGAGGATGATGGTTCAACGACATGTTCCTTTTGTGGTGTAGACAATGGGATTTTGGTTGGAACAGGGGATGGAACCCGAGAAGAACTCTGCTCTAAGGTGAAATCAAGTGGCTGAATGTGGTCACTGGAAGAACTAGGCTTTGGGGCTGCTTCCTTCTTGACGACCTTAGCTTTCTTCTTCTGTGTCTTAGAGCTTTTTCCTTTAGGTTTTGAAGAAGATTTCGCCTTCGACCGTGTTGTTCTCTTCGGCGGTGGAGGTGGTGAAGCAGCCTTGGGTGATTTCTCCATGGAATCTGACATGGATTCGTCAGACATCGGTTCCTTCCTTTTCTTCCCAGTGCTCGAACCGGCTTCAACTTTCCTTGTTCCAGCCGTTTTCACCATTTTGAGTTTTGAGAGATAGAGAGATCGTGGGCGAAAAAGAAGATAGGATGAACAGTTACTTGACACGATTGATATGACAAGTAGGAGAATAAAAAGATTTTGAATTTTGAAAAGCGAGGATCAAAAGAACGAGTCATCATCTCTTATCGATCGAGTGGAACTAATAAGGAAAGAGTGATCATAAATGATATCTTGGCAGAATTAAGCTCATCTCAATGGAATAAGGATAAGATTTTCTGGATACTACTTTCCTAGTTTGAAAACTTCCGAAATGAGAATAGAATTCCAAAAATAAGATCTCAGAATAATTTCCAAGTAAGAGCAAGATCTTAGGATATTTTTCGAAATAAGAATAAGATTTCAAACAGAAGGATTTCAGAAAAAAATAGCAATAGACGAAGGAATCCTAAGATTTTTAGAATAACTGCTGGAAGTAGCAAGTTATCTTCCCTGATTAAGCTCGATGATTCCAAGTCGATCACGGATACCAATAAGCCTGATTAAGACTTTATAGTAATTTAAATATATAAATAAAAACTAGAGGATATAATTGGATAAATTAAAATATTTATGGGCAAAATGGTAATTGCAATAAATAAAGGTATAGATAAATCACAATCATTTAATATAAATAAAATCAACGGCTCAGATTTCAATTCAGTGCCATACCAATAAGGTGCTTATGCTTTATATAAAGGTATAGATAATAAAAGCTTCCTTCTGTTATTGTGTTTTCGGGTGGTCCGTGACTAACATTGGGAGTTTTCTGTAATTTGATTTATTATTATTACGTAGGAAAATAATAAGCGGTTAATGCTATAGCGTCGATGTCGTGCAATAACAACAATTAAAAGCTGTTAATTCTGACAAAAAACAAGCTAAGCTACGAAACTAGAAAACCCGAAAGAAGTTAATCCCGACAAGTGCTACAACTGAAATGGGGAAGAAGATGACCACGCCGGTCGGACTCAGCTAGGGATGTCAACGGGGTGAATCGGGGGTCGGGATCTAATCCCCGTCCCCGCCCGGCGAAGCAAACGGGGAAAAAATCGGCCCCGTCCCCGCCCCACCAATATTTAAAAAAAATTAAAATTTTATAATTTAATATATAAATTTAATATATTTTTTTGGTAGAATATATTATAAAGTATATTTTAATCTTATTTATATTAATTTTTGTATTATAGAAACTATATTTTAATATTATTTATATTATTTTAATATTATGTATATTATTTTAATATTATTTATATATTATATTAGGGCGGGGATCACCGCGGTTAACCGAAATTTCGGTTTTGATATTTTACAAACCGAATACCGAACCGAAATATTTCAGTTCGGTTTCGGTTTTATCGAATTTTTTTCGGTTCGGTTCGGTTAACCGACCGAAAACCGAATTTCTAATAATAAATATAAAAATAAATAATATATTTATATTATTCTTATTATAAATTATTATTATATATATTTAAATAAAAAATAAAAAATAATAAAAATTCGGTTTTCGGTTCGGTTCGGTTTACCGAAATAATAAACGAACCGAACCGAAATTTTTTCGGTTATCAAAAATGAAAACCGAATACCGAACCGAATTTTTCGGTTCGGTATTCGGTACGAACCGAACGGTTTCGGTTCGGTTCGGTCGGTAAACCGACTTTTGAACACCCCTAGTAGCGAGTTAAGTAACTGATTCTCGATGGGTACGAGAGAGGAAAGACATCAGTTGACTCATAACCTCGAACACATAAACTGTCCATATGACTAAGGCTCCAGTTGGATAATGGACGACCGAGTATGGCTTATTTGTCGATGACTTATAATGAATGTGTCAATCATTCACTTGAGAAGTGGAAGTTATGACATTGATACTAATCGAATCAGGAGATTGTTTGTATTTGGACACTGACTCACAATCGTGCGATCACATGGCGTATTGCTCGGGGAGTGTCAATGATCGACGATATACTATAGTAGTCTACGTGAGTTTTAGACCGAAAGAGATATTGATGGAGTTGACTTTGGAGTCTTGACTAGCCACTATTTTGCTAGACCCTAATTGCTATTGCATGGGACATCGGCGAAATACGGTCTTGATAACGACTTGTGATTGTCGGTCATAAATCGTTGAGTACGGATTCACGATCTTGAAATAATCAAGCTAAGTGTCCTATGAGAATGTGGACTGGGATTACAAATCATTGGCCAAGGTATACAACTAACTAATGCGGCGACATGGAGGGTAGTTTAGTAATTCGCCAAGTCGCAAATTTATCATAGAGTCGAGTTAGTGAGTTTGACATACCCCATAGCTCTCAATTGACCGGGACACAAATGGAAGGCTTATACGTAGGACAATAATCTATAGATGGTCATGGAATTTTTTGCAAAGATAACTTCGTGCTCAAGTCGGGATCGATCCGGTACCATGAGATTGGCTAGGTGAATACCGGTCCTGGATTCCTCCCTTGCCGATTGAGTCGAACCTAGAGAGTCGTGCTTAAAAATGATCATTAAGGTAGTATCAATTTGGAAAGAACATGCGATTGGATGAAGTTCTAGAGGCAGAGATGAAGTTCGACAGGAAATCTGTGGGGCAGCTCGGTCGGTAGCTCAACGGTGTTTCGACGGGAGAACTTTAGAGACTTGTTTCCTGCTGGGCGAGGTCAGCTTCGACGAAGAAGGCAGAGATTGTGACGGAGCTGCTTTGGAAAAGGTGCGTCGGATCTGTGACAGGAACTTGGTTGATTTTCCTGACGGCAACCTAGACCTAACATCGACGGGAGCTGATTTCGATGGGATTTTGGGTTGCAGCTCTGAAAGAGAAGATGGCTCGTTGGAGATTTCAGCTGCGATGCAGAAAACAGATGCTGAGAAATCGCGAGATCTGCTCGAATTGGCTGAGGAAGAAGCTTCGGTGATGGAGAAGAGAGTGGAGTCTCTGATTTCTGATCTCGAAGCAGTTAAGAAAGATTTCTGAGCCTGAGAAATCCCGAGCGTAAGAGAAGAAAATGAAGAAGGTTGCTGATGATGATAGGGAATTGTTTTCCATGTCGGAAGGAGAGATTTTCGCAGTCGCTCGGTGGAGATTTTGATGAACACGTGAAGAACACCAAAAAAAAATTGAAAAATTTGACTCAAATCTAAATACATTTGGCTCTGATATCACTTGTAGGCCCTAGGATATCCAATAAACAAATATTAAAACGATTTTACCACGAATAAGATGAGAAGAATTTGCTCGGTGTGGGGTGTTGTGTTCTTGAGAGGTGTTGGGCGGCTCCTTCTCTCTCTTTTGATGAGTTTCACACAATACATACCTTATTATGTGTTAGGGTTCAAGTAATTATACCACATATTGGTAATACTTGGGCCCCTAACAAAGTCCAATTACATTAAGTCTCTCATAAAGTGAAAATTCTATAACGAAACTACAAAGATAATTCTAATTAATTGAACACAATAAAATAATCATAACAAAGCTATAGGCGACGATTGTCACAAAAACCGCCGCCTATATTATATTATAGGCGACGGTTGATGGTTAGGCGATGGTTAACCCATCAACCGTCGCCTATAATATAATATAGGCGGCGGTTTTTGTGACAATCGTCGCCTATAGCTTCATATGGGCGACGTTTAATAACCGCCGCCTATAATTCGAGTATGTGCGTTGGGGTTCTGGGCGTCGCCGTGAAATCGTCGCCCATATCCCATAAAAACCGTCGTCTATGCCCTTTTTTGTACTAGTGTATCTATCTATCTATCTATTAAGTCCTTGTATTTCTTATATATTTGGCTACCAGATCAATCTATTTTATCAACGAAGGATTTAGACGTAATTATTAAGTCTTGAGGCATGAGAAATAATAATCTTACTCGTTCAACTAGGTTAGATTAGATTAGGATATATCGATCTCACTGCGCTCACATTCATCGAAAACATTGAGGAAATCTGATCTCCGACGCGGAATCTGGTGATGGAAAATATTGAGGAATCATCCGATGAACAAATCTATCCTCAATCCTGCAGGAGAATCAAAACAATGGATGCAATCATCATCATCATCATCATTATCATCATCCCTAATAAGTGGAGGAGATACGCCCGATCTTCCCCAAGATGTTATGACTTTTAGAGTGAAAACCCATAAGGCTTATAGGGTTTGGGCGTTTTGGGTTGATTCGATCATTTACAAATGGTGCGGTGAGCATAGATCGAGCGTGTGACCAAGAAATTGATCGTGGATCAAGAATCAAATAACCGAATGAGAGACCGAATACGATGTGGATGACGTGTCTCCGGCCCTTGCAATAACGATTGGATGATTATTGTGAAAGGAAGGCTCGTTCGGTGGTCTTGAGTTTGAGGAGATGATTGTTGGGGTATTAAACTCAATCCCACATCGGATAATTTGAAGGTGGATCACTTGTATATAAGCTTGTGGGCTAATTTCTCTAATTGCCAATTGGTTTTTTTTTTTTTTTTTTTTTTTGTAAAGGATCGAATCAACCCCAAAATGCCCCAGCTCTATAAGCCCTGTGGGGTTCCACAAAAATCCTGGTAAGATTGCCCGTGAAACCCGTCTTGAAGTTCAAGTGTGTCGCAAAGTCATGGCTTTCTTTAATTTTGTCCCCGAGATTCAAAAAAGACCACGTCAGACATTCTACCTTCGGTCCAACTTTGGTCAATTACAGACTGATGTTAGGTGTTTCGTACGACAGATTTCACGAGGGTGTGGGAAGCATGATGATTCGGTTATTTCCTCCGTTCGTGACCTTCTGACTGGTGGTGTAATTCACAACGGCTATGATTGGCCCCCCAGTAACCCAACCGGATGGGTTTATCATATCACGGGTTCTTGCAGTGGGGTGTTATGCATTGTCGCCCATCATTATCTGGCCGTCGGCATAGAGCGTACCTTCCTATGGAATCCTTGTCTTAAAATGTCGAAATTCCTCCCTTGACTGCACAAGCAGGGAAGTTGACTCAGTGGTCTGCATATGGCATTGGTTATGACGAGGCTAACGATGATTACAAGGTTGTTGGGCTTCATGTAGCGTGTAAGAATGACGATTACGTCGTAAAGAACGATGATCCGTTGAGGACGATTCGGGGCTTTCGTGGTGCTATAAGAAAAAATACACGTATATGATATATGCAAATCGGAAGCTTGCATTTTTATCACATTGGACCGATACTGGATTTAACATCGTGACCTTGATTTAGAAATCGAGGTTTACCGAACTACCGAGCTTCTAGAGCCCCTCCGTGCAGATGTTTGTTTAGGAGGGACAGAAGGTAGCCTTAGTGCTCTTTACGACTATGGGCTGGTTTATATGGATCTTTGGGTTCTAAAAGAGTACGGCGTCAAAGAATCTTGGACTAAATTAATTCGCATTCCTTACATTGGCGTACCTCATAATTTAATTGGTAATACCGTCTGTGTATCTCACTTAGTAGAAGTTCTTGTTGGCCCGCGGGGTCAGTTAGTTGTTTATGATCAGAGCACCATATACCCTCGGAAAGGTGATATTGATTGCATCATTTCCATGGAAATCTACGTTGAAAGCTTGGTTCCGCCGTGAAAAAGCTAACGGAAGGTTATGAAAATGAAATCGTAGGTATAGAGAGCATCGAACAATCTCTGTTTCTGTACTATAACATTTTGTTTGCTAATAATATTATTGACCGATTGAACGAACCCTTGCCATTGATTTGATTTTCTTGAGCTTTTTATATTATTATTATTAGTTCTCGTGAGATGGTAATGACTAAGTACTGAGTTGAGATTGAACTTTGAATTCCTTCAAGTGACAAGAAGCACCACAAATTTAGATGTACTGTAATAAGAAGATGCAACATTACAAAATCACTACTGTGCGTTTCTTCTTATAAAAAAAAAAGGAAAAAGGAAAAACCTTCGCATAAGGCCAGTGTTCTTAACTTAGCTGATTTGTTTTCCTCTATTGAGGATCAGATCGATATAGGCTATTTCTATGAATGATTTCGAGTGTTGTGAATGCAATGGGACAGTAAAAATAACAAAGAGCACGGACAAGCAAATTTACGTGGTTCGATCTTTCGATCTACATTCACGGGGCAAAGAGAAGATTTCGATTACTTTGAGAGAATCTATGTACAACATTATCTATAACAGTTACAAAGATGAAACTTTACATATGATTTAGAGAAAAATGGTGATATAGATGTACAACAAGTGCGATCAAGTGAAAATCTTGCAAATTTATTCACGAAAGCATTTCCCCCAATAATTTTCAAATGATTGGTATATTCGTTCGAAGACTTCGAGATCAGGGGAGTAAATACGCGTTGCACTCCTTTTCCCTTCACTGAGGTTTTTCCGGTAAGGTTTTTAATGAGGCAACAATTGAAAACGTATCTAAAAGAATCATGTACTTTTTTTTTTTCCTTCATTAGGTTTTTATCACATTGGATTTTTCCTAATAAGGTTTGAAAACATACAAGATGGAGTATTATGAAATAATTAAATAATGTGTATGTTTTAAATAATAATATTAGTTAAATTATTGATGATTTGGAAGTATTGTATTAAATGATGATTAGATGATAAGATGATGTTATTTAATTAAAAAGTTTGTATTTTAGTGTGAGGGTATAATTATAATTAATGTGATTAGTTGTAATAATGAATTATTAATAATATAAATAAGTGATTAGAGTTCATTGTAAATCATACCAAATATTAAAATACATAATCTCTCTCTTTAATATAATGAGCATATTATCATAATAATCTTAATAATAATAATAATCTTTAATATAATAAGCATATTATCATAATCATCTTAATAATAATATTCTTAATATAAGTATAATTATAATAAAATAATTTTAATATAATATTAATCACAATTAACATTTTTATAACATATATATATATATATATATATATATATATATATATATATTCTTCAATCGACTTTTATATAAATATTAACCGCTATTTATTTATTTCATCATGCTAACTGATTGCCAAGGGTGGTGTGGTGGTTAAACATAAAACATATATAATGAAAAATGACATAACAGTAACAATAACGTGGAATTGATAAAAAAAAAATAAAAAAAATCTTAAATATAAACACGTAAAGAAACACAGTTTGCATGCATCTTGGACGTACTAATCTCCTTTTTGTGATGATATAATAGATTTCTTTTCATGCCGTTGTTCACATTGCTTGCCGTTATGCTGCTGCTTGTGGAAGGGCCATAGATTAACAAGGCGTTCCAACACGGACGCACTTTTGGAGAAGTATCCCGTAAAGCCTTGAGGAACAGACGGAGGAGGAAAGTCTTCGGCTGGCATTGCGAATGGGCGAATCATCTTCTCCATCATTTCTAAGGTCAGATACGATGAAACGTCCTGCAGCCTCTCTGGACCCATTATAGGCAATGTGTGCTCTTGGTGCAGTGAAGCTGCCTCACTATCGTTACTCTGCCGACGACAAAGACGGACGATGATGATTATGCAAAGAAGGGAAGCAACTTAAAAGTACGTAGCTATCAATGTTAGGAGAAATAAAATATTTACCTCCAGTGGTGATAAATCCGCACCTCGGCTAAATGTCATCTCTATGCGGAACCTCTTCGGGTCTTCTATGGGCACCTGCATGCATTCAAATGGGAAATAAAAAACAATGAAAACCGACATAAACAGATAGAAAACCACCAACAACCTCGGTGTTTTCAAACAATCTGAACACTATGTAGCTCATGTAATCAAGTTCCTTCGTCCTGTACAAGCGCTCTAAGGCATTATCACAAACAAGGCTATCTTCGCCCTGCAGGGATTCATCCAGGTTGCAATAGCGAAGAACGTTCATCAGGGAATGGATGTGGGATTCCTGCCATCACACAAATTTATGGATGAGATGATGCTGTGTAATGGCCGGGCCAATGATTGAAGCTCAAGAATAATAAGGAAAACTTCACATGTGAGAACTAATAATTCTCGATAACCACAAAATAGATATATAAACAAATCAAACGTAGGAGCTGAATTACCAACCGAAGTAAAGTACAGCCTTGTTCGTACATGACGCTCGGGCGTCTTCACGTTCGCATATCTGATGGAACAAGAAATGTATTAATAATTTTGGAACTGAAGCATTCCTGCCTGCATACTAGTTCAACATGCGTTTTGAATTTATACTTGGCATGTATGGATGTAATGAAATCGCATTACTGTGCTTCCAGGTAAATTCAGTTTTTCAAATTCATGCATGCTCTCATCTCAAATGGATAAAGCAGTTAAAAGATTTACTTTGGATCCAAGCGGTATTTTGTTTCCTTGTCATCCTCGTCATCATGATCCATTGACATATCACTGGTAAAACTAGCTCTTCTTGTACTATCAATCTTACCGTGAGATGTTGGATGATTATCAGAATCTTCCTTTCCACTCGTGGCAACTGCTGAACTATTATCTTGATTATTCTTCAATTCTGCAGCACTGATTGCTTCTTCACGAGTATTTCTGAGATCGATCAGAATTTTCCCCAACAGACGCCTGGCAATCTGAGATTTCACAAATCAAGGGTTGTAAATGTATCTTCGGTTATTTCTAATGGTAGGATATTGAATACTCAACTACCTTTGATCCAATCTTGAGTCTTTGCCACGGATTGATTCCGTACTCATTTGGAATAACCCCATCCGCCAGTAGCTGAATATGGAAAAGAAGAAATTTTGAACACTTTCATTTCCGAGAGTTACGATGTTAAGCCAGTATGCAAGTTATTAAGTTTCGCACAACCGAAATTCAAATCTTTTGACATTTTTTCATTTAATCCAGGGAATTCCACGAGAATCAGGAGTTCGGGTTTGGTGTTGGGGCCATGCACTTGAAATAGTTACTGCCTCGAGAGCAACTATGAGGAAACTGAATCTTACTCACAAAAGTCATACCTGAGCAACTTTGAAGAGTTCATCCAGGCCACCAAGGTTTAAGTGTGCATTGTGCAGAAGATCATATCTGTCCGCAAAAATACACAATAAAACATAAAAAGGATTACCATGGCAAAGGCATTAAATCAATGTTGCTGAGAGGACACAGATCGGACAAATGTAACCAGATCTTTAGTTGGACTAATCCAAAGGAGTGGAACATGTCAACATCCAGACAGAATATATATGTATGTATATATATATTATATATATATATATATATATACACACATATATATAATGGTTGAGCACCAACAAGTGAACCTAGGTCCAATAACCCATTTATTCTTAGGAGGGCCATTTCAAAGCACAGGGAGACTAGAGAGCGAAGCATTGACTGAAAAAATGTTATATAATAATAATAAAAGGAAAACACGTAAAGTGAAATAATATATTCCTTACTTGCAAGAGTCATAAACATCAGGAATTTGTGTTATATCGAACCGCCTGAAATATATTAACTTGAAAATTAGTCCGGTTCGTGCAGCCGCGTTGCATCCTGATGTTGTTACCATGAAAAAGGAAAAACAAAGAATAAAGCTGATAGGGAGACTGCTCACCCCTTCCGTTCGTTATAAAAATCTCTCTCGAGTTTCCTCCAACGAGCAAACATGAGAAGAAATCCCTCACTTCCACATGGTAATCCTGCAGCTATCCGATCAACATCTATATTTGTCTTCCCCAGTGCTTTAGCTTGATCATATGGTGGAATTACATCGTATGCGCTTGTCTCAGCGAGTTCCTCGTCTTCATCCTTGGCCAAAAGTCTTACTTGTTCTGTAACAGTCTTAGTCAAGCTCGCCTGATTTAATTATACTGACTTAAACCCTTTAGTAAAATGATAATTATAAGATGCAACGAAGCTTATACTTTATGCTACAATTGTTTTACCAATTTGGGCAGAAATTCGGGTGCATTTGAAGGAAGCCCAGCTCCATCAACCATCCACGGTTTTTCGGGGAAGCCGCTCATGTTATCTGATTTTGTTCCAGAGGTTATAATCTCATTTAATCTGACCTGCGGAACGCAAAATAAAAAAAATAAAGAGAAGTCTCTAAGACAGCAAACATATTTGGAATTTTAACTAAGTTCACATTTGAAGAACAGGGACGGGAGGTGCTTTTCAACAAATATTTATGTCCTCTGTAATCGGGTGAGTTAATGCAAAAATCAAATGGTGTGTGTTGGCATTAACTTTATCAGTTCCTTTTCAAGGTCGATGTTCAAATTTCTTGTGGAATCAACAGAACATTCCCAATTTCACTTCATTAAGCTTTAGTACATCGGTTGTCGCGCATGTTTAACTAAAATCCAGCTCAGTGGGCAAACCTTTGCTTCTTTTATTTCAGTACTGGCATTATCAAGTCCATCCAACATTGATGAGTCCTTACTGACAAGTGAAACCTTCATAATAAACAGAATATAATATCATGTTAGCTAAGTCAGGAAAACCAACTCAACATCAACAACGGGAAAAAGTTTCACATACCAAAATGGGTGTCAACGGTCCCTCCAAGTCCAGTAGCCCTTTAGCAAAAGCAGCTGCTGACATCTGACATTGACAAATAAACAACTAAGACAAACATATATGAAACAACAAGCCTGAATAACCAAAAGATATAGAAGTTCAAGAAGATTGTTCAACATGCACAACTTCAAGTTGTTTGGAGATACCTGCACGCGGCCTTCATCTGAGCTATAAATTTTAAGGTCGTGACGGTATGTACTATGGAGACGAAGTAGACCTGTGCCTTCACCTGATACAGACATCAGCATACATATATTGACTAATAAGTGGAATGCATCTGAAATAACTTAATTTTATTAAATAAAACCAATGATGCCATTAGTTTATGAAAATAAACCAGAAAATGAAGAAAAAAAAGCATATGTTGAGAGGGAGGGAGGATGATCAGACAAAAGCCTGTGAAAGAAACAATTAGGCTATCGGAAAGTAGTACAAAAGTTTGATGTAAGATGCTATACAATGATAGCTACAAACCATCTGGTCAATAATTTAATAGATTTTCTTTCTTTTTTTTTTTTATTTCAGATATAAATTTCATGCGTTTCAGCATACTAGTTTAATCAAATGCCAGAATTAGTTGCAAGTCACTCGTCGAATGATCTTTACACAAAAATTACTGACCTGGATACATATTGTTTCGAAAATATCTGCCCAGTTCTTCAGCCTGTCATGAAAATGATCATCATGATTTAGGGGAAGCAAAGGTTTCCATAGAATTAGCTAATGACATAGATCGTACTATTAATGATTCAAAAATTTTAACTGATTTTCATGTGATACCAATAGTAGATTTTATAGAGCAGCATGAGTAACAGCTACCTGCTTTCTGCCGGCATGTGTCAGCACACCACCATATTTTAGTACCATCAGCGCCTCTGTAGGTTTTTCTTCTTCGCCTTCACCATCACTTTTTGAAATGTTAACCCATTTCAATGGCTTAAGCTGGACCTTCCGGTATATGCCAGAGAAATGCCCACCCTAGTACAAAACCACAGATTCTTTTACCAATATGACCAGTGTCAAGGAAATTTCATGTATTTGGAAAGATGAAGTGGCATGACTTCTCGGCACATGGCGGAACATAGATGCTGCAGGGTACTTTATAGGACTTCAAATAGGAAAACAGGAAAGCTGGCAAGCTTTTAACTGATCTAATTTAGGATTTTTGATATGTGTGGTAGGGCAAACGAGACAAGTAACAAGTTGGTATTCCGAAAATATATAATATATATAAACAAAATTGGTTATGAACCTCCTCTAGTACTGCTTTAACTTGCCGCAGTTTTTCAGCATGTTCAATGTCTTCAGCTTCACTATCACTCTCGCGACCAGGCCTGGATAATATGAAATCAAGTCGGAAACATTAAAGAAAATTAAAAAGAGCGATAATTTGTTCGGGAATTTAGCAACAGGGAAAAATGAAAATAACACGTCAACCCATGAGTTTGAGAATCAGGAATCTAATGGAATGACAAAGAATATCTCCTTTCTGCAGAATGTAAGTATGTTTTTCACGTGAAGGACGCTTCCTATCAAAGGTGATAAATGATCTCTAGAACAATAGAAAAATCTCGCGCAAAAATTAGTGAGTTATTCTATATATATATATATATATATATATTATTTTTTGGGAAGAGTTCAACTTTCATTAATGAGTATACTAAAAGATACCAAGAACAATAATTATTTGAAAAGTGTTCATTTTTTTCAACAGGAGTTAAAGGAGAATAACCCTCCGGCTAGCAAATTAAATGGATGTCTCTCACAAACCTAGAACGAGGCACTAAGGTTCGAGTTGCATCCAAAAGATCTTGCAACTGCACAGCGCTTTTTAGCTTTGTCTGGAAAAAATAAAGGTGTAAAGGGTCAAGAAGCTTAAACCAAAAGTATTATAATTATGCTAACAATATCACATAGAATGTGAATCTTGACCTCTGATCTAGGCCTTCCTCCATTATACTTTAACATCAAATTTAAAAGCTTTTCTTCAGTAACTTTTAGCTTAACTTTCTGCTTCGGAGTTCTGTCACCACTGCATTGCAGAATGGAATGTCAAGAGAAAGCAAAGCATGGAATTTTAAATGGAGATTATAACAAGATGAATTACTGCCGGATAACAACTATCACACAGCGTAGCTCTTCAGACTGCCCAAATGTACCAATTATCCCGCTTCCTTGGCGTGTTAATCCTTCAGTTGGCTGGGCTGGCTCATTAACTTTCCATGGTAAAGTTGGAGGAATTGTTGAAGAAAGATGTGGGGCCTTCTCATCAAGAAACATCTTCCTTAGCACACAGGCAGCATCGTCATAATACCTGCATATAATAGCTGATGAATTTGAAGTTCAAAAGATTTATAAAATATCAGGGAACATAGCACCAGTAACACGGCATAGACTATCCACTGAAATAGCATAGAAACAGCTAATCTGTTGGGAAATCAATCAAATTCATGGAATGATATCAAAGCCACAAATATTTACTTGTACGAGTTCTTCACAAAACTCCATCCATTGACATCACAAACATAGGACCGCCCCTCACAACGCAAAAGATCGAATCCACAAACCTGAAATGCAGATGAAGAATATTTAGACACTAAGATTTTGCTAGACTCTTCGTGTAAAGATGTGGGCATATTATCACAGGCAAAAGAATTACATTTTTTATAAGAATTACATGCGATTTCCATACTGACTTACAGCTTGCCTAAATGCGATGCACACTTCTCTAGCCATTTGCTTCTCTGTCGGGGTAAGTAAAACAGGATACCTGACCTGCAAAGAAAGTAAAAATAAATAAGAGGGATAGATACGAAAGATAATCAATTCATCAACCAGAGGCTTTGCAAGGGCAATGGACATAAAAGACCATGTTATCGGTATTTGGATGCTAACCATAAAGAAAATAAAAATTTCAGTTTGCCATCTGAAGCATAATGTATTGTGATTCCAACATGACATAAATTAAGAATGGAATAATAATTGGAAAGGATAAGTTTCAAAGAATAAGAGGATAACGCACATTCCCATGTAAAACCCATATTTTTTGTTAGTACATTTTCTTTGGAGGGCATGAAAAAATAAAAGGCAGGTCAATTTATTGTCGTAGTACGAACTTGAAAAACACGAGGAACGCGTAAACAGTGCATTAGAATTACTTACTTCTTTACCGTCAGCATTTCTCATGACAACTCCGTCAACCACAGGCGATTTCCTTGCTTCTGCATGGGCATAATCAGGGCCAACTGTATATACCTAAATTCAAAACAACAACGATGAACAAAAATCCTGAAGAACTCAGAACAAAGGGACAAAACAGAATCACTTGTATACAGGCCCTTCTAAAATTCATACTCCTTAAGATGAACAAACAGGAAATGCGCACAAGTCTAAAAACTTTACTGGCACAAAGACTAGCATACATATTGCAATTGATTATCCTAGGTCAGCTTAAGACTGCTAATATCTAATGATAGTCCTACGCGGATATGTTGCTTGTTAAATGGAAATCTTCCACGGTTCATAAATGAGAAATCCAGAATGAAAGAATCAATGTCTTTTGGCAAATCAGGATTCTCGAAAAATTCATGAACTTAAGTACACTCTGCAGTTTATGATAGCTGAGGAGCGCTTAAACAACCTTCACATCTGTTCCCCCAGTGGGCATAAATTCCTCATAAATGTATGACCCTTCACGTCTGACCCTTCTGACATCAGCTCGAAATTCGCTTGACCGGTTACCAATCTGAAAAAAGATCGAATAACCATCGTCCTTAGTTTAACATTAACAGTAAAAAACAACAGGCCTGTGCGGAACTGCACAAATAAGCTAGATAAGTACAGCACCAGGTCATGACATTTGCAACTCAGAAACTGCATTAACTACTATATAATCACTGAATGAAAGTTGGACCACAATACTCTGGGACTCTTGGACTCTAATGTCCTCAGTTTACCACAGATTCTAAAAAACGCAATCAAGATACCTGTCAAAAGCTCATATACGCCAACACATGCAAATGAGCATAGACCGAGCCTCACCTTTCTAAACAATTCCTTCATTCCCCCTCCAGCAGAACTAGGGTAATAGATCATTATACTGTGATCATCACCTTCATGCACAAGAAAAGAAGATCAGAGGCCTATAATCAAGTTAAATTATATGGCAATGGCAGAATACGCACGGATGTCTCTATCACACAGATAAAGGTGTAATATCAGAGGTCCAAGGCATGTTTTATAAGAAGCATGAAAGAATAACAAAAAGAACGAAACCATAAAACTTCACAGCATAACACTTCTATCTAAGTCATACCATCAACAGGCTTCTCCACAAAAGGCTTCCAAAATCGGTTTCCATGGACCTCAACAAAGTCTTCCTCCTCAACAAAATAATCCAGCTCTTGATTAGGAAACTCCCTGTTAACCAGCGCATATCTTGGAACATGAACACCATACATTTCAAGCCGCTGAAATTCCATAAGCAATCGAGTATGAGTAAAGAAAGGATACAAATATTGATTCTCCATGCAATGCAACATTTATTTATCGATCAAAAAATGAAAAAATGTAGGAATGCACTATATGTGAGGAAGTGCAGAGCCAAGAAACTTAATGGGGCATTGCTGAGAGATCGAATAAACTAGAAAACAAAACTGCGAAAAGGGCTTCAACAGCGACAATGATGTAAGATTTCAAATCGTAAAGGAAAACTTGTATACTTGACACTTATGACTGAAATGTATGCATATTAGCGTACATGGCCACCGATAAATAGTTATGTTTATGAAGTCAGTGCGTCTATTAATCCTTAAAGGGGCAAACCTCATATACTTTCCTCCGATCATGAAGGAGATGCTGCGGTTCAAATTCATTCACGAGGAATGGCCTGCACAAAATGATGCCATAAACGGTACGATTCATAGCTAAAAATGAGAGGACTAAGAACGGCATCAGGTGCCTAGATAACCTGTTGAACACGACAACTAAAGAACGAAAAGTAGACTAAAGGGTTCCATATCAATAAAGCATGATTCTATTAGCGGGAGACCAAAGATCCTTTTATGGAACTGTAACACCCAAATAAAACACATAATCATCATAAACTCGCTGGTTATTGAGGTACCACTAGAAGAAACTAGACCACTATGGCTAAAACAGCCCACCTACCTTTTTTCCTTTGAATAAAATAAAATGATTTTTTAGCATAAAGACAATAAAAATAAACTAAAATAGCTCCTTAGTATTTTAGCAGCACAAGGTAACCACGGCATCCTTGATGCACACATCAGCGAGAAAGGGAAAAGTAACCATTACAAACTACTAAAGGTTTAAACCAATACCATATGACAATATTAGACACTTACTTTCTTAGAGAAGCATAGGCCTCAGCCTTTGCCAGAGGATACCCAGTGGAATAGAATGCAACAAGGCAATCGCATATAGGCCACCTGCAATTAAACATCATACAAGATTATAAACTGGATGCTACTCCAAACTTACTGTTTAGCTGAAATAAGGACCGACTTATTTGGAAACGAGTAATTGCAACTAACTCCATCGGGGTCTAACCGAAAAGTCCACTTACCCTCTTGGAGTACATCTACTATAGCATTTCAGTACAATTATCATCATATATAAAAGGAAGGACACAAAAGATTCATGGTAGATTAATTTTCAATGTTGATTGGAGAAGATCACCTCTCAATAGGCTCTTCAAGGATGACCTTGTCTCCAAAATGCACTATCTACACCATTACAAATATATGTCAATCAAGAATCAACGCATGTAAACAAATACAGGAATCTAATAAAAAAAAAAAAAGAATATCTTTTCACATACTTGCACTTAGAAAATAGCTCCGACTAGGAATCTTTAAAATTAGTTCCAGAACCACAAAATCCAAATTCACGGTAAAACTACCTTAAACTCTCCGAACGCCTCAAGACGCTGTAAAATCTGGGACATGGGTCCAGAGAACGCCTAAAATGAGATCGAAAACAAGGAAAGAAGAAACAAACACCTATTGAGAATTGATTGTGCATTATTCAGATTCGCCGGCGCAGAACTGGAAGACAAAAAGAAATAAAACCTCTGAGATGCATTTCACCTTCTTTTCCATTACACAAACTCCAATCGTAATTTTCTTATACATGACATCATTATCTTCCGCCTCCATTCTCCCGCTAGAAAAAAATAAAAATCTGAATATCTTCCTCGCTCGAAACTCTACTGCGGAAACAAAACTAAACAAAGGGTTAACGCGCTACTGATGCCTGCATCTGTTCCTACAAACCCAAAACCAAAAAACAAATAGTCAAGACACGAAAAAAAAAAACAAAAAAATAAAAAATGAGGGCGAACTTTATATACCGGAGATTATTCGTGGTGTAACGGAGAAAATTCAACTCGGCCCGAGCTTTACAGTTTAAGGAAATACGGCAAACTTCCGCATAACAATAATGTCATTAATTGTCTGTCACGAGGAAGAACGGTTGCGGCAGCCACATGTAAGTTGTCTTTTGGTGAGAGAGATATCTATGCTAATTGCTATGCTATGCTATGCTTTGAAATGGGAAATAGAATAGAGGGTACCTACCCTACCTATATTATATGTGGACTGTGGGTGTGTAGTCAGTTCGAGGATTCTGGGGATATGCACTGATTGATTAGGAGGTGAGATGAGGCGTTGGAGAAAGTGACGAGTGTCCTGGCCTACCCGCAACGACACTGTACAGATCCATCCCAAAGCTTAGTGTCTTGTCAATTGTTTCAAATGATATCTAAACGAATTAAATATATTTTTAGTCCCATGTGTTTGAGGGGTAGCGTTTTAAGGACACTTAAGTTAAATGTGTCAATTTTAGTCATGTAAGTATCAAAATTGAAGCAATTTAGGGACATTTAAGTTAATGGTGATAATTTCAGTTCTATAAGTATTGAAATTGAAGCAATTTTAGGATAGTTATACCCAGAAACTTGATTTCAGCCCGAAATTTACACATGTGGTGTCGAAGATGCTGATTTGGACTAAATTTATTTCTCTTTCCTTTAATTAAACGTCACTTCATAGTCCAAGTCAGCATTTTCGGTTCTCTGTATAAAAATTTTGGGGTTATCTGTGGGTTAACTTTTTTAAAATTGCTTCAATTCTTATACTTGCATGACTAAAATTTATTCTATTTCCTCCAAATAAGCTCTTACTTATTTTTTTACTTATGAGGTAACGATTAATTGGAGGAAAGAGAAAACAAATTTAGTTCACGTAAGCATTGGTGCCACATGTATAAATTTCGGGCTGAAATTAGATTTTTAGGTTTAACTGTCCTAAAATTGCTTCATTTATAATACTTATAGGACTGAAATTGCCACCCTTAACTTAAGTGTCCCTAAACTGCTTCAATTTTGATACTTATAGGACTAAAATTGTCACCCTTAACTTAAGTGTCCTTAAAACGCTACCCCCTCAAACATACAGGACTAAAAATATATTTAAGCCCTTTGAAAATATATGATATTAATATTGGTAAGATGAGTTGTGTAATTGATTAAATTCTATTTAATGTAATTAATTGTAATGATCAATTTTTAGTAGTATAAATAAGTGAATAGAGATATTAACAAAATATTTAAAAGATTGCATACATCTCTCTCTAAATTTCTCTTTATAAGAGCAACTCCAACCGATACAATATTTTAGTGTAATCTTTTCTCCAATTGAACTCTATATTGAACGCTACTAGTGTGTTGATGAACAGTGATACTCTATTTTTAGAATAACATTATTCATCAACGTTAAAAATAGCATTATAATTTTATTTTTTATTTTTATTTTTATTTCTTTTTAATTTGAAAACTTATTTTAATTATATTTGAATCATTTTATATATTGTAATGATAAAACTATAATTATATAAATGTTCATTATCTTTATTTATTTATTTATATTTTTTTATTTTTAATTTAGCAAAAATTAAAGGGTAAATAACATATAACCCACTTGTGGTTTGAAAAATAAGCATCAAAACCCCTATGATTCGAAAATAGCGTAAAATCCCCTCCTTGCCATTTTCAACCCATAATTGGGGGTACAGTGCTAAGTTTTAGACAAAAAAAAGGGTGGTAAGATGCTAAGTTTTATACAATACAGGGGGTACGGTGGTATGTTTAAACAACATCAGGGATATTGTGCTAAATTTTGGACAATACGAGAGAGTTTTGTCCAATAAAAAAAATATAGTATAGTTATGTGCCTTTCAGTATAACCACATGGGGTATTGCATAATTTACCCAAAATTAAAATTAAAGTAATATGTTATTGTAATTTAATTGATCTTAAATAATAATTATTATATATTGAATTTTAAATGATTGCGTTATATCAAATTTAAACACTTGAGACATAGCTATATTAATATTATAAGTAGTACATAAAGAAAAAAAAAATCAAATCACACTCACATGCAATACTTTTTTTATATATTTGTTATATAATACCAATTTTAATTATATCGTATACCATTGAGCGTGCTGTTATGGTACTTAATTATTATAATATGTAATACCTTTATAAGGGCTACAATAATACCAATTTTAATTAGGTTTTTGTTCATGTTATGTGAGAGATCTGTTTTGGTTGCAAGTGAGACTAATTTGTCGTAAATCCTTATTATTTACCTATTTGTTATGTAGTACCAATTTTAATTTGATTGCGTACTATTAGAAGTGTCGTTGCGGTATTTAATTGTTTCAATATGTAGTAGCTTTATAAGTGTTGTAGAAGTATCATTTTTAATTATGTTGGCATACCATTTTATTGTGTATCATTGGGCATACTGTTGTAGTACTTAATTGTTTTACATGTAGTATTAGTACCTTTATAAGTAGATACTTGAAAGTTATTTTTTCGGCATTCCACACATGTCAATCTAATTAGGCGCCAAACTTTAACATATGTAAGTGTAGAATATCTGTTTTTTTTATAGTAAGTGAGGTTAATTTGACGAAAATCTAATTTTTGTATATAAATATTATGCAGTACCAATTTTAATCATATTGTGTACCATTGGACGTGATATTGTAGCACTTTATTTCTTAGTATGTAGTACCTTTATAAGAGGTTATCATAATATCTTTTTAACTAGGTTGTCGTACCATTCGTCACAGAAAAATATCTTTTTTGATGGATTTTATTTTATTTTGCAGAGTTTCACTTGAGCAGCTCCATTCGTTTGGACTATTTATTGATTGAAATTAGACGATTAAGAAAGTAACGATGAAGAGTTTGGACAACAATGTATCCAGACGTGTGGAGAAAGCTTAGTTTTGTTACAATGAAGAAACATACGATACTGATGCTTTCGCAATCAATGGATTCCAAGGATTTCATGCTTTAGTTCTATTTTTATTTCTGTCAGATTTTTGAATAGTTACGTCATCTTTTTTTATATGACTGTTCTTTTTCAGTCTTGATGCGAGGTACTTTATAATATAGACGTTAAGTAACGCAACATATCTATAAAGGGTACTACAACCACATTAAAACGGTACTACAAACGCGCTGAAAATGATACTGTAAATACATTAAAATTGGTGGGAAAAATTAGAAATCGTGTAACATAAAAACAATTCCGACATGTATGAAAAAAACATCTGACATGCCAGAGAATGTCTCCCATGTCAGATAATATCTGACGTGTCAGGTGTTGTCTGTTAGAAATTTTTTGTGAAGACTAAATATTTTTGGTACTACATCATGCTTACGTGTGGTTCTATATGCACACGTAATAAGGTACTTTAACAAGGTTAAATAGGGTACATCATTATTTAAAAATATTGTACTACATATTAGGGTAAGCGTTTTTCGTCGTGTTTCGCATTAGTTTTGATGCGAAAATACTTAAGTATATGTAAATATTTTTTATGTTTAATTTTGTATCATATTCAGCGGGTTAATCCTAAAAATTATGGATTTGTAGATTAAAATGCAAGCTCCAATATAAGATAGAGTTCATTGTAAGAACATTTCACTACGTTGTTATAAAATTTGAAACTTTCAACTAATATTTTTTGAATAAGATGCTTGTAGCTTAATATTCTATTTAATTAGTGATTTTTAGTTTAACATTTCTTAGTTTAAGGTACTGAACAACTGTAAACAGATCGAAAATATATTTTACTACATTCTTTATAGTTTTGGTACTATATACAAGCGTAATAATGTACTCTAACAGGTTATACTAGGATACCATACCGTTCACATATTTTATACTACATATTAGGGTAAGCGTTTTTTGTCGTATTTCGCATTAGTTTCGACACAAAACCAATTTAATATAAGTAAATCTTTTATATGTTTTATTTCATATCATACTTAATGGGTTAATCCTGAAACTCACGAGTTTGTAGTTTAAACCCAAGTTTCAATAGTAAGGTGTTCTTATAATTATCATTCTCTTATTATGAAACTTGGGATTTGGAATACAAAACCATGCGTGTAAGGGTTAAACCATCAAATTTGATCACAAGTGAAACATGTAATATATATACGTATAATAAAATAGTTTCGCATGAATAACTAATTTGAACGATAATGAAAAACGTTTAGCCTAATAAGTTGTACTAAATTTAACATATATATAGTACCAAATATTTCCTTGCGAATGTACCTTATTGAGGTGCAACACCGTACCATATGTAAGTAGTTTGTATTATCAAAATCTTTAAAGACAGCTCACATATAATACTATTTTTGCCATGTGGAACATTCTATGACGTGTCAAATGCAACTAATTTTGTCATTCAATCTATGCTTGTGCGCCAAAGGCGATACATCTTCTTGACGTACATCTATAAATACAAAAGCGTTAGAACGATAATTTAAATATTTACTTAAATATGTACAATAAAAGTAAAATGGTTAACTAATTTGACCAGTTGATCCTCAAGGTAGTCTTGTATGTCACATTCATCTTTCTCAACGTAAATTCATTGACAACATCTCATCAAACCTAATCCCAAATCATTCAAGTAGAGTACAAGAGAGTAAAAAATATATCATACGAATATGTTATATGCTCAGACATATGATACCAAAAAAAAAAATTATGGTACCATAATCCTACTTATATCGTACCAATTTTTACTATTACGTCGTACCAAATACCAACGATACACATATTGAACCGATTAACTGAGATGATAACATGTAGTTTGAATTGGTCGAATAACAGATACTATAGCAGATGATTTCAAAGATATTGAGCAAACCCTAATCAAGTATTTAAAGGCCCGATTGATAGATAAATATTAATTCATCAATGCTACTACAATCAAATAATCTACAGAACAAGAATCGTATCTCACAAAATCTACATACGACGAAATCAGATAAACAAAAAAAAAATCATACCAGAGAAAAGAATTAAAGCTGCCAAATCGATTGAGTATTTGAGATATAAAACCTTCTGGGTTCAACAATTTTGTCGCAATAGATGCTTAATTCGTGCAAAACTTCCTTAATCGGTGTTGCGTGAATCGCTCTACTCTCTTTTAAAAATTTTCTGAGATCCGATCAAATAGCAGAAAGACGACTTACCACCTCAAGTTTAGAGATCCTTTCTAACATTGGTGTAGCTTCAATTCCGAGTTCGCACGATCATGGGTGATGTAATTTTTTGGCGAGGGATTTGTTAGATCACATAAGAAGTTTTAGAGAAAAGATGTCTGGTAATGGTCCTGAGGGCAGATTTTTTTACTTTTATTTGTTTTTAATGATATAAGGAATCAACATCGGATTCCTTATAAATCAATGTCCATAAAACAAATATGGAAATCATCAGATTCCTCTCATCACTACTGCCTGAATGGAAAAAGTTAGCTACCCACATGAGGCAGAACACGGATTTGGATGAAATGAACATCCATGCCATCATTGATAATCTCGCTCAGCACATTGAAGATGTGCAAGAATTGAAAAGCGAGATGAGAGAAAAGGAGACAGTAGACTCTGTGGCACTCATCACAGATAAAAAGCTCAAGAAAGCCTCCAAGTCATCAAAGAAGATCGTACTATCATCCTCCTCCGAACAAGATGACTCAGAATCTGACTCCGATCAAGAGATCAAGGAAATGAAGAAGCAGCTAGCTCTCATCACTAAGATGATGAGCAAGAAGTTCTATATGAAGAAATCATCATCCTCTGTGAATGGTCAAAGAACTTCTAGCTCTAAATAAAAGGGGAACAAACCCGAATCCTCGGAAATAAGGCCTGCTGTTGAACCTAAAAAATGTTACAACTGCAGTAAAGTAGGACACTTCGCCAACGAATGCCGCCAGCCAAAGAAGAAAAACACAACATATTACACCAAAAATCTTGAATTATCAAAGCAGAACGAAGCTGGAGTTCCATTGATGGCGAAGCAGGATCATTGGCTCGAAGACACAACCGACAGTGACGATGAAAACCTAGACCTGATGGCTAAGGTGGAAGACAACAATGAGAAAGAAGAATCATCGTCAGACACCGATACATTCACCTCTACCGCAGAAACTAAGGTAAACTCTTCTAACTCCTCACTTTCTTTCAGCATAATAGCCTTAAAAGAACAAATAACTACGATGCATAAAGAAAGAAAAACATTAAAAGAACTAGAAGCCAAACTCTTCAATAATGAACGTGTCCTAAGAAAACACCTACTAGAAGAAGCAAATCTTGGGATAAAGCTTCAAATAGTAACCGAAAAAATAATCAATCTAGAATCTACACTAGAAAAATCAGGATCAAGACGACATTGAACACAAAGGGGTAGAATGTTAGGAATATAATCTTGTGTTCAAAATGTATTCTTCTTAGTCGTGGGATTATTGTGTAAATATTGATAAGTTATGGGATGCCTTGTAAATATATACCTAAGAAAAATGTATATATACCAAGTCCATGACTTTGTGTGTAGAGAGTTGAATTACACGTTTACTTCACACATACTCGAACACACACACTTGAGCTGCCTAGTTTTTTCTTTGTGCTGTACCTTTCGATCAATTGAATACAAGAGAAGTTTATTTACAAGTGGTGAATTCGTGCATTGAAAAGATCATTTGCTGCAAAACTTCCGCAAACATAATTCAAGGTAAATGATTAAATCGAATGTTTAGATTGTGTTTAAACGTGAAATGTGAATTACAATTATGACCCTCAAACAAACGAATTTGAAAGTTTAAAACATAATTCATATATAAAGGTTAGTGAATCAAGTGCCATATAATTTTACTAATCAAAGAGAGTGACTAAGTCAAAATATACCTCTTGCAAAAACCAATGTTCGTACAGAACATACAAGGATTGAGCTAAGCTACAAATGAAGCGTGGTAGACCATCGGTTTCCAAAGATAAAAATCATCGAAAAAGAAAAGGAACAAATAATAAGAATGGTACAATTGAGGATTTATCGACTCAAGAAGAGTAGGTGGGCATTAATGATTTTGAGAATGAAAATCAGGTACCTGAATATTCTAAAAATAATGATAATGAAGAGATCTCGATAAATCCAATAGAACCATAACAAAGACAACGTTGACGAAATATTCTCATTTAACATAGCACTACCTGAGATGAATGAGAATGAAGATCATGAACCTAAATTTGTATAGAATATAGATAAAGAAATGATTGGCCAAAATAAAAAGATGTCGTCAAGACAAAATCAAAATCACTTCAGAAACGAAAAGTTTTCTGACATGTAGTCCGCATAACAGAAACTGTAAAACCAGTTGGATGTAAATGAGATTTCGTTAAAAAGAGAAATGAAAACGGTGAAATCGTGAGATACAAAGCATGACTTGTTGAACAAGGTTTTTCATAACATATTATTAATTATGTTAGAAGTATTCTTCTTTAGTGGATGGAACTACTTTTCGTTATCTAATTAGTTTAGCGGCACGTGAAAGACACGATGTGTATCTGATAGATGTAGTCATTGCTTATTTATGTAGCCCACTTGACAGTGACATATATGTGAAACTTCAAGATGGATTTCAGTTGCCTGAAAATTCAGGCCCTGAGATGAGTGCTTAATTAAACTGAACAAATCGCTTTATGGATTAAAACAAGATGAGTGTATATGGTATAATCACCTCAATGACTATTCAATAGAAGGATACAGAAATGATCAAACTTGTTCTTGCATATTTATGAAAACACGTCAAAACAAGTTTGTCATTATAGCAGTTTATGTTGATGATATCAACATAATTGGAACTCGTGTAGAGTTATCGAAAGTTGTTGATTGTTTTTAAAATGAGCTTGAAATGAAAGATCTCGATAAAATAAAATTTTGTTTTGCACTGCAAATCGAATATTTAAAGAATGAGAAATTATACATTAAGAGACTTGTACGAAAAAGGCATTGAAAAGATTTGACATGGATAAAGCTCATCCATTGGATACTCTAATGATTGTTCTATCTTTAGATGTGACCAAATATCTGTTAAGATATCGTGAAAATGATGAACTACGTGGTCCTAAAATACCATATCTTAGTGCTATTGGAGCACTAATGTATCTTACAAGTCATACGCGACCTGATATATATGTTCGATGTATAACTTATTAGCAAGATATAGTTATTCATCGACACGTAGACATTGGAACGAAATTTAAAGGATATTTTGATACCTTCAAGGAACAACTAAAGTTATTCAACTCTGATTTTTTTCTATCAAACTTTATAAAGTAAGAAATGCTGAAGCAAAACGTGTCACCCCCGATCTCACAATGTTCTTTTTTATATGTGCTTTCATCATCGCTAAGACTTTGTTGGTGTGTATAAAGAAAATTTTCAATGTCTTTGCTTGATCAATGACATTCTTATACCTTGTCTTGTTTCCAATAGCTTCAAGCATGGGATTCATACTGTGAGCAGCTCACGGAGTCCAAAAGAACTTTGGTGTCTTATTTTTTAATAACTTTGAGGCACCAATATTGTTCGATGCATTGTCAGTAACGACTGAAACAACATTCTCTGGGCCAACTTCCCCAATGCACATATCAACATACTTAAATATGTTCGCTTGTGTGTGCAATATTTGAAAAATCATTAGAAGATAGAAAAACAACACCTAAACGAGAATTCGCACACAGGTTCATGATGCACCTTCTTTTTTTATCACTCTAAGCATATGCCATATTTGAGCATCCGTTTATTTTCCACTATTCTTCAACAAACTCTTAGTATTATCAACCGGTTTACTCAATATTGGTACTGTCAAATCGTATCAAGCAGGTGGCACAAATCCGGGACCAATTGCTTCCACCATTAATTTGAAGCTAGCTTACTCAATAACATTAAATGAAATACCATCTTCATAAATACAACCAACATATTCTCACATAGACTCAATTATTTGTTTGAAAAGTGCTTCATTAATGTTTTGATCCCGTAACTTGCTCTTACCAGAAACCATAGAAGTCTTCGGACTGATAGCACTAGCAAACTTATCCATGGGACCAAGAGAACGGGGTGATTTCAACTTTGTTCATAATCTTCTCACATTTGCATTGAACTTTGTCCATGTTCTTGGCATCAACTATCATGCCATAATCCCAGCCAACATCTTTTGAATTTCGATTAAGAATAATTGGAGGGTTGAGAAACACTCTGAGAAGCCACACTTAGAGGTTGGCATCTTAAAATCATCGAAATAATATTAGTTTTGTTGAAATCTGACCTTCCAATAACACGGACAATGGGGGACGGTGGCGGCACATTATGGGTGACGGCTGACGGAGGTCATATGGATGGCATGTGGAAAAGAGGACTTGTGTGTGGCCGCGGATTTGAGTTAGTTTTAGATCTGATTTTCTATTTTTGGACATATTATTTTTTGTATTGGCCGATTAACCCCTTAAAATAATCGGATTATTCGCTCATTAATTGGATTAATTGCCGATTTCTGATTCACCTAATAGAAGCCCCGACTAGGTGATTTTAGCCGCGGGTAATGGCTGACTAGTGCCTAGGCATCGATTAGGCGACCGCCTTGGCCGAAATTTACAACACTGGTATTTATGCATATGATATAATATAAAAATATTTATATTATTATTTTATATTTTAAGTTATTTATAATTTAAAATATTTAATAAAATAATAATTTTAAATCTATTTGAATATTATTTTTATGTTTATAATAATAAAAAATTAATTTATAAGGACATAATTATTTAGAGTTAATCGGTTGGAACGGTTAATTGTACACCCATAGGTTAGGTAGGAAGGAAGTTAGTGATTAGAATTATCATTTAACTATTCATTTGCGGGTCTTCCAAAAAAAAAAAAACCTAATATAAGTAACTAATTTGGGACGATAGGATTAAACTTTTTTACACTTGTGCGTAACTAATTATTGACCAATTAGTAAAAAGAAATGGTAACTTACGTAGGGCTGTAGGCATTCGATACAAACCGAATCGAATCGAAATTTCTGTTTCTGTTCAATCATTTTCAAAAACCGCAAACCCTCGATTCATCATTCGGTTACCGAGTTTTAAATTGGTTTTTTCGGTTTGTACCGAATTAACCGAAATTTCATAAAAAAAAAAAGTAAAAAGAACCCTCTCTTTTTACTTTTCTTTTAACAACTTTGAGTCAATGTCCACTAGTGGGCTGGAAAGTGGTTAACAACTTGATGCTGACTCCTCGCGAGATTGATTGAGATTGAATCGGCATTCAATTACTACGTCCCTTTGAACTATTATTAATAGAATATACAAAGCAAAACACGCATCTCTCCACCATTACTATATATAAAAGACTCCATGAAATACCTAACCTCAATCACAGACAGAGATATTTTAATGGACATTCTATCCCTGAGGACAAAATCTAAACAGCTCTATCTAGCAATAACATAAACTGAATTACTACTTAAGGCCAAACAAATAAAAATGAAAAAGTAAAAATAAAGAGCACAAACACATATATATATATATATATATATATGTTACCCTCGATAATTCCTGCAGTAAGGTTCCCGAACACAAAGAGCATCGCGCTCGGGCGTAAGCATGCTACTCGGGCAGAATACGAAGCGGACCGCTCAGACAGAATACGAAGTGACGGGAAGACATGCCGTTACTCGTTGAATAATGACCCTTATTCGAGTATTATGACAATAGTCGTTACACTAGATTAATGGTCATAAAGGACTGAAATAAGGGGCATTTATCCGGGCGGTTACAATGTGTCACCTATATATAGAGCTTCGCTCCAAGACAGAAGATATCATATTTTCTCTGGTATCACTATACGTATTTTCTGCTCATTATTATCGAGAGATACTCTCTCTCGGTACTTTTTAGAATCTTCTCTAACTTAAGCATCGGAGGGGGTTCGCCAGCAACTCGCTGGTCCCTTTCTAACCATTTTTCTCGCAGACTCAAGCAGATTGAAGCCCGACCGTCTCACGGACCCTTGGACTTTTGTCTCGGCCAAATTTTCTGCTCGGGGATTTTTCCGGCGAACATCATTGGCGCCGTCTGTGGGAAGCGTAGTAAAATATACATGGTGGATCCCGGAACTGCCTCACCTCCCCTAGGGGAAGGAGGAGTACCCTTGACCGAAACAAGGTTCGCGGAGATGGTAATCGAGGCCGTCAATGTGGCTATCAACGCCAGGCCCGAGTTTGCCGAATTTGAGAAGATGAGAAGTGCCATGGAGGAATGGCGAAATGAGCAAAATATGGATCGGAGAGATCGATGAGAGCTGGAAACGGAGAAAAATAATAGGAGGAAATGGCAAGCGTCTTCCACGAGACACGAAAAGTCACTCGAGGTATCAGATACTTCTTCTGCCCGAGGAAGGAACTCTCGACGGGCAAGTAAACGACGCCAGGCTCATCGAAGCCCCTCCAAGTCCGCGGCAAGGACACGCCGTTCTCCGTGTCGTCAAACCCGAAGTGGATCTTGGAGTCCTTCGTACAGCTCCTGGGATTGGGACGAAACTGACACCCACCATCGCTCGGGCAATAATCGAGACCGAAGAAAAGGAGAAGTTCCTAGGGAGCATCGGCGTAAGGGGAAGGACGAAGAAGAAAATGTTCGAGGAAGGAAGGAGGAGGAAGGGACCAAGAGTAGCCCTTTTACAACTAAAATCTTGAAAGAACCCCTTCCTCTGCATTTCCAGATGCCTGAGTTAGCTCGTTATGATGGCACCAGGGATCCTCGAGAGCATGTCGATGGTTTTGTGGGCGCAGCGGCCCTCTATCAATTGGGGGATGCTGTGAAATGCCGCGCCTTCGCCACTACCCTGGTGAAAGGGGCACAAAAATGGTTCCTGACGTTGCCCTCGGGCACAATCTCTAACTTCCAAGAATTATCCCAGGTGTTCCTCAAGCAATTCTCCAGCAGTAAGCAGTAAGCTCCCTCGGCTGTAAATCTTTTCCAATTGAAGCAGAGAGAGAAAGAGAGTCTGAGAGAATACTTGGAAAGATTCAATCAGGTCCGAATGGAGGTGCCAACGGCCACAGCTGACCTGCTGATAGGAGCTTTCCATAATGGATTAAAAGAAGGGGAACTATTTCGCTCGTTGGTGAAAAAGTGCCCGCGAACGTTAGAGGAACTGGCGACTCGCGTGGACAAGTATGTCAGGGTAGAAGAGGCCCAAAATCACAAACAGATGGAGAAGCGTAAGAATGAAGCTCATCGAGGGGAGAAAATATTTCGACCCTCTGAGCGACCGCGAAAAGAGAAGCCCAACAACATGCCGCCGCGTTTTCGATGGAGAGTTAACAAAATACGGGCGGTAGAGATATGCGATGAGTTGCAGCTCTTGAGGAGGCCCCCATGATCTTTCAAGGGGCCCAAGAACCCAGTCTCGAGCAAGTATTGTGAGTATCATGGGGATTATGGACACACAACTGACGAATGTTATCCTCTCAGTAGGGCCCCGGAGGATATAGTGATAGCCAACCCAGAGGCCCGAGAACTACTGATCGAGAGCCCACAAGACAGCGGTAACCCTCCCAGGAAGAATAGCCCGAAGGCTTCCAATCAAGCCCCTTTGGAGGGATACCTCGCCGATCTAGGGGGATTAAGAAATCCCAGCGAGGTAATCGAAGGCAGTACCCCTCCCCTCGAGGATATGTTCGGGCCGAATCTCCAAGGAGGCAGGAAGGGTTGAAGAGGATAAACATGATCACGGGAGGACCCACAGGAGGGGACTCTCATAGAGCACGAAAGGCTAACGTTCGACGACTCGAGAATATGGAGATACAGGTGGCTCCGCGAAAAGGACCGGTTATATGTTTTGGACCAGAGGATTTTCACGAAGGAACTGACACCCACGATGACGCCTTGGTTATCCGAGCAGAAATAGCCAACCATGACGTGGGGAGAGTCCTGATTGACAACGGCAGCTCGGTCAATATTATTTACAAGGCTACCCTGGACCAGATGAATTTGGGAGGATATCAGTTGGAGCCCATGAGGACCGCCCTCTACGGATTCACGGGTCACGCCATACGAACAGCGGAGATATTCAATTTACCACTCACCCTCGGGAAAGACAAGGGAAGGACGACCCGGGTCGTTCCATTCACCATTGTCGATCATCCTTCATCGTACAATGTCATATTGGGAAGACCAACACTCAGTTCGTTCGGCGCTGTGACTTCAGCCTTGCATCAGAAGGTCAAATTCCCAACAGGAGACAAAGTGGGTGAAGTGCTGGGAGATAGAAAGGCTGCTCGAAAGTGTTATGCCGACGAGGTACGAACCTCGGATAGAGCATGGAAGCGAAGAAAGGATGAAGTGACCGAGTATAAACAAGGGGGATCCCTCTACTGTATCCGAGAAATGGTCGAGCCAGAGGGAGACCGAAGTTGAGGAAGTTTTGATAAATCCCCCCGATGGTATGATCAAAATCGCTCGAGGGTTATCAGAAGAATTACGAACTGGGCTAATCCAGTTTCCACAAAAGAACCAGGATGTGTTCGCCTGGTCCACTAATGATCTGAGGGGAATTGACCGCTCGGTGATGGAACATAAGCTCAACATCTCCCCAGGAATACGGCCAGTATTTCAGAAGAAAAGACAGATGGGGTCTGAAAAAGATGCCGAGGCTAGGAAGCAGGTGGATGAGCTACTCAAAGCGGCGCACATCAGGGAAGTCCAATTTCCTACATGGCTATCTAATGTGGTGATGGTGCCGAAATCTTCGGGAAAGTGGAGAATGTGTGTGGATTTTCGGGATCTCAATAAGGCATGCCCAAAAGACTGCTATCCTCTGCCTCGAATCGATCAACTGGTAGACTCCACAGCTGGGCATGAACTGGTTTGTTTCCTTGACGCTTTTCAAGGATACCATCAGATAAAATTGGCCCGAGAAGACCAGGAAAAGGTTAGCTTTATCACTTCCGATGGTACTTTTTGCTAGGTGGTCATGCCTTTTGGGTTGAAAAATGCAGGGGCCACGTACCAGAGGTTGATGGATAAAATCTTCCGCGAGCAAATCGGTAGGAATGTGGAAGTATATGTGGACGACATCCTGATAAAGTCAAGAACGACGGAGTGTTTTCTAAATGACCTAGAGGAAACATTCCGAACCTCCCGAAGGTACCACCTTAAGATGAATCCTGAGAAATGCACCTTCGGGGTGAAATCAAGAAAATTCTTGGGTTATATGGTGACGCGCCGAGGTATTGAGGCCAACCCCGAGAAGGTGACGGCTATAGTAAATATGGTCTCGCCGAAGAGTGTGAAGGAAGTGCAGAGGCTCAATGGCCGTATAACTGCCTTGTCTAGATTCATTTCTAGACCTGCTGACAGAAGTTTCCCTTTCTTTAAAATTTTGAGGAACGCTAAAAGGTTCGAATGGGATGAGGTATGCGAGAAGGCGTTCCAAGAGTTAAAGGAATACCTCAAAAGTCTGCCAGTCTTGAACAAGCCCGAGCCTAAGGAGGAGTTAATTGTCTACTTGGGAGTCTCTCCTCAGTCGGTAAGTTCTGTTCTGATACGCGAGGAAAATCGAGTACAGAAGCCCGTCTACTTTATCAGCTATTCGTTGAAAGGCACTGAGACTCGACATCCCCTCCCGGAGAAGTTGGCATTGGCGCTGGTCATCACTTCAAGAAGGCTGCGCCCCTACTTTCTATCTCACCCCATTACCATCAGGACCAACAATCCTCTCGGGAAGATTATTTCCCACCCCAATGATTCGGGGAGATTAGCGAAATGGGCAGTAGAGCTGAGTGAGTACGGGATCAATTTTCAACCCAAGACGGCGATTAAGGCGCAGGCGTTGGCGGACTTTCTGGTCGAGACCGTAGGTGATAACTCAGAAGAGACCTGGGTTATGTACGTCGATGGCTCCTCTTGCCGCACTGGCAGTGGTGTAGGAATCGTGATGATATCACCCTGGGGAGAAGAGACCAGTTTGGCGGTAACGTTGGACCCCAAGGCATCTAATAATGAGGCCGAGTACGAAGCACTCCTCATCGGGCTCCGAACCGCTCGACGAACGGGTGTAAGTCGACTTATTTTGCATTCTGATTCGCAATTGGTGGTCCAACAGGTTGAGGGGAATTTTGGGACGAAGGAAGAGAGAATGACAAAATACGCACGAGCATACGAGGCGTTGAAAAAGGAGTTTCTGGAGTTGAGGGTGATACAAGTAGAAAGGACGAAGAACGAGAAGGCAGATCGTTTGGCGAAATGGGCGAGTTCCGTTTGTCCCCCCAAAGGCTCCGAGGACAGAACAGTCTTCGAAGTTGCCGAAGTCCAGGACTTACCTGAGGATGACTGGAGGAGGGACATATACCTTTTCTTGGCCGAAGGGAAACTGCCCGAAGAGCCTTCTGTAGCCAGGACGGTAAGAAGAAGAGCCCTACGGTTCGTGATATTTGGAGGATTACTACACAAGAAATCCTACATGGGTCCTCTGTTGCGCTGTTTGTCTAAAGAAGAGGCCCAGAAAGTCATTCGGGACATACATTCAGGCATATGTGGTGGCCACCTAGGAGCCATGGCCCTCTCTCGGAAAGCTTTGTTGGCTGGGTTTTTCTGGCCCACCATGAGGCGAGATTTCTTGGAGCTAGTCAGGAAATGCGAGCAATGCCAGAAGCATGCAAACCGGCAAAGGGTTCCGGCAGAGATGATGCAAGCTATAACACCCTCATGCCCTTTCGACATGTGGGGGATGGATATAGCCGGCCCTTCCACGCAAGGGAGGGGCAAAAGAAATTTCTGCTGATGGCCATCGACTACTTCTCGAAATGGGTAGAGGCGGAAGCCTTAGTCAGGATCACGGAAGAAGCGGTGATCAACTTTCTCTGGAAAAACATAGTCTGTCGATTTGGGATCCCTCGGAAGATAGTGACGGACAATGGAAGACAATTCGCATGGAGAAAATTAGCCGAGTGGTGCCAAAACCTACAGATCGAACAAAGCTTGGTTTCGGTCATGTATCCACAAAGCAATGGGCAGATTGAGGTAACTAACCGCACTATATTGCAAGGATTAAAAACTCGGCTGGAAGGATTGAATAAAGCCTGGTTTAATGAGTTACAAAGCGTCTTATGGTCCTACCGGACCACCGTTCGTGAAGGAACCAGGGAAACCCCTTTCAGCCTGGTTTATGGGAGTGAGGCTGTGTTGCCCATGGAGGTAAGCCTCGGGAACGCTCGATTGATGATATATTTGGAAGCCAACGATGGGGTACGCAGGATGGAGCTGGACTTGGTTGACGAGACCAGGGAAAGAGCGGCTCGAAGGATTAATATATTCAAAGATAAAATGGCCCGAGTATATAACCGTCGAGTACACCTGAGGAGATTCGAAGAAGGAGAGCTAGTGATGAAAGAGAAGTTCCGCAAAGGGAAGAAGGGCAAGCTATCTCCCAAGTTTGAGAGACCATTCAGAATCATCAGAAAGGTGGGAAACGCCGCGTACTACTTGGAGAAAATGAACGGGAAGAAAGTTGATAGACCATGGAATGCCCGATATTTACGGAAGTATTATCTGTAATTCGATCGATATAATAAAGGAAGTGTTTTCGAAGAGATTATTGAGATGACCCGTGGAGATAAAACTCCCGGTCTCAAGTTTTATGACCCGTGGAGATAAAACTCCCGGTCCCAAGTTTTCTGACCCGAGGGGATAAAACTCCCGGTCTCAAGTTTTATGACCCGTGGAGATAAAACTCCTAGTCTCAAGTTTTTGTGACCTGAGGAGATAAAACTCCCGGTCTCAAGTTTTTCTGACCCAAGGAGATAAAACTCCCGGTCTCAAGTTTTTATGACCCTCGAAGATAAAACTCCCGGTTCCAAGTTTCTTTTGATCAAGAAGAGAAAAATTCATGGCTCTGCCCCAAGTACGAAGAAAATTTTTATTCAAGAATGGAACACGGAGAAACACAAAAGAAAGTCAAGCTCCACTAAGCTCCGCCCGATGGGCCTGCTTCTGTTGCTTCATGGTTCGCTTTCATGGCGTTCGCTTCATCGGGCAAGTCCTCAAAAGCTTGGTCGACGTCAAGGAAGGAGAAAGGGTAGACCTCAGAAGAGTAGCCGTTTTCTCGAAGCTGATTCAAACAGCCATGAAAGCCCCAGTCGAAAAAGGTGTTGCACGATTGAAAAGACGGCATCTTCGAGACATACTCCGATAGGATTTGTTCCTCACGATGGCGTCGAAACTCTTTCTCGCGCTGCAAATCCTGGGTCAGACGGGCTATCTCCTGGTCATGGCTCAAGATCATCCTCTTAAACTCCGCCAGCTCTTTCTCCTTCTCGTCAGACCTCCTCAGAGCGTCGCATGATAACGAAAAGGCCTGAAGAGTGCAAAGCTAAACACTAAACCCCTTACTCGAAAAACAACCAAGGAAGTAGGAATATACCTGAGTCTGGGACGTTACCCATTTATCCCAAAAGGAAGAGTCAGAAGTCACTTTCAGTAATTTTTTGTCCGAAGAGCCGAAGAAGTCCCTCATAAAAAGCTTCGGATTTGAACTGGAATCTTCTGTCAGAAACGGAGGTTGGTCCCCGAGTGCTCGGGAAATAATGGGGACAGGAGCGCTAAGCCCCCCTTCAGATCGGATCATTTTCAGGGTGCCACCCGTAGGAGTCGACGACGACCGTTTAGGGAAACGCAAAGCAGGTTGCTTCCCGCGGGCAGGTTTCACTAATGTCCGATCCATTCTTTCTTCTGCAAATGTTTTTCGAAGAGGGAAGTAAGGGGATATCTGTAAAAAATAAAAGAAGATTGAAACAGAGGTCTTACCCAAACTCCCTCAAAAGTATCACCACTTTCAGAAAACCCAAAAAGACAGAGCAGATCATCTTTAATCAGCTCTGTAATCCAGAATCTTCTCTCACCAATGGCCATTAAAAAGCTATCAAGCTGAGAAGGAGAGCCAGGTCGCTCGGGGAGATGCAGATGACCTCGCCAGCCGGGTTGGATACGACTCCAAGAAGATGGCGACCGAAAAGGGCGCACGTAGAAAAAGCGGCTTGTCCAGTCTGGTGGCGATACGTAATTTCCCCGAACAAACTCTTCCCGATGCCTCAACAAAAAGGAGAGTTCGCCCGACTCTTCGCTCTCGACCCTCAGCAAAGAAAACAACAAAGATACCGAAAGTTCTAATCCCAACAAACGGATTAAAACTGCGAGCGAAACCAGCAAACTATAAGAGTTTGGGCTAATTTGACTCGGGCAGATTTGTAAGTCTGAGCAGAATTCTAGAACAAATTCGGGGAGAGGGAGACGAAGCCCCATATCGAACTGGTCTGCAAAGAAAGTATAAAAGCCCTCAGGTGGTGATCCAGCAACATCAGTTGGTTCGGGTACTCTGATCTCGAAAGCAAAAGAGATCTTTGACCTCTCATGGAGAATCGTCATATTAGCGGATATCAAAGCAGAAGGTTTCGCTAGAAACCAAGGAAGTCCCGAATCTAGACGAGATTTTTCAAGTTTTTGAACCCACCTGTTCAGAGCATCTTCGAATAAGGTGGGAGTAGGGAAATCGTCACGCCTCGGGGGTACGAAGGGGTCGAAAGGGATTTCTGCCCGAGAGCAATTGGAAGGTAAGTTAACTTCCCGAACATCTGAGGATGAGTTGCTGGAATTGGAAAGCCTCCTCACCACACCTGCTCCGTCAGACCGTAGAGAATACATTGTTAAAATGGGTTTTTCTTTTGAGATTAATAGAAACATAGATGGGTGGGGCCTATTTATAGGAGAAGGCTGAAGCCGTAAAATGGAAAGTAACGGCCCAAAGTCAAAATTATGGAAGGAAGCGGATATCAAGGAGGGATATAAGGGAAAATTGGTTTTCAGATTTAATTCGCAGGTCTTGTTTGGAAATAGCTGGAGAAAATAAGCTTGTTCGAGGATTTCAGACAGGAACAGTTGTTCGTGGATATTTTCGAAAACGATTTAGACGAAAATAGTTGGTCACAAGTATCTTTGGAATCGATTCGGATAAAGAAAAGGATTCACCAGCAGGCATGCTCCTCTTGACATTCAAAACAAAATAAACCTAACATCTAGTTAGGTCCCTCTTCACCAGCAGGCTCCTCTTGAGCCGTTCCTTCTTCGGGCTTCTCCCCTTCAGCCTGACCCTCTTTTGGAACGACCTCCTCGGGGAGCAACGGCTCTGCCTCCTAGTCCAAGCCTTGTCGCTCGGAAGAATTTGGAAGGAAGCCTCCGCATCGAGAAAGGAGAAAGGATGCTCGGGAGACGAATACCCGTGGGCCCTTATTTGGGAGCGACAGCCCTCAAAACCTTGATGAAAGTATAGGACTGCCTGCTCCGCCAGCTTTGTCACCTGCCCTTCGAGATCGCTCACTCGGGCTTCGTTATCGGCGGCCTCCTTCTCAAACCGTTTCTCTCTTCGACAGCCTCATTCTCAAGCGGCTTCACCCTCCTCATCTATTGAGCTTGTTTCTCTTTTTTCTCCCAAAGATTGTCCATCTCGAGAGAGACACTGGCCATGTGGGCGTTTAACTTCTCTTTTTCTTTCGCCCACTTAGCCTTCTCTTCCTTGTGAGCGGCGAACGACGTCTTGCACGTCAAGATTCGTTCGACGCTCTCGTTGGCCCAGGCGACAGACTGACAAAAGCAAGAATTAGTATAACTTGTTTTGCCCGAAGATTATAAGTTATAGTGTATACCTGTAGAAGAGAGGTCCCGAGCGAGGCTAGCACAGTGTCCAGAGGAGTTCCTTCTGTCATAAGTTGGTCGTCTTTGGAGGTCAGGGATCGCATGTATTCGAGAGGCACCACTGGATCCGTATGGGAGAATACGGAAGGAACCATCAAGGTACGTTTCTCCCGAGGAGGAGACCCTGATCGAGGAGCTCGGGATGCCTTGGCCATTTTTGAGGAGCCTTCAGGGGCTGAGGGTGCTGGCCGCTTCACGCCCGGGGATGGAGGGGTGGATTGGACAGGCATAGGAGGAGGCCTTGCCGAAGAGGTCGCTTTTTCCGAAGAGGTCGGTTTTTCTTTCGCCGAAGAGGTCGCTTTTTCCTTGACCACTTTTTCTTTGCCTTTGGCGAAAAGACGTTCTTTCGCGAGTTGAACGGCCTTGTCCATTCGTGCGCCTACGAAAAAAAGGAAAGAATGGTTATAACCAGTCAAGACTAGAACTTACAAGGATATGGAGATATACCTATGTCCGCTATAGCCGGGGTCGCCTTCGAGCAAAATCCAAAGTGATGAAGAAGGTCGTTTTGGATTAGGCTCGAGGCCAGGAAGCGTTTCGGCCCGATGGCATTAAAAAACTGGTCCACTTCTTCTGCAGGGGCAGGATCTATGGGATTCCTAATATTTATATTCTCGGGCCAAGCTTGAGAAGAAAATTGAGACTCGGCTCTAGAGGGTCGGGGCTGTACAAAAACGTATTTACTCATCCACCCTTTGTGAGAAGAAGGATTACCACGGACAAGTTCATCAGCCCGAAGGGAAGAGAAAAAGAACTTGCCGGGCTCTTTTCTATTGATTTTGAGGATGGAAATGATCATAGGAATAGAAGGGATGAAACCATAATGAAGTAGCAACATCACGAGGGAAAGAAGAAGACTATACGAGTTAGGAGCCAACTGACTCAGGAGGATGCCAAAATATACACAAATATCTATTATGAACAAGGGAATGGGGAAACGAAGACCCATCTCTACTTGGTTTACAAAAAACGTTTGGAAACCTAAAGGAAGGCGACTAGCCACATCGGCAGGACCAGTGATCTTTATGCGGTAGTCTAGGCTAAGCAGGCTTTGGACCGAAAATTCTTAAGTTTTGCGGGTCGAAAAGTGGAGACTTTGATTTGATGCCATGGAAAATTCGCCCGAGAACGAAATCGTTCCGTCGCGCGTACCCATTGGCTAAGAATGCGCCGGCCACAATTGCCGGGGAAAGGATGATCGGGGTCGAAGATGGATTCAACCTCTTCCCCTTCTTCCTCCTCGGAAGAACCAGCAGCATCAGGATCGTTTTCAAGATCAAGATGCTCTGTTTCTTCCTCGGGAACAAAGGTGCTAGTGTCTACGACCCTAAGGGGTGACACTATGGGTATTTCCTCGACCGAACTATCTTTCTCGTACCTAAACCTAACTTCCCTAACTTTCTCACTACTAGAAGACATGATATACTAAGAAAGGAAGAGGAGGCAGAACTTACAAGATCTTAAAAGGCTGAAGATGCTCGGGCACTTTTCTTTGGCTGGGATGATGAATGAAGGATAAATAAAAAAATTGCGTGGGGTATATATAGGCCCACCCTGGAGAATCTGAACCGATCAATTCTAGATCAATCGACGGATAAGAAAAGGGCCACGTCGATCCGATTACTTCAAATAAATGAAGGAATCTCAACCGACGAAATCCAGACCAATCGACGAACTGAAAGAAGGACACGTCATGCGAAAGGAATTGGGAGGGAAAATTCCCGCCCTAAGAATGCACGTGTCACTTTCCCAAAATGCCACAAGGGGTGAAAAGGGAAAGATCGCGTTCTGCACTTTGACGTCCAAAAATTATTTGAACTAGTCGAGGGGGTGACTAGTGTTACCCTCGGTAATTCCTGCAGTAAGGTTCCCGAACACAAAGAGCATCGCGCTCGGGCGTAAGCATGTTACTCGGGCAGAATACGAAGCGGACCGCTCAGGCAGAATACGAAGCGACGGGAAGACATGCCGTTACTCGTTGAATAATGACCCTTATTCGAGTATTATGACAATAGTCGTTACACTAGATTAATGGTCATAAATGACTGAAATAAGGGGCATTTATCCGGGCGGTTACAAAGTGTCACCTATATATAGAGCTTCGCTCCAAGACAGAAGATATCATATTTTCTCTGGTATCACTATACGTATTTTCTGCTCATTATTATCGAGAGATACTCTCTCTCGGTACTTTTTAGAATCCTCTCTAACTTAAGCATCAGAGGGGGTTCGCCAGCAACTCGCTGGTCCCTTTCTAACCCTTTTTCTCGCAGACTTAAGCAGATTGAAGCCCGACCGTCTCACGGACCCTTGGACTTTCGTCTCGGCCAAATCTTCTGCTCGGGGGTTTTTTCGGCGAACATCAATATACCATTGGATGCAGGCAGGGGCGTTGTCCCTAGAAACCTCCACTGTGCAAGTGGCTTCACTTACTCAGGTAGACAGTTGCGTATTGATGTAATATTGTTGAAGTATTGATCAATTCCGACACAAGCAATATTGTATAATACGTAAATAATAAAACAGAGACACGAGCTTTACGTTGTTCGTATCGAATCACCGAAGCAAATCGATCTTACATCCACGGGAGAATTCTTCACTTGTATTGATTGTTTCAGAGATTACACACTCACTCTATCGATCTTTTTCTCTCACGATTACAAGATCAAAATCTATGGAGATTTCTCTGTTTCACTCTATAATAGAAAACTGAAGAAATGAGCACTCTTTTGATCGACTGATAGCCACGTTCTCAGCTGGTAGTTTTCTCCTTTGTTGCAGTGATAGTTTCTTCTTCATGGATTGTACACTCTGATTTGCAAGTTGTACTTTAAGCCATAAAACCTTTGCTTAAAGAAACGTATAACAACTATAAAAGTTATAAGCAACTTTCACCATTCACCATCCAAAACCATGGCTGAACCTTGATACTTCACTGAACGGATAAATTCTTACCAGCAAATAACAGCTTTGATCATGATCTTTGAGCCCATATTCATATTGAGCTGTGACGATTTTTTCAACAAATATGATATATTATTATAAGAGAATTGTGGCTTGTCATCCATCCCCCTCTTACTTCTCCTGCAGATTGGCAGCCTTTGAGAGATTGCCAATACACGTGCCAGCTATGTATCCACCAGACCAAGCATTCTATGACCAACAACAAAAAAAAAAAAAAAAAAAGAAAAAAGAAAGACTGAATAATACATTATAAGGTGAAGATACTACATCTGTCGCATTGATTAAAAAAGGTCACCAACTTCAGTTGGGTGCTTATCATATCGCTCGACCCAAAATGTCGGCTTCTATGGGCTGCTGGCCCTCCCCTCCCCTCAGGCAACACACAATTACTTGTAATTAATAATATTCGTACCTGGAAATTGAAGCCTCCAGTTACACCATCGACATCAAGTACCTAAAGAAATATCGGCTCACTTAGAAACACATACTACAATTGATGGATATAGTAAATGATTACTGCAAGAAACAAGCTTATTATACAAACTGCATAACATATATATATATATATATATATATATATATATAATATATATACTTGCATTGCAGTAATACCTCGCCAGCAAAGAAAAGATGTGACTGAATCCTGCTCTGCATTGTATTCAAGGATATCTGCAAGCCAATATTATTAGAACAATACGACATTATCCAACAGAAGGGAAAAAATGCACCTCGGACAATGGAATGCCTCCGGCAGTCACAAATTCATCCTTGAATTGACCCTGTGCAAGTATCAAGTTATCTATACAACAACACAGACAGCAGAATGAAACAAACTCAATCACAGTGCTTACCTTCCCTTTCACATTAAAGGAACAATTCTTCAAATGAGAAGCAATCGATACCAGCGAATTGTTGGATACTGAAGCCCATAACAGATTTTCATCTAAATCCTGTTAAGGAAAATACGAATTAGCAACAAACCATTAACTACATAACACGAGATATCATGTTCAGCACCAAGCATGATATGCAAACCTCGCGTTCTAAGATATATCTCCAGAATCTCTTGACAAGCCCAAGTTCTGGAGGATATGAATTGACAACTTTTTGCTTCTGCAAATGATGGTCGGATAAATTATAACATATACCAAGTACAAAAAGGATGGTTGGATAAATTATAACATATATCAAGTACAAAAAGCAACTCGGACGCCACACTTGTTTTCACGCTCAAATACAGAAATCAAACGATATTGTTAATACATGATTTTTTTCAAAAAAAAAATACTAGTTTGATAATGGGAGGCGATACCATACATAATCTAGGCCCAATTTCGGTTGCATTTTCACTTATCGTATCATGTTAGTTACCAGATGATAAAGAGAAGAGACTGAAATGGTGCAACCCCCTCAACTCACTCAAGCAGCATGTTTCGATTTTCGGTGATTCTTATTTACAGTTTCTGTTACGGTAGATTCTAGAGCTTAATGTACACTATTAATTTCTGTCTGGAGATAAAACAATATATTTTTTTTTTTTTTGATAGAGAATATACATATTTTTGGAATAATTAGTCAAACATTCAAATACAGTAACATAGGTACCACAAATTTACTCTTGTGCTGATTAAGATATGACTTCACATCTTCTATATGAAGATCTGGAACAAAATCCACGGACAGGGAACCTGTCTTCAAGTTCATTTAGGTGGAGAAACATCGAATAGGTAGGATGAGACAACGAGGAAAATGGATGAAGTTATATTTACCCTTGTAATCACAATCTGAGAGATGTCTTGCACCCCATGCAGATAGCCGAAGAATAACAGGCCCACTAAATCCCCAGTGAGTTACTAGCATCGGACCAACCTAGATTTCAAAGATCAAGATAAGCAAGCACCACTGTGCACTAAAAAGGTTCAAAGGGCAGCCAATAGGAAATTTCACCTGTGTCAACTCCGGTATGCTCTTCTGAACAGATTCCAGTTTCAACTTAGCTCTCACCTTAGAAAATGTAACCTGATTATGGGCGAGAAGTATTCAGTAATTTCACCAAAACAAAACTTCTCAATGTAACATATTTAATGAAGATACAAGTTGACGTGTCACTTTTATGTCATATAGCTGCAGTGAAGATCCTACCGAAAACAGAAATATCAATCATGATTATGAAATCTATGACTAGTGTGAATAGCAAAAGGTAAGGAATATTTTTCTAGAACACAAAGACATAGTGTAAACATCCAGGCTTCTCCAGGACCACTGATAGTCCTCAAGTCAAAATTGGAGTACTTAAGCTGCCAGTTCAATTACCCCAGATAATTCTACCAGCTGGAAATCATCGATCTTGAAAGTGAATAAACTAGGTACAGGATTCACAATTGAATGACCAAGTTGTCTAGCAAGCTTATAACCCTGGCACATTAAAGAATCAGTTTTAGAGCAGAATGGCATTGAAAAAAAAAAAGTGAATAGAAGGTCCCTAACAGCTGAAAAAGTAAGAGAAACACCTGTTCACTGCTGCCGCTAGCTATCAAGACATAATTTGCTTCAACATACTCCACATGATCAACAGTACGCTTTTCAATTTTCACGGTGAACTTGTTACCGTCAGTTCTGGACATACTTGTAACAGTCTTCCCAGTTTGCACCGTGACTGATGAATTACAACCAGTAACTCAATTATTAGGCGGGCACATTCCAGAACTGAAAGTAAAAGACTAGCTACGCAAAGTAGAAGCAAAGAAATGATAGTGGTTTAACTTTATCTCATTCTGATTTGAGGAGCATAAATAAAGAGATAAGAATGTTTAAAGCTTCTTCGATGCCGAAAAAAGACATCTCTTGCGAACAATTAACACTAGGAGCATTAAGTTACCCTGCCTCTTCTTTGCTTCGTCCATGAGGCAGTTGATAACAGTGGATGAATTGTCGCTAACGGGAAAAACTCTTCCATCCAACTCAGTCTGAGGTAAACATGAAATCGAAATAAGAAAATTTGAGAGAGAGAGAGAGAGAGAGAGAGAGAGGTAGAGAGAGAGAGAGCCTAGAAAGAATATATTCAGAATTTGAGATTTGGTATTACCTTTAGTTCAACTCCATGATCCAAAAACCATGACATAGTGTCAGTTGGGCCATGCATACTGAAGAACGATCCTCGGAGTTCTTTGTGACCTCTTGGATAATTTCCTGACAAAATCTGCCCCAAGTTCCCAAATTACCATTTAATCTAAGATTCTAAAGACATGCCACAAGCATAGACAAATAATTTATGAAGTTGATTACAATATTACTTCCCACTTCTTCAATATATGTTGATGTTCAACATTACCCATCAACTTTGCTGACAGGATAGCTACAAGCAAATGTTTCAAACTTCAAATAGACTACAAAGGGGAGCGTGTCGTAGGAATGAAGTCCAAACGCAACAAAGTACGGTTGCCACCAAAGAAATAGTAATGTTCCATAACAAGTACAGTTGTCACCAAAACGCCATTCCTCGCTTACCACACTGTCAACGCAATGACCGTTAGTCACATTACACCGTCCACCTCCAGATATCTTAACCTGCAAACAAAAATTAAGAAATGAAAAAAGAGAAAAGCAATCTTCGTGATAGAAATAGAAACACCTCAACAGCTACACCAAATAACTTCTCCATGAAAGTATTACAAACCTTCGACAGTGGCTTTCCCTTCTCTATTACTACAACATTGAGATGCGGCGCGATGGTTTTAGCTCTAATAGCTCCAAATATCCCCGCAGCTCCACCGCCCACAACTATCAGCGTTTCCTCGGATGACTAATCACACGGAATATGTCAACAATAATCAAACTTAAGTAATTACAAAGCACATTATGCTGCGTTTACCTTGGTGGATAGTTTCGATAGTGCGACGGCAGAGTATTTTCTTCTGTTGAATGAGAAATGAAGATAATCATAACTCACGTTGGGAAGAGGGAACTTCGATGTGAAATCCGTGTGGAGTTTCAATCGCCGGCAGCTGAGCTTCATTATCCGGCACGGTAGTTTTTGCTGGAGGGCGAGAGTTTTTAGAACAGATTAGAGAACAAGATATTATTAAAATCGAAACGAAAAAACGGCTCTGTCAGCAGCGATGCTGATTAAACCGCTGATATCCTTGAAAGTAGGTTTGGGTGATTAATCCCTACAAAATTAAATATAACACATCGTACAAAGTCAAACACAATATAAGTAAAATAGGATATTAGTAAATAGCCCATTTGCTTTCTAAAATACCATTCTCTCAAAGCCTTTGTCGAAGGGATCTCAAGGTCAATATTAATTGCAGTAGTTGATGTGGTGGAACCAAAAGACATGCTGTAAAAAGATTTCATTAATAAAAATTGCAAAAGAACATGTTTTCACCCAAAAATTGTGAATAGTTTAAGAAAATAATAATTTACCATAATAAGTGGAAACAACTGCACGAGTAATTTTTATGATTAGCATGTTGTCCTCTCCAGCTAAAAGCATTGATCCCTCATTCATAGCAATGTTATTCCAAGAGTTAAGATACAAGGTTTCAAACTTCATGTAAAATAATCAAAAAAATTTAGCAACAGAACGCATTGAAAAACTTAAATCAATCCGACATAAGATACAAAGGAGATAAAAATATAGGCTTAAATATATTTTTATTCCTGTATGTTTGAGGGGGTGACGTTTTAAGGACACTTAAGTTATTCACTGCGATTTAGTCCTGTAAGTATCAAAATTGAAGCAATTTAAGGACACTTAAGTTAAGAGTGACAATTTTAGTCCCATAAGTATAGAAATTGAAGCAATTTTAGGACAATTAAACCCAAAAGCCTAATTTTAGCTCTAAATTTACAATGTGGCACCGAAGATGCTGAGTTGGGCATATAAACATTCTTAGATATATCATCTTCAGGAACATGCAATACTGTAGTGCGAGCATTGATCACCCACTGATACAGGTTGTCTACAATCTTATTGTAAGGCCTAGATATCCAACTAAACAAAGATTGAAACGATCTTACCACGATTTGAAGGTCGGAAGAATTCGAGCTCGCGTGGGGTATTGTGTGTTCTTGAGAGGTTGGGTGGCTCTCTCTCTCTCTAGATGAGTTTCACACAATTCACATATATTATGTGTTAGGGTTTTGATATTTATACCACATTTTGGTATATAATACTTGGGCCCCTAACAAGCCCAATTACACTAAGCCTTTCTTTAAATAAAATCTATTTAAATAAACTACAAAGATAATTCTAATTAATTGAACACAATAAAATAATCCTAACAATCTCCCCCTTTGTGTTCAATCTTCAATTTGGCATGGATTATCTTTGCGGGGCTTAGTGCGTTTGCCTGAGTCCTAAAGAAATTTCCTCCTTTGTCTTTTGACCTCTTCTTTTGGAGATCTTCAAGCTCACCGTGTCTTGATCTTTTCTTCTCGGCACCAGATCTTCTTAATCTTCTTTTGAAGCTCAACTCGTAAATGCCGGAAGGTGTTTGAAGTTGCTTGCCGGATCTCTACTTTTGTGTTCGATCTCTCCTTTCGATGGTAGCGCAACTCCCCCTACTTTTGGTCAACCTTATGTTGGAATTGGGAAGTTCTCTTTGAGATTTGGAGAGACGCACACTAGGCGGCAACTTCGATTTTTGAAGTCTGTGGTGTTCGCTTGATTCTTTGACGACGCTTGAGGATTTAACGTTTCTGATCTATCTTGCACTTTCATCGTGGTATTGCTCCCATTTTGCTTTAGTACTGCTCACCCTCATGAAGATCAAGTTGGGGAGATCGTCATGCGATGGGTCAAAATGAAGCATCGTCTTCGGCAAGAGGATCACGTCGTCGGGACATGAGGATGGCGTTGGTAGGAACTCAGGTTAGGTAATAACCTGACGTAGCCACTAAGGCAGTCGTCAAGTCTTCTCCAATCTTCTTCTTCTCGACGCCGGATTCGTCTTCTTCGAAGGAAGTTGTCTGGTTCGGCCTCGAAGGAAGCTTGTCTGGCTCCGGAAGAAGGTACGCGTGGGGTGTTAGGCTCCTTTGGAATGTTCCATTCAAGTGCAGGGGAGCCCGACTTCAGAGTGGTGAGCGCGGCGGAGATTGGTGGGTGATCCGACCTGTTTGTTTATGCGTGTCCCCTTCTCCCCCTCATGGCGATTCGTGTTAACGAGATCGGCATGCTTGTGTAGGAAGATTAGGAGGACACAAACGACAGGTCGGTGATGGTAATAACCAGACGGAGCCACAAAGGCAATCCGTCGTGTAAGAAACCGGGGTCACGAAGACTTCCCGTTAACATCGATCTAGGAGCTATGCTCGTAGACGATGGCCTGAAACCGTTGTTGCTTTGATGTTGTAATGGCAGGACTTCCTTCCGATCCTCGAATCATGTCGAAGCAAGACATGTCTACGGAAGTTCTAACTTGATCACAAAGATCAGGTGTTTAAAATTGTATGTGTCCTAGAAAATATAAAAATATATGGAAAGTGAGGACACACTAGACTCGAGTGCGCAAGGAAGTGTGATGGTGGGGCTGAGTACCACATAATTCAATATCTCCCACTTCCGAGTGAAGCGGTGATAGTAGACGTGGTTCCCCGTGATTTCTGAAACACCTGTCTTTTGTGAGACAGACGAGTGGGTAAGGCTCGGTTGTGCACGCGCCGTTGGACCTATTGCGGCGACTTCTACCCGGGAGCTAATAAAATTAGCACCTGTACCTATGGGGGTTGGTCCGAATAATTTGTGAGTTGAGGAAATTATGTAGCGTCGGTCTTTTCAAAAGGTTCCAGTAGATGTGGCTATTTTTTCATAATTTGACTGTCTCTCGGTGATGTTCCGGGGTTAGATTCAGTTGGGTTTGACTGAATCATGGGAACGAAGTTCTTGCATCCGGTAGGAAGTAGTGAGTGCTTCTTTGTATGTCAGCAATCCGGAGTAGGTCGATTGAAGCGCGCACCGAGTTTAACATTTGTAGCCACCGTCGCCTTTGAAAAGAGTTGACCGTTGTAGGCTCGAGATTCTTCTTTTGAAGTCCATCTTCGGAGGTCGGAGGTAACTCCACGAAGCTTGATGATGAAGAGAAAATATCTTTCTTCTTTTTTTTTTTTTTTTTTTTTATGGCCTTGTATTTTTAATTTTGATGGCCCTCCTTTTTTTTTAATATATTATTAATCGTTATTAGTAATATGTATATTAGTATATTATATATTATATGGATATAATATATATTAATCGTTATTAGTAATACATATTTCTATACTATATATTATATGGATATAATATATATACATATATATTGTATTAGTAATATATATTAGTATATATATAATATAGTATATGTATATATATATATTGTATTAGTAATATATATTAGTATATATATAATATAGTATATGTATATATATATATTGTATTAGTAATATATATTAGTATATATATAATATAGTATATATATAATATAGTATATGTATATATATATATATATATATATATATTATTTCTCCCCCTCAAAACATGCTTCTAAAAATAAGGTTGCTCCCCCTCAAAAGATGCGTGATAAGTTCAAAAAATCTGTGAATCTCTTTCCCTAAATTCACATATTTGAAGTTCGCTCCCCCTCAATAATGTAATTATTGCTCCCTTCTAGAGATTAAGGGTTACTTCTCTTTTAAAAATAAAATAGTAGCCCCCTCAAATTAAGCTCATTTTAGAGAAAAAATGGTATCTATCATTTCCGTGCGTAATATGCATTTTAAATTTGAAAGTTTTGAAAATGCATATTTGAAATGTACAATTTTGAAAAATAGGTATTTTTGCGATTCAGCTTATATGCATACTTGAAAATTTAAGCTCGAAAATCTTAAAATTGTATGCATAATGAAAATGTACCTATAAAATAGGGTATTTCGCGTTTCGGCTCATGTATGCATGCATGCAAGAATTTGAAAGTAAAAGCCCTTTTGAAGCATGCATAGCTATAATGTACCCTATTATTTGCAAAGTAGGTATATAATATTTTCAGCTCGATATGCATGCCAAAATTTGCTATGAAATGCATATATAGAATTTACCTATCTTAAAAGTATGTATGAATGTGGTATTATGCAATTCAGTTCAAAAGATAGAATGTACCACATATAGTCGTAGTTGCTCACGTCGTTTCCCTTTATCATGTATGTGGAGCCACTACGTCAAATTGCCATACATGAGGGATGCGGTTGCTCGCGTCTCTTACCAGTCATGGATGTGGAGCAACCCGAGTACCGTGCATGCTGGAAGTTGTGGTTGCCCTCGTCTCGTACCGATCATGAGTATGGAGCAGCCATCTTCTAATTACTACTCATGATCGGGAACTGTGGTTGCTCTCGTCTCATACCAATCACGCGTGTGGAGCAACCATCGTCGAATTACCACACGTGATTGGGCTCCTGCAAAACATTATCGGGACTTTGGTACCCATTTTTGGATGGGTCCTCCCATATTAGCAGAAAACAATTTATGCACATTTGGTTCAGATATACATCCTAAATCATCCTTTAAAGTTCTATTTAATTTGATTTCTGATTTAGGAATCCAAGTTTGGTGAACCTTAGAGGGAAATGACAATTCAACGCCGGTGAACGTGTGTCTAGGTTTAGAAGATCTGAAGATTTTCTCCCTAGCCAGTCGCAGAAGGTGTCTTTCAGACTTAATCTGGACCGGGTATTTCAAGTATGAATACGAACTTATCGCACTATATGCGTCATCAGATGATGAGTCGTATTGCCTACAAGAATTCACATCATTCACTCTATAATGATGATTTTTGATGGACTTTTGCTTACTAGAATAATAAGCATTTTTGTGCGTGTAAGCAATTCCATCTCTATCATTCTTTAAAGAATGAGAGATTTTGGAAGTTTGAGAAGTTCGCCTGCTTGAGCTTGGAACTTCTTCTTTAGGAACTTCCTTTTTGGTAGGAGCGGGAGAAGGAGAATCTTTAGCAATGTCGTCCTTGGTTTTGGAAAATAATGTCGATTTTCCTTTCTCCTTCCTAATATTCTTTCGTTCCTTAGCATTTTTACATGTATTGCTTTTACTTTTCGTTTCTGCGCCAGTCAAAGTTGACTTAGAATTATTAGTAAAAGTCTTTTTAATTTTAGGAACAAATGCGTCCGTTTGCGTTCCCTTATCCTGTTTAATGGAAGATATTTCTTTAGAAGGATTATTTAACACAGGTAAGGATGGGGAGTTTTTGAGATTAGAAATCTCCTCTAAGAGTTTTTGCTTTTCTGCTAAACTTTAGATTCTGTTTGACCCTTTTTCGCAAGGATGCACTCTAAGTGATGAACTTTAGAGTGCAATTTACTGCGTTCCTCAAATAAAAGTTTAAAACTACTCCGCGAATTGCTCAAATCAGACAGATAATTATTGCGTTCGAGTTCGCAATTGTTTAATTTATTTGTTAGTTCACTAATTTGAGCTTTTAATTTTACTTCATGAGATTCAAGATTAGTGATTTTCTCACGCGCGTTTTCTAAACGGCAAGTAAGACTACCTGTTTCTTCTAAACTCTTGACTAAGCATTTGTAATTATTATCTAGTCTACTCTCTAACTCACTTATAGTCTTTTCGTGACTTATAAGTTGAGTTTGGCCTAGCTTAGAGGAATTTAGGTTCTTGGTTAGCTCACAAACGTTAGTTTCTGAGCTAGCTAATTTTGATTCAAGACTAGAAATAGTTTCTAGTGCACTAGCTAACTTAGTTTCTAACGCTTGGGTAGTCCTACGTTCGTGTTTATGTTCACGACGCATGGTTTTATAATCTTCCTTCAAAGAAAGAAAAGCTTTATATAAATCACTTTCGCCAAAGCTCATCTCAGAAGTTGCGGAAGTAGAATCCATAATTTTTAAAATTTTAAATTTTTAATTTAGTTGGATATGTGATCGTTAACGCGTTGTGTAGATTTGATAATTTTTGGCTTTTGAAAAATTCAGTTCCGAAAAGTTTTGGTGTGTCGATAAAAGTCGTGAAGTTTCGAAAATTTTAAGTGTCGAAAACTTTTTGGGGTGTACCGAAAAGTTTTGAAGAAATGTCGAAGAACTTCAAAAATGTTACCAAGAACTTTTTCTACAATATGCCAATGATGTTTTGGAATAAAAAATTGGCTTTTAAAAATTTCTGCACCGAAAGTTTGATTTATCGAGAAATATTGTGAAGTATCGAAAATTTTGGGTACCGAAAAGATTTTTGGTGTATACCGAAAAACTTTTGAGGTGATTTCGAAAACTTCGGAAATTTATCAAACTTATCTATAATTTGCCAAAAATGTTTTGATGTGATATGATGCGAAAATAAATTTTCGGAGTGCTTGGGTGCAAAAATTTAAATTTTCGATATGAGTGCGAAAAGTATTTTCGAAATATAGTGCGAAAACTGATTTTTGAAGTGGTTTCAAAAATCTGTTTTCGAAGTGAGCTGTTGCGAAAATAGATTTCTTGTTAGGAGTGCAAAAATCAAGATTTTCGAAGTGCTCAGTGCGAAAAGATGAATGCGAAAACCTGAACGGTGCGAAAACCCTTTTTTTTTTTATTTTTTAAACGATGCGAAAACCTGATGCGAAAAATTTTGGTTTGCGAAGTCCATGCGAAAAAATGTTCCGAAAATATGAAGTGAATTGCGAAAACGGTTTGCGAAGTCACTGTAGGTTGCGAAAATCTACTGAGTGCGAAAACTCAGACTTCGCAAACTTAATTTTTAATTTAATTTTAATTTTTTTTTTTTTAATGGGATGCGAAAACCAAGTGCGAAAACCTGAGGGTTTTTTTTTTTTGTTTTTGGTTGGATGCGAAAACTTTTATTATTTTAATTTTTTATTATTATTTTTTTTAATGGGTTGCGAAAACCAAGTGCGAAAACTTGTTGCGAAAAGTTGGATGCGAAAACTAGTTTTTTTTTTTTTTTTTTTTTTTTTTTTTTTTTTTTTTTAATTCGAAAACGGATGCGAAAACTGTTTTTTTTTTTTTTTTTTTTTTTTTTTTTTTTTTAAATGAAATTGAGTTTGCGAACCCAAGCTTTGCGAAGTTGGTTTTCGCACTGGGTTTGCGAACCAGGTTTGCGAAGCCAAAGGAAAAAGTTTGCGAAGCCAAAGCAAAAAGTTTGCGAAGTGGAGGAAAAAAAAAATGTTTTCGCAGTGGAGGAAAAAAAGTTTTCGCAGTGGAGGTTTGCGAAGTGAGTTTTCTCACACTTCTCACACACAAAGTTTTCTTACTGGTTTTCTCACTGTGAGCTTTCGAGGTATATTTTCGATCCCCAAACACAAAATAAATCAAATTAGCCCTGGGTAAAAATCGAAACACTTATATCCAAACTCCTAAACACTCAATCAAGCACAAAAACACCAAAACATATCAAAATTTTCGAAATTTTTTTTGAAGAACACGAAGAACACCAAAAAATATTTCAAAGATTTTTACTCAAATCTGAGCGCGTTTGGCTCTGATACCACTTGTAAGGCCTAGATATCCAACTAAACAAAGATTGAAACAATCTTACCACGATTTGAAGGTCGGAAGAATTCGAGCTCGCGTGGGGTGTTGTGTGTTCTTGAGAGGTTGGGTGGCTCTCTCTCTCTCTAGATGAGTTTCACACAATTCACATATATTATGTGTTAGGGTTTTGGTATTTATACCACATTTTGGTATATAATACTTGGGCCCCTAACACGCCCAATTACACTAAGCCTTTCTTTAAATAAAATCTATTTAAATAAACTACAAAGATAATTCTAATTAATTGAACACAATAAAATAATCCTAACACTTATATCTATCTTCCACAGTAGTAACACGTATCTTAGAGATGACGTAAGTTTCATAAAGTTGCAACGAATTACGAAACAACTCTATGTCTCTATCATAAATAGTTGCAACAGCCCTACTTCCCTGTTGTGACGACGACTAAAATCACATAAAACACATCATTATGATACACTGACGCATATGTTAAGTATTACATACCTTAGCATAAGTTAATATGAGTCGTTGGTAATGCCGCAGGCTGTTCTGACCTACACGAGGATGAAGTTTCTCATCAACACGAACCTTTACGCTCCATCTTATTGTGGCTAGAGTCACATCCTTGATAAAAATAATTGACTGAGGCATTTTCCTGCTGAATATCAAAATTTAAAAAATTTAAGATACTGACATAATAGTATAATAAAAAGAACCATTGATGACCTGAACATGCATTATTCAATTAAACACGTATATCATATGAACATTAGTCATATAAAAAGTAATCCCAAAGTTATATTAAACAATAAGCATTAAATTCACACTATAATATCAAAAAAGAAAGCACTGAAACAAAGACCATGTATGCATAACTTAATTCCTTACATAAGTAACATAACATAATATATCACACCCAAAAACTAATCTAATATATATAGCAACTACATAAGGCATAAACGTATATTAAATTTGATGTAAAATATTGAATATCTCATGATACACAATATTTTTGGTAATTTTTTTGTGCAAAAGAGCTACTGTAGAATTTTCATGAACCAAGACTTTAATAGAAAGCACATATAGTAGACCATGAGAGATGTCTGGTTCGCGCAAATAAATTCCAACGCGATCCAAAGTCTAAACCTGGGTGTTGTTGATGGTCATTGCAAAGCAGAGCCTTAACGGAAATTGGTGTCGCTTAAAAGGAATTGGACATTTGATATGGTCAGAAGCCTCCAACGGTATCTAGGAATAAACACATGTTTGCCTTTGAATTCTCTAACAGCAATTTCACATCCAATTATTTTACGTCCCAATTGCTTGCATATCAATCTAGTGCCATTACACAAACCCTCCACATGATTGATATTACGTAAAAGCATAACTTGGCAAATTTTTTTCAAAAGTAACCGATATGGGGGCAATCCACCGGTATTAGTAGAGTTCAAAAAGTCTTGGTAGCCAGCCTGTTGTTGAGGATCATCTGTCTTGTCAAAGCTAATATACTCAACTACCTCGCCAGGAAATCTTTCAATGAGCATCATATTGATGTCATTTACAACATCATTCTTTGGAGTTAATATCGCGTGGCTAATGAACTGCTCCGGATGTATGGCAAAAACTTCTTCGCAAGGGAAAACTAAGTTAATCAAATCAATAATTTGATCGCCTCGAATGGGCTAGCATATTGCTGCTGGAATCTCAACATAGTTGTCATCGTGCATTAGAGAGGATAAGTTCCATTACCAATATGGGGCAAGAAGTTCATGAAATCTGGATCCTCTTTTGCGCGCGTATTTTGCATTAACTCAAGTCGCCTAACTGAACTCCATAGTTTTGAAGTAACAAAGCTAGCATCAATGGCAACTTCCCGAGAGCCTCCAACAACAATTATAAGTGTTTGACAAAAGTCACCTCCAAAAAGAACAACTTTGCCACCAAAAACATTTTTGTTATCACTATTATCCTGAAGCATATCGAAAGCCTCAATCGTTTTCCTATTAGCAATAGATGCTTCATCCCATTTAATTATTTTTGCAATCTTTATCAACTTTGATAAACTTGTCTGTTTACTCGCCCTAGAATCATAATTTTCATCTATCTGTAGTGGAAGCTTGAATCAAGAATGAGTTGTTCTTCCCCCAGGCAATAATGATGCAACAACTCCAGATGTAGCCGCAACTATTGCTATGTTACCATACGATCGAACATGTGCTAGTAATGCTTTATATAAGAATGTCTTACCAGTACCACCGGGACCGTCTATAAAATAAGCACCACCATGGTTGTTTGCAATCGCATCAATCAAAAGGTCAAAGATAGCCCTTTGTTCTTCATTCAACTTGTTGATAGAAAGAACATCTTCTTTAGCAACTTTTATATCGTACTCATGGGCATAGTCTCTAACGAAATTTTCATTTTCAGATAATCTCATCGAACTCTTACAAAGACCAAAATCATCAACAGATTTTCCCATTGATTGTAAGATGTAATCAATTGACTTTAAAGTCACCTTCATTATATCCCAAGTCGCAATTGAAGCACCACACTGAAAATCTTCTGAGAGAAAATCAACATATTTATCCCACACATGTTTAGGATTAGCTGGCACACAATACACTAGAATTATCGCAAATAATGTCCTCAAACTACTCGGCATTTGACAAGAAACGGCTTCGCTAAGACATTCTTCAATGAAGTCATCCGAATCAAGAACACCCAATTCAAAAGTTGCAAAATGAAAGGACTCATAAACGTTACCTCGAATGGTACATAAAAATTCAAAAGATATCAGACATCTTATGCAGTTTAACAAAATCTTTAGGAAAAATCTTTCAGGCTCAGTTGGTTGGACGGTGACTAACCGGCCTATAACATTCCTCTTTTTTCGACAAGACCAACTTTTAGTAGCTGTCTTCCAAACATAAAGCTCAGGGCATTCCTTATACAACAAGCTCAACGTCTTCACTTCTGGATCGATAGAATTTAATCTGAAAAATTCAGTTAACATTGTTCGCTCTACATTGGATTTTCAAGAATTTTTGATGTCGTTCGCTCACGACCAAACCTGACATAATGCTCCTCAGGTAAATGAACCTGTAGGACAACAGGAGGATAAATTTCACTCATATGAAAACCATATATTCTCCAATATGCCTTGGGAGCATAAATCCAACGACCAGCTTGAAATTCATGGATTTCATCCCGGTTGTCGTCTGCCCAACAACGGTGAAGGAAATCCTATCACGACCCTTATAACATATTTGTATAAATATTTGACCAACTTAATATCTGAACAAACTTCAACATTAACGTGATAATTATACTTTGCAAGAATGAAAGGGTTATAAGGAACCACCCATCTTTTGTCAAGAGCATGTCTTCGAACAAGAACTGAAACCCCACTATCGTTCTATATACAGTATAAGAATTCGAACCATGAACCGTTCTATCAGATTAGGGTTTAGGATAATGGTTTTTGCACTTGCCATCACGCATGCAAACATTTGTCCGATTTAAATCACCGCATGGGCCATGAATCATATGATTAATCACATACGAAGAGTTGGATGATCCTCACGACGTGGAATTTCAGCACAAATAACATGATCAAAATCCTGAGCAGAACAAATCTTTTGGTCTTCTTTAAGAATTATCAACCAATGTATGTGTGGCAAACCACGCTTCTAATATTCAATAGCATACACATAAGCTGCAACTTCACGAAATAATTTTTCCGAATTATATCATTTCTTAACTCCTCGATTTTTGCTCTAAAAATTCGAGAAATCAAATATGGTCTGTCGTGTGGCTCTTCAAAGTCCTTCAATCGTGATGTAATTTCAGGCCAAGAAGGATTGCATGTCATCACTAAAAAAAGATCTGGATTCCCAAATCTTTGAACCAATGCCATTGCATTCAAATATCTTTGTTTCATGTCACGTGGACCACCAATAAACGAAGCAGGCAAAACAATTCTTCTCCCAACCTTAGAAGGGTCATCCTCACCATCTCGTGGTAAGCTATCAACAAGTCTTTTTGATATGATTCAATTCTAAAATCTTGTTGTCGTTGCTCACTTCGGTAGTAATCAAGATGTGAACATTCTAGTTTGACATACATATCTATTGCATATTGTTGGCCCAAGCGTCTGGAGTTTACCAAGCACGACATATCTCCATCACGAATTTGAAATCGATAACAATAATAGTGTTAAGGATTTAAGCTCAACAATCGATTAGATTCGATTTTAACAAGTTAGAGGTTGGATACCAAATGATTTAAGATTGAACAACAGCTATAGATCACAATCGCAGCAGAAAACTGAAAAATGAACACACTCGGTTTTACGTGGTTCGGATTCGAAGTGAATCCTACATCCACGGATCAAAGGATCAGCTCTTTTATTGATGTATGATGTTGATTACAGACTAAACACTCTTCTCTCAGCTCATGAGCTCACAACTCTCTGAGAGATTTGATTCTTCTCTCTCAAGTTACACTCACGAGCTCATACACATGCACACACTAGAATGAGAAAAGAGGTCATACTTTCTACGTGACTTCACTCCAACTTATCAGTATAAGATGGAATTTCAGCCATTAGATCAAGTGTAATCTGAGCCATCCAATCTATGAAAATGTTTCTATGAACGGCAACTTCATAAGTCACACAAATAAATGCTTTCTGCATGGCCAAGCACTCTTCAGCACTTCAACGTTTCTGCAATCTATTTCTGCATTATCATTGATTTAAGCTGTTGTAGTTCTTGAATGTTTTACTTGATTCAACTCTACAAATACTCTCTAATTAAAACACACATGCTGCACCTTTTGTTGTTCTCGTGCACAGAACTTTCAAGAAAGGCAAACATCCATAGAAAATCTAAATTCGAGAAATAAGGAAAACAATAACACGTGATAAAAAAATAAAAAAATAAAAAATATATCATTGGAATCAACAAATATTATAATATAAGTATGATAAACCAATAACATGTCATTGGAAGCAACAAATATAATACAAGTATGATAAACCAATAACATGTCATGTGTATAAATAGCTATTGTCCAATAAATTACATCATTTACCCTCCTTCTCATGTAAAAGATCTTCAACTGACTTAGCTACTGTCAAATAAAATACATCACACCTTCCTTCTCATGTAAAAGAAGATTTACTCGCAGGACCAACAATATGTTTGAATGAACACTTTGTCTCCAATCATTTTGCCACCTAGAGTTCATTTGGATTTTAGCAATGCATGCATGCCAACCGGGCTCACCACGTGGAAACAACAATGGGTATTGAATTGAATCATAACAACCAAAATAATATTGTACTTTGTGAGTATGTCCTCCAGAAACAAAAATCCTAATGACACCAATTCACTGTGGGAGGATTGTGACCAAATTGCTCCAACTTGTGCAACAGTTGGAAAATTAAAAACTCTTTTGATCTAATCTTGGATCAGATCGCAACACAATACGACATTCTTCAATTTCTAAAGCCCCCCTCAAGCCGCGGGAAAATAAAGAATATGGTTTTTCCCGAAGCACTTCAATGAACGGCAAAAGAATATGAGGTTTTAAATTTGGCAGCCGCCTGGTCCACTGCGAGACTTCATCTTCGGCCTCATGGAAATACAAAGTTAAATTGGAATGCAAATCTTCACCAGGGTTTAGATCATTTAGATAGTGGTAAACAACGCCTTGTATCCGCAATGAATAAATTCCCTTATTGGCCCACGAAGAGTTTGGATCTGCTTTTATCCCAATTGAAGTGAATGCAAGATTGTTATTGTATGTCCTTGAACACTTTCTGCAATCGATAGCATCTTGTGTCTTCCCAATAAAAAAATCACGCAACTTGGGGGGCATTTCATGACAAAGCAACGAAATCTGACCATTTCCACAACAGAACGACAGAGATTACCATTTTATGCGATGAGCAAGACAATAGGAACAAGGGAATACAGAAGACAACACCCATTCATACATCAATATATCATCAAGTCTGAATAATTGATCAGTAACTCAACTACGTCGAACACTCATTCGACAATATTCACTTGTGGAACCTGAAGATGATGTAGCTGCAAGAATCATAAATAAAGTATAAAAGAATTTATAGTAATATTCAAAATCAAATTTAGAAAGATTATAAAAAAACACCTTTTAAGAGGTTTGGATGATCGTTTTTGCAATTAACATAGATTGATGTTGAAAGATGTCCAACATAATCTAGAAGAGGGAAAAATGTTGGTTAGTCATAAGAATGTATTACGAACAACGACCTTATTAATTGTCTGTAAAAAGAAACTTTAAAGATAAACCAAATCAATAATGTGCACCATCAGTCGCGTTATCATCCAAAGAATCGCCAAGGAGTCACACTGATAAAAGGCATTACGATCGTTGTAGTCGTTATCATTATTGGATACCACACGATCATCATCAACCATCATCTGTATAATGAAATAGGATAGTTTTCATTGCTCTTCGAAAATCCAATCTTTCAGGTCGCAATTGCAGGGTTTGCCACCATCGGAATTTGCATTCAATGTTGACTTGCGAGAGATGACGAATTTGCCTTGGGACAACCATTATTATATCCAACATAACAATGGTTCTATCCATGAACCTCGAATCTTGGTTCTGAATATAGCTCCAAAATTTTGTGATACATGTGTACTTTCATTATATTTCAATCTGCGACGAGCCAATAATCCATTCCGTCTTTCAGGGTCCACAGATGAATATCGAAGTCTTCTTCTGCAGTTTACTTCAGCTCGATCCATTTCTTCCGCAAATCCAGTAATGTATTCATCTTAATTTTGGAAAACCAACTCAGCGTAATTTGACAAAATTCATACAACAACTATACCGGAAATCTTCAAAAAATGACATCAAATAAAAGATGTAAAAAACACGTAAATATGAAAACATTAATTAGAAAGTGCTTAGACATGTAAAAGATATAAACAAATTGAAATCAATTAAAACATAAAAAAAAATAATCCTTGCATTTGTAGCCTATAACAAAGACTGCACATGCAACATAAACACAAAATATAGGAAAATTTTTACTCCCAAGGTAATAACTAAGAAATATTGAGGAGAGACAGAGAAGTAATCATCTGTACGTGGAAAGTTTCTACTCATCGTTAAGTTTCTCATCACCAAGTTTTCTTCTCGGATAGATAACAGAAACCCATAACCCTTAACTTCTGATCGCACCAAAGCCCTTAAATCCGTAGCTTCTCACGTAAAGAAATACAATAATGGCGTTTTGCAGTATCAGAAACAACAAAGAGAGTTAGTAAAGTTGATACTCACCTTTAAGTTTGCTACGAAATCTCCAATGTTTCTTCTCGAAGAGATCACAGAAACCTTCAAATCCTTGTCTTCTCACAGCACAAAAATCCTTAAATCGTTAGCCTGACAAGTGAGAAATACATTTATTGGCATTTGATAGTATGAGACACAAAAAACAGCCTACTGAAAACGTCATATACATATATATACATACAATACTGTCGTTTGATAGTATGAGAAACAAGGAGAGTTAGTAAAGAAGTTGTATACAATGGAGTCAGCTGGTCCTCAGGGAGGTTTGATGAGGAAAAACTCAGACAGTGGGGCACTGGTTTTATGAAGGGGTTGATGCCTTCTGTTACGAAAGTATTATATAATTATTATCATTATTTGATTAAGTATTTCATTAAGTAATAGTTTAGATTTGAATATTAGATTTGGTTTAGATTTAGTAGTTAGTTGAGATTTTTAAGGTTACCTTTAATTTATCTTTTCTTGTTACTTTCTACGACTATAAAAGTGAGTGGACGGTACAAGAAGAGGAGGCAATCGGGTATTGGGAAAGTGGAGGGTCGGAGTTTTAACTCTCGGATTGGTTATTAGGAAAGCTATTGGTCATTGACTTTGTTCTTCGTTCGTTCATTATTAATAAAAGCCTTTCGATTCCGAGTTTTTGTGTTCATCATTGTTGGATTTGGGCCTTGGGCCCAAAATGGGTATTGACCCAATAACTAATAGCTTAAACGATTTTAATTAAATCGAGAAGTCGTCGTTAGTCGAAACACAAAATTGATGAAAGATTCATATTTTACGTTTCGAGGGGAATCTATCGATTATTAATTGGCTCAAAACCGATATCGGGTGAATGAGAAATTAATTTTCGAAGTTGGCCCAATAAAGAGATTAAAAAAAATAAAAATAAGTATATGAAAGGGGAAGTTTGTCCCACATTGGATAATCAATATATTTTCCACTTGTATATATATAGTTACCTTGTAAGGGTATATCAAATGGGCTTGCCTAGATGAATGGGCTATGTGGGCCAGGGGGGTTTTGCTCTCGGGAATAACCCAAGTGCGAGGAGGTGCCTCGCACCGACGAGCCCGTGCCCGACACTGACCCGAGCCATGCCAAGTGCGCAATGGGCGCTTTGTAGGCGCACGACGCATCGGAGCGAGGAGCTTTGAGGAGCCCGAAATTTTTCTCCGATAAGGCGGCGGCGACGGTGATGTCACCGATGACATGGCGGTCCGGGTGACGTGTCAGGTGACACGTGTACAAGTGAAGATGACGTGGCGTGACTGAGCGCTGAGCAGGATAGGCTGAGGTGGCATGACCCGATGGGTCAATGAGGCGCACCGGATCGCGGAAAGGCGCGATCGTGATCGTTGGATTGGACCGACCCGACCCGAGGATACGAACCGGCGGGTCAGGTCAAGAAGCTTCCAACTGACGAATCAGTCCAGAAGTTGCGACCTTTTGCATTCTGGCCCCAAAAGTCAAAACGGTCAGAAGCCCAAAGGTTGCGTTAATTCCTATTCAGCCCCTTCAGCACTTGAAAAGCTATAAATAGTCCCCCTACTGAGTTGGAAAAGTCATTCATTCCAGTCCTGCATTCATAGCATTCTAGCAAACACACCATGTTCCTAGCAAGTGCAAGAAAGTCTAGAGTTCCGAGTAGATTCGCCGGAAAACTCGAGTCGTAGTGCTCCGATCCCGAAGTTAAAGAAGTTGTTGTATCTTGGGGACGATCGCCGTAAACCCGAGAGCACGTGAATATCGGGGCGATATCGTCTTACGGACAGCGTATTCAATACGCGCCTCGACTTACCGCTCAGACGAAGTTCTGACAAAGCTCCAGCCACCGACCAGACGTATCACCGGAAACAACAATCATAAGACGATATCTTGTCTGATCGATGGCAGCGATACCTATTCATATCCCGCTCCCAGGCAGCAGCCACGTTGAACTTCCTGCCAAATTCAACGGGACCGAATTCAAACGCTGGCAGCAAAAGATGATGTTCTACCTGACGACCTTGAATCTGGTGACGTACCTGAAAGAGCTCGTGCCCAAGGTGATGGTAGAACCCCAAATTCACGGGAACGATGAAGACGCTGAAAACGAAGAAGACGCTGCACCTGTGGTGAATCCACAGTACGTGCAAGAAAAGGCGGTGTTAGACGCATGGAATCATAATGATTTCATGTGCAGGAATTATATTCTTAACGCCTTGGACGACTCCCTATACAACGTCTATGCAGTGGCTACGACTGCGAAAGAGTTGTGGGACTCGTTGGACAAGAAATATAAGACCGATGATGATGGACTAAAGAAGTTCATTGTCGGCAAATTCTTGGACTACAAAATGACGGACTCCAAGCCTGTGTTGGATCAAGTCCGTGATCTGCAGCTGATCATCCACGATATACACGCGGAGAATATGCAGATCAGTGAAACCTTCCAGGTAGCTGCTATTATTGAGAAGCTGCCGCCCCTCTGGAAGGACTTCAAGAACTACCTCAAGCACAAATGCAAAGAAATGGGACTTGAGGACCTGATTGTGAGGCTTCGGATTGAAGAAGACAACCGAAAGAACGAAGCCAAGATCAAGAGGGGTAGTATGGAAGCAGGGGCCAACTTAGCTGAGCCAAATTCAGGCAACAAGCGGAAGAGGACCGGGGCACCGCAGAACAAGCAGAAGCAGAATTCGAAAAGAATTAAAGGCAACTGCTACAACTGCGATAAGCCCGGACACATGGCCAAAGATTATCGCCAGAAAAAGAAGGGCAGCCAGAATTGGGCTAATTTGACCGAGGAAAAAAGGTTGTCAACAGAGCTGTCGGAGTTAGACCTCGCTGCCGTTGTGTACGAAGCAAACGTGGTGGAAAACCCGAGATCCTGGTACATCGACAGCGGAGCGACGCGCCACATCTGCTCCGACAAGGATATGTTCTCCACCTACACACCAATATCGGGTAGGACGCTCTTCATGGGGAACGCGGCTACGTCCAACATCGTAGGATTAGGACGTGTAGTGCTGAAGATGACCTCAAGCAAGGAGGTGACGCTTGTGGACGTGCTGCATGTCCCAGACATCCGCAAGAACCTGGTCTCCGGCTCTCTGCTCAGCAAAGCCGGGTTTAGACAGGTGTTTGAAGCTGACAAGTATGTGCTGACCAAGAATGGTCACTTTATAGGCAAATGCTACATAGAGAAGGTCTCTTTAAATTAAATGTAATACCTGTAAAGCGCGAGATTGAGCTCGCTAATAAAAATAAAGTCAGTTCCTCTTACTTGGTTGAGTGTTCAAGCTTATGGCATGGTAGACTAGGACACGTAAGTTTAAACAAACTGAAAAAGCTGATAAGTTTAAACTTACTTCCACAAATGGAAATTGACTCGCAACATAAATGTGAGGTCTGCATTGAGGCAAAGATGGTTAAAGCACCATTCCCCAAAGTCGAAAGAAACAGCTCACCTCTAGAACTGATCCATACTGATATATGTGATCTGAAATTCGTATAAACTAGAGGTGGAAAGAAGTATTTCATTACATTTATCGACGACTGCACGAAGTACTGTCACGTGTATCTTTTAAGTGGAAAAGACGAAGCACTTGATGCCTTTAAAAGATACAAGAGGGAAGTTGAAAATCAACTTAACTCTAAGATAAAGATAATAAGAAGTGACAGAGGAGGAGAATATGTGGCACCGTTCGAGGAATTTTGCCGAGAACATGGTATTATCCATCAAACAACGGCGTCATATTCACCCCAATCAAACGGCGTCGCAGAACGCAAAAACAGAACTCTCAAAGATATGATGAATGCGATGTTAATCAGCTCAGGGCTACCCCAGAACTTGTGGGGGGAGGCTATCCTTTCGGCAAATCGCATTCTAAATGTATTGCCACACAAAAAGAGGGATAAAACACCGTACGAACTATGGAAGGGCCGAAAACCATCCTACGGTTACCTAAAAGTGTGGGGGTGCCTAGCAAAGGTCGAAGTACCTAAACCTAAGCAAGTTAAGATAGGACCCAAAACTGTAGATTGCATTTTCATCGGATATGCAAATAACAGTACGGCATACAGATTTCCGGTGCACAAATCAGAAATCCCTGACATGAATGTCGGGATGATAATAGAGTCAAGGAATGCGGTATTTCTTGAAGATATCTTTCCAAACAAGGAAAGAAAAGAAGTAAGCTCTGTAAAGAGAACTTACGATGCCATTGAAAGTGTTGGGAATCCCCGTAGGGGCCCGAGGCCCTCGTTCCTTGAACGGCGGAATTTTAAAACTTTAAGGGATTCCCGCCTTCCCTTGGACCGCTCGGTAATAACACGAGAACGTAAGAACACGAAAGAAAGGGTTTTAGCCATTATACCTTGACGAAGACAAGAAGATGGCGAGCTTCGAACCCTTCAAATCCCCGGGATGTAGTATCCCTCTCCTAGCACCTTTACGCGCACGAACGGGGCAAGAGCGTCACGCCGGCACCTTTACAACGTCACGACCGAACCTTGCTTGAGACGGCTAGGCCAAGGCTCGGGCAGCAGGGTCTCCTCTTCACACGCGGCAGCGCGCGCCTCGAGAGAGAGAGGGAGAGAGTGCGCGAGAGAGATGAGAGACGAGAGAGATTTGACGGCTCTAGGGTTTTCTCTTTTTCCAAAATGACTTAATTTTGATTTCAAAAATCAAAAACCTATTTATACCCACTAGGGTTGGCCGAAAATAGTAAGTTGGGTGGAGAAAAAATATCACCCACTTTTCATACCAAGTCTCCTTTGCTTACTTGGTTTTTCTCTTTTAAATTCAAATTCAAAATTCAAATTTAAATTAAATATTAAATTAATATTTATTCTATATTTAGTATATTTAAATATAATATCCAATATATATATTTAATTATAATTTTCGAAATTAATACTATATTAAAAACGAAATACATATATATATCTAATATATATATTCTATTTAATTCCAAATTAATTATTATTATTTTTCTAAAACAATAATAAAGATTTAAATCACATTTAAATCATATACTAAACATTTAATATCCAATATAATATTTCCAAAATATTTCGTGAGGTGAAAAGACCATTTTGCCCCTCACGCGATTTTACCAAGTTTTCAGCCATTTAGGGTTTCGGCCAAGCCCCAAACCCTAATCTCTCAATCCAGGCCCCAGCCTGCTCTATTCTCATATTGACGTTGTGTCGGTTGCCCTTTTTAAGCCCGACCCTCTTGGTTCGTCTCAACCGGCTCTGGGAGGAATCTAGGAGTTCGGTATTCACGTAGCAAGCCCCGTGGTACTGAACCGATCCCGAGTTGAGTACGAATAGGTATTATTCACGAATCGACTATAGATTATCGTACTACGTATAAACCCTTTACGTTTGTCCCGGTCGAGTGAAAGTCACGCGTAGTCGAACTTACAGGACTCGACTCTATGATGTTCGTGTCGGTGACATTTACCAAACCTGCCCTCCACGACACTCGTGAGTCAGTTATATGCTCTGGCCAGAGGCTTAGGTAAATTTCCGCACATCGAAACTGCATAGGACGTTAACCATGAATTTAATCAAGGCTGTAAATTCCGCTCAGCGGTATAACCGGCAATCACGTCGAATAGTCAAGACCGCATTTCGCCGCTGACCCATGCTTCATGCAATTTGGGCCTAGCAAACTAGTGATAAATCAAGACCTTAAGACCAATCCCGGGTTAAACCCTTTCGGTCTAAGGTTCACGTAGACTACTATAGTCAATCGATCGATCAGTGACTTTACCAGCGTGTGATCGTTCGATTACGAGTCAGTGTCCAAATACAGACAATCCCCTGATTCGTCTTGTATCAATGTCACGAGCTCCCACTTCCCAAGTGAATGGTTGGCACAACCACTTTGAACCCGTCGACAAACAAGTCGTACTCGTCAATCCAGTCACCCTACTGGAGACTAAGACTTGTGGACTTAATTTAATATTACAGTATGTCAGCTTACTGGTGCCCCCTCTCTGTCCCCACAGAATCAGTAACTGAACTGTAAATATTGGGGTTTTATTAATTCGCCTTATTACCCGACTGCAAGATTAATTTATTTAGACGAAATAATAGTCTGCCTTTGTATTGTTTGTCATGCTAATTTCGACAATAAACAAACAATAATAATTTCATTATCAAATAATTCAATTACAAATGTTAAACACATCAAAATTACACTAATGCCCTCGTACTATCTAATCCTCGTACGGCATCTAGGGCATAAACCTCAACAGAAAGTTCACCCCAAGACGTGGAGGAACCAAGGCAAAGTAAACGAAAGAAGGTGGTCAAATCATTTGGGCCCGACTTCCTAACATACATGTTAGATGATGAATCTCGGACACTGCAGGAAGCTCTATCGAGTCCAGAAGCACCATTATGGAAAGAAGCTGTGAACAACGAGATTGAATCCAAAATGCAGAACCACACTTGGGAGTTGGTAGATCTCCCAAAAGGTTGTAAACCTTTAGGATGTAAATGGGTCCTTAAAAGGAAGCTCAAAACTGATGGGACTATCAGGAAATATAAGGCTCGACTAGTTGCCAAAGGGTTTAACCAAAAGGAAGGATACGATTTCTTCGATACCTATTCACCTGTAACAAGGATTACGTCCATTCGGGTTCTCGTTGCTATTGCAGCATTGCATGATCTCGAGATACACCAAATGGATGTGAAAACAGCTTTCCTGAACGGGGAACTGGAGGAAGAAATCTATATGAAACAGCCCGAAGGGTTCATTGCACCCGGGCAAGAGAATAAAGTATGTCGACTCGTGAAGTCACTTTGCGGGCTTAAACAAGCACCGAAGCAGTGGCATGAGAAATTCGATACAACTATGCTATCGAATGAGTTCAAGATCAACGAGTTTGACAAATGTGTTTACATTAAGGGCACACCCGATGAATTCGTGATTGTTTGTCTTTATGTAGACGACATGTTAATCATGGGAAGCAATCAGAAAGTGATCATGAACACAAAGAACATGTTGAAAACTCATTTCAGCATGAAAGATTTGGGTTTGGCTAATGTCATACTAGGGATAAACATCTCTAAGACACCCGAAGGAATTCTAATGACACAATCTCATTATGTTGAGAGCGTGTTAAAGAAATTTAACGCCTTCGATGACCCTCCGGCAAAGACTCCGGTAGATGTGAACGTACACTTAGCCAAAAACAGAGGTGAACCCATATCACAACACGAATATGCTCGGGTGATTGGCAGTCTGATGTACTTATCGAACTGCACTCGACCCGACATAGCTTATTCAATAAGTAAACTCAATAGGTTTATCAGTAATCCCGGGAGTAGTCACTGGGTAGCCTTGAAAAGGGTGCTCAGATACCTGAAGCACACTATCAGCCATGGCTTACACTACTCCAAATATCCAGCAGTTCTTGAAGGGTATTGTGATGCTAATTGGATATCCGACAGCAAAGACTCCAAATCCACGAGTGGTTATGTGTTTACCATCGGTGGAGGAGTAATATCGTGGAAATCTTCCAAACAAACTTGCATAGCTCGATCCACGATGGAATCAGAGTTTATTGCGCTGGATAAGGCCGGCGAAGAAGCCGAGTGGCTTAGAAATTTCCTGGAAGATATTCCATGTTGGAGTAAACCTGTGCCACCAATAATGATACATTGCGATAGCATGGCAGCAATTGGCAGGGCACAGATGAGCATGTATAACGGTAAGTCTCGACATATTCGTCGGAGACACAATACCGTAAGACAACTGATCTCTAACGGAATCATCTCTATTGACTATGTGAAGTCTAAAGAGAACATAGCAAATCCTTTGACGAAAGGCATCGCTAGAGATCAGCTATATGACGCGGTAAGGGGAATGGGGATTAAATCCCACACACCCAAGAACAGACTCGGTGGTAACTCAATCATGATGAGTGGAGATCCCACAAACTTGGTTCAATGAGACAACTAAGCTGAGAATGGTTCAGTAGCTTACTTGGAATATCTCTAAGAAGCTCATTCCCGTAAGCCGTCCAAGTAACTTCCCGATGACGTGTGGTAAAGGGTAAGCATTTATGCTTTTAATGATGGCTATTCCAAAGTTGGTGGAGTATTTCGGGCTACTCCAGGATTCAGTCCTAATAGTCGGTCACCTATATAAGTGAGAAGTGGGGCCGCTTTAAAAGTAACACTTATGAATCCGAGATATGGTCCACGGCCGAAATGGACACAACGTGAGAATCGAAAGGAATCAGATTCGTCATTGTGTGTATGCTGTTGACTTGGTTTACACGAAAAGCCGCCAGTTCAAGACATCATGTTCACTGTGCAACGAGTAAATCCGATAGCATTTCACTTGGGAAGGTTCAAAGCCACAAGCTACCTATCTCGATGCAATGATGGATCGTTGGGACTTTCTTGCTAGAGTCAGCATGCATTTGCATTAATTTTCATTCATGTGGGGGATTGTTGGATTTGGGCCTTGGGCCCAAAATGGGTATCGACCCAATAACTAATAGATTAAACGATTTTAATTAAATCGAGAAGTCGTCGTTAGTCGAAACACAAAATTGATGAAAGATTCATATTCTACGTTTCGAGGGGAATCTATCGATTATTAATTGGCTCAAAACCGATATCGGGTGAATGAGAAATTAATTTTTGAAGTTGGCCCAATAAAGAGATTGAAAAAATAAAAATAAGTATATGAAAGGGGAAGTTTGTCCCACATTGGATAATCAATCTCTTTTCCACTTGTATATATATAGTTACCTTGTAAAGGTATATCAAATGGGCTTGCCGATGAATGGGCTATGTGGGCTTAATGGGCTAAGTGGGCTTATGGCCCACATAGGGGGGTTTTGCTCTCGGGAATAACCCATGTGCGAGGAGGTGCCTCGCACCGACGAGCCCGAGGCCGAGGCCGTGCCCGACACCGACCCGAGCCGTGCCAAGTGCGCAATGGGCGCTTTGTAGGCGCACTTTGCACTTCGCACGACGCAGAGCCCGAAATATTTCTCCGATAAGGCGGCGGCGACGACGCATCGGAGCGAAGAGCTTTGAGGAGCCCGAAATTTTTCTCCGATAAGGCGGCGGCGACGGTGATGTCACCGATGATGTGGCGGTCCGGGTGACGTGTCAGGTGACACGTGTACAAGTGAAGATGACATGGCGTGACTGAGCGCTGAGCAGGATAGGCTGAGGTGGCATGACCCGATGGGTCAATGAGGCGCACCGGATCGCGGAAAGGCGCGATCGTGACCGTTGGATTGGACCGACCCGACCCGAGGATACGAACCGGCGGGTCAAGAAGCTTCCGACTGAAGCGAGGAGCTTTGAGGAGCCCGAAATTTTTCTCCGATAAGGCGGCGGCGACGGTGATGTCACCGATGACGTGTCGGTCCAGGTGACGTGTCAGGTGACACGTGTACAAGTGAAGATGACGTGGCGTGACTGAGCGCTGAGCAGGATAGGCTGAGGTGGCATGACCCGATGGGTCAATGAGGCGCACCGGATCGCGGAAAGGCGCGATCGTGACCGTTGGATTGGACCGACCCGACCCGAGGATACGAACCGACGGGTCAAGGCGGGTCAAGAAGCTTCCAACTGACGAATCAGTCCAGAAGTTGCGACCTTTCGCATTCTGGCCCCAAAAGTCAAAACGGTCAGAAGCCCAAAGATTGCATTAATTCCGATTCAGCCCCTGCAGCACTTGGAAAGCTATAAATAGACCCCCTACTGAGTTGGAAAAGTCATTCATTCCAGTCCTGCATTCATAGCATTCTAGCAAACACACCCTGTTCCTAGCAAGTGCAAGAAAGTCCAGAATTCCGAGTAGATTCGCCGGAAAACTCGAGTCGTAGTGCTGCGATCCCGAAGTTAAAGAAGTCGTTGTATCTTGGGGACGATCGCCGTAAACCCGAGGGCACGTGCATATCGGGGCGATATCGTCTTACGGACAGCGTATTCAATACGCGCCTCGACTTACCGCTCAGACGAAGTTCTGACAAAGCTCCAGCCACCGACCAGACGTATCACCGGAAACAACAATCATGGCCTTTACTCTAACACCTTCTCCTCAAACGCCTAACCTATGATGCACATAGCATAGAAGAAATATGAAGTAGGCAAAGTTACAGATAAATAAAGGCAATTGAATGCCATTTTGAACAAGCTTACACCACAGAATATTCTAAAATAATTTCAGCAGGTTAAGCAAGTTAATATTGATAATGTCGTGACTCTGTCAGGGTAATATCAGATGTTTGATAAAGCTTTGATGGAGCCTACCTTCTGGGAGATGTATGCAGACTTGTGCTTTCACCTGGCCGCTGATTTACCTGATTTGAGAGTGGATAATGAGACAATCACTTTAAATAGGCTGCTTGTAAACTAATGTCAAGAGGGGTGAGAGAGAAGAGGGTCAGAGGTTCATGCTGAGAGCGTCGATCGATCTGAGGAAAAAGAAATGGCAACAAAGTAGGGAAATCGAAGGCCCGAAGAAAATCGAAGAGGTCCACCGTGATGCTGCTCAAGAGCGACATGCACCAGCATGGGTGCTCGGAGAGGCCAACCCATTGATCTTCGCACAACATCTCCTAGCATGATATCACCATAATAAAAGTTGATACTCACCTTTACAAATTCTCTAACGTTTCTCCTTGAGAAGGACACCAAAACCCTCAACTACTTTGCTTCTGACAGCACAAAATTCTTTGCTTCTCCTCTTTAACTTTTCACAACAGAATCCTTAATTCGTTGGCTTCTAAAGTGAAAAATACATTAATGATGTTTGACAGTGTGAAAAACCAAAAGAGCTGCTGAAAACGATTAAAAAATTATTTTTCTACTTTAAATATTGAATAGTCATGTGTGAGTGCATATGTTTATGTAATATAATATAGAAACTGGAAAGTTGATTAAATATTGATCAATCTATTCTCATAGTTATTCCGATTAAGTACAAAATATAAATAATTATTAGAATAAATAATAATAAATATAAATGTATACACTGATAAACGCCTATTACAACTCTCAAGTATTTAAACAATTCCCAAAGTTTTAATCAATAATCATCTTGGAGACATGAGTTGTATGGTGTCACGATATATAGGGTCAGTAGGAGGAGAAATAGGCGTTATATAGAGTACAACGAAAAGTTACTGTTTATTCTTCCATACGCGTATATAAGATATAATATATATTTTGGTATCTGTTAGGAATCTTTTGTAGTGTCCTTTAATATTTATATTTCTTGGGTCTATTTTGTAATTAATGATTTTGGGACTAGTTTGAGAATTTGTAATAGTTTTTGGTAAGAGCCTTAATATACCAACTCATGTGGTATATAAGGCCCCATTTGCCCTTCTAGGGTTTTTATCAAAAGAAATTCAAAGCTAGTCACCTTGTACTTTCAAAAGTAAGAAACACACACTTTCACACACACTCAAGGTGTAGCTCGAGTTTTAGGTTTAATCTATTCTTTTGATCCTTGTTTGGTAACAAACGGACCAACAAGTGGTATCAGAGCGAACACAAAAAGAAGAAATCCGACAACCGCCTCGTGTGCATCTCTCCAATTTTAAAGAGAACTTTCCAATTCCAACACAAGGTTGACCAAAAGTACGGGGAGTTGCGACTATCGAAAGGAGAGATCGAACACAAAAAGAAGAAATCCGGCAACCGCCTCGTGTGCATCTCTCCAATTTCAAAGAGAACTTTCCAATTCCAACACAAGGTTGACCAAAAGTAGGGGGAGTTGCGTTACTATCGAAAGGAGAGATCGAACACAAAAAGAAGAAAATTCTTCAAGATCCGGCAAGCAACCTCAAACACCTTCCGGCATTTACGAGTCGAGCTTCAAAAGAAGATTAAGAAGATCTGGTGCCGAGAAGAGAAGATCGAGACACGGTGAACTTGAAGATCTCCAAAAGAAGATATCAAAAGGCAAGACAAGGAGGAAATTCTTTTAGGACTCAGGCAAACGCACTAAGCCCCGCAAAGATAATCCATGCCAAATTGAAGATTGAACACAAATGGGGAGATTGTTAGGATTATTTTATTGTGTTCAATTAATTAGAATTATCTTTGTAGTTTATTTATAAAGATTATCATTATAAGAGGCTTAGTGTAATTGGGCTTTGTTAGGGGGCCCAAGTATTATATACCAACTTGTGGTATAAATACTAAAACCCTAACATATAATAAAGAGTGTTTTTGTGTGAAAATCATCTAGAGAGAAAGAGAGAGAGAGAGCCACCCAACACCTCTCAAGCACACACACCCCACGAAAATCACTTCTTCCCATCATATTCGTGGTTAAATCGTCCCCTAGTTAGATTGTTAGGATAGATATGCTACCAACAGTATCTTGGCCGCTTCGACTAGTAAATCTCGGTCCACATGGGTGCTCTAATGGCTGAAAGTGTTGGTGATACCCCTTTGGTCACGGGTTCGAATCTCTTGAATGTCGACGTTTGAGTGAGACAAGACACATGAATTATGGAGGATTATTTCTTATGGAAGCAAATGGTTGTCCCATAATCAACAGTAGACTTGATTCAGATTGATATGGGTCGAGTGTTGGGATTACGATCGGGGGCGGAACCAGAGGAGGGTCAGGGGGGTCGCCCGACCCCCCGGCCATGGCCATCAGAGCTATTATGGGGTAATCGGTAAAGGTTAATTATTTCAGACTATGTATAAATACATGACAGTAGATTTAATGATAAAATATGTGTATTACAAAGTCCTAGGACTGAATCCTTTTGCTAGCACATTTTTTAAAATTTTTTGGTCTTTTTAATTTACCTTTAAACTTTCTGTCATTTTTTTATTTTTATTTTTTACTAATTGTTTTTTTCTTTCTTATTTAAGCTATAAAGTTTTGATTTATTTAATTTTTAAATTTAATCTTTAATAATTTTCCTTTTTGATAACATAAAGTTAGTTTTAAACTATTAATTACTTTATTGAAGTTAATTTTTTCCTCTTCCTAACTTCTGAGCTTTAAACTTTAATTCAAATTTTATTCTAAAACTATTTTTTTCTGTAGGTTCCAGATTCAACACATCCAACGAATTAAGATGAACTTGAGAATTAGATCGATTGACTCACCTTGTTGATACGCGCGGAAGCAATAGGCGGATAATCATCAATCAATCTTCATTTAATCCAATAGCTTTCTCTACAAGCAATCCAATTCCCTCTCTACAATTAAACCTATTCTACTATGATGATGAGAGAGATTTTCTAAGGAGAGAAAGCCTCGCTAGGTATCTCAAGTTATGTGTAAAATACACACACTTGCCCTATATATACCAAAGCATACTTTGGTATATTACACATCAGTCCCTATATTATCATAAACTACAATTTGGTCCCTAGACAAAGATAACATGACATTTGAGCACTAGAAATGGATTCCTAACAATCTCCCCCTTAGTGTTCAAATGTCATTGGAGCGCCAATAGTCTTTGTCTCTAATGATCTTCAGTCTTCATCATCGATTGAACACAAGAATGGATTCCTAACAATCTCCCCCTTTGTGTTCAATTGTGGATTAGACACGTTCTTCGTTGCTGCTTGAAGAAAAGGTTGAGGGCTTCTGGAGAATCTTCTTTCTCCCCCTATGTACATGCTCCCCCTTTTTCTTCTTTGCAACCTTGAATTTTTTTTTTTTATCACCTTCTTGCATAGATCAGAGTTGTGTAGATCTAAGGACATTGACTCTTCGTTTATTCTCGTGCCATGGAGAGAGGTCGTGTTTGTTGTGGTTCAGCACGTGCGTTGTAAGCTTGGCTTCTTTAATGATGTCACGTGCTTTGCCTCCTTGAGATACTTCTCCCCCTCATGGCGATTCAATTGTATCGTCATGTCTTCGGATCAAGGTGATTCCTAGTGTAAGCGCGGAGCGTGTTGATGTTGAAGTCCAGATGAAGTAACCTGAAAACGGGACCGACGACCAATCATCGTGAGACATCCCTAGATGTCACTCTTGGTCGTTGATGCAAAGTCACAAAGACTTGCATTTGAAGGGACTACGGGGCCACATAGGCAACCCGTTGACATCGTTCTAGAGTCGTGCTCTAGAAGATGGCCTGCTACCGTTGTTGTTTTGATGTTGCAACGACATGACTTCCTTCTGATCATAGAAGCACATTTGTCAGAAATGTGTCTACAGAAGTTCGGGCTAGGTCACATAGACCTGCATAGTATGTGTAAAAATAATGTATGTGTCCTAAAAAAAATAGAAAACGTTTTAGGCTATGGGACACACTAGACGTTTAAGTGCATAGAATAAAGTCGTGGTGTGGGGCTGTGGACCACTAGATTCAATATCTCCCGCTTCAAAGTGAAACGGTGATAGCATATGCGGTTCCCCGTGAGATATTGAAACACTTGTCTTTAGGGAGACAAATGAGTAGCTAGGAAGGGTTGTGCATGCGCCTTTGGACCCGATGAGGCGTCTTCTACCCGGGATCTGAAAAATCAGTCATGTACCTATAATGGTTATGGCCCGGATAGTTTGTGGTTGAGGTGTAATGATTATATCGTGATTCGCTCAAAACCCTCACATACACTCGGGGTTGTTCCTGGGATAGGTACAGTTTGGGATTAACTGAACCATGTGAACAGGTATGTGAACACCTCTTTTTGTGTCTTTGCGCTTTTTGGGTTGAGGTAGCACTCCCCGTCAAAGTACGAAAGTTGTCTTCAGGGCATCCCCCCTTTTTTTTTAAGCTCTTGCGCCGTTTTAGGTAACTCTCCCCCTAAAATGGTGCGCTTGTAACAATATGATGCCCCTGCTCCCCCTAAATAGATGCGCTTTTTGAGGATTGCATATTACAAAGATCAAGCGCCCTTTATACATGGAGTAACACTCCCCCTTAAATGTGCCTTCTGCTCTCATAAGTATCACTCCCCCTAAACCATATACGCTTGTTATATGAGAACTATAGCTCTTTTGAAGTTCATGTGCCTTGTCTATCTGTCTATCCACTCCCCATCTAAATATATAAAGAATGTAAAGACGACATAGACAAATTTTTAGGTACTAAGAATGATACATTAGACTTCCTTTGAAACTCAATACTAAAGATGAAGTCTAATATCTAGGACAGTAATGTACCTATTTTGACAATGAAATTCAAGTCATCTTCTTTTAGCAATGAAGCTCAGAGTTTTTTTTTTTTTTTTTTATTATTTTATTTTTTTTTTATTTTTTTTTTTTATTTTTTTTTTTTTTTTTTTTGGCCTTCTTTTCCTTTTCCTTTTTTTTATTTTGATGGCCTTCCTTTTTTTTTTTTTTTTTATTTATCTCTTTTTCAGGCCTATATATATTATATATATATATTTATATATGTATATATTTTCTTTTTAAAGGAATTGGCGAAAACTAAAAAAAACTTATAATGTGGCGAAAACAATTAGCGAAAAGAAAAGGTTCTCGCTAAAAAAAAATTCGCTGAGTGTTGGCGAAAAGTAAAAGTTTTCGCTAAAAATGTTTTCGCTGAAATAGTTAGCGAAAAGTTTGAGGTTTTCGCTAGATTTTTCAGCGAAAAGTTTTTTTTTTTTTTTTTTTTTTATTATTTATTATTATTTTTTATTATACCTATATATATATATATATAAAAAAATGGCGAAAACAGTTAGCGAAAAGAGAAGGTTTTCGCTGAAATAGTGAGCGAAAAGTTAGCGAAAAGTTTTTTTTTTTTTTTTTTTTTTTTTTTTAATGTAAAATCTAAAAAAAATATTTATTTATATAGTATGATTGCTCACATTTCATATCGATCACGGGTGTGGAGCAATCTCGAATACCACACGTGTCGGGAATTGGTGGTTGCTTGCAGCTCATACCGATTATGCGTGTGAAGCAACCCGAGGACCTACACATAATCGGGATCCTGCAAAATCAAATTAGCGGGACTTTGGTACCCATTTTTGGACGGGTCCTCCCTGATTAGCAGTAATCTTATACAGCTCATAGGGTTCAAATTTGGAATTAAAATTAGCAGATAAAGTAGTCATAGGAAGCCACGTTTGTTTAGGACTACTTATTTCCATTTCTAGCTTCGGTTTCCAAATTTGTACCGTTCTGACATTATCATTTTTAGCACGGGTGAATGTGTGTCTATTGTTAGTTGAGAAAATTTTCTCTTTCGCCAGTCGTTGAAGATGTTTTTCAGATTTGACTTTGACTGGGTACTTGAGATAGGAATACGAACTAATAGAATCAATAGCATTCAATATAGAATTGTCGTATTTCCTATTAGGAAGAATCACATCATTCACATAGGTGTTTTCATAAAATGAACTACTTTTATTTTCAGACAATTATTATTTTTAGACATTTCAGTTTTAGGAGAGAATGTATAATAATTGCCTTTCAAAGCTTTAGTAGCTTTCTTGACCTTTGGAATGACCTTAGAGATGTTTGTAGTAGGAATAGAGGTAGAACCATTTTCGTTCATTTTAATATATAATGATTTTCTTCTCTATTCTTTCTTTCTTGATAGCTTTAGTCATTCGTGGTGTTTTCTTATTCTGTTTTGGAGATATGTTTTTAATGGTTCGCTTTTAACAGAGTAAGAAGTTGACGTTGCGCCTATTTTGTAGGAATTTTTGAGAAATGTATTCTCCTTTTGGAGTTCATCAATTTTAGCTTGAAACCCTTTTTGCTGCGATTCCAGAAGAGAATTTAACTCGGCAATTTTGCGTTCGGTTTCTGGATTTTCACAATTAAATTCGGGTTTTATAGTTTGTATAGAATGTTCCTTTTTGATAGGCATTGTCTCATTTGTTTGAGTGGATTTATTTTGAGACAATTTTAGCTCAGTTTCTTTCTTTGCAATAAGTATTTCGAGTTCTTTATTTTTAATGCGTAATTTATTGCATTCTTCTGAAAGACATTTATTCTGAGCTTGATGATTTTTAATTTCTTCTTTATAGGCAGCTATGTTTGTTCTTAATTCAGAAATATTCGGTCCATAATTTTCTGCCTTAGATAGCAAACTAGGAATCTCATCTTTAGCATTGGTCAATTGACATTCAAGACTAGCTTTGATTTCTAAATGTTTTCTTAACTCACGCTCGTTATTAGCTAGCCTAGCTTCTAATTTTCTGACCAGTTCGTTATTTGTGGATGAGAATTTTTGTTGAACTGTTTGCTTTTCTTCCTCACATGTATTAAGGCTCTTTTTAAGTTCACATACTTTTATTTCATAACGTCCTAATTTTAGTTCAAGGTCTGTGATTTTATCTTGTGCATTTGTTAAAAGACATTGAAGACTAGACTCGTTAAGTAAATGTTTTCTAAGAACACGTTCGTTGTTAACTAGTCTATCTTCGAGTCTTCTAATTGTTAGTTCATGAGAGCTCATATATGTTTCCATTTTTTTTTTTCGAAAATTGTAATTGGTATATAATGTTGGAAATTTTAATTTTGACTAATTTCGAATAGTTCTCCAATATTAGCGTTTCAGCTCAAAAACCAATATTAAGTTCACAGATATTGTATTGGTTTTATAGAATGTTGAAAATTTTAATTTTGATTCAAAATATGTTGGATGTTATATTGATCGTCTTGTTTCGTTGATTTAAAAAGATATTGAGTCAACTTATTTTGTTTTATTTTGACTTTAGTATTAGGTTTTCGCTAGGTGTCTGGCGAAAAATATTAAGTTTTCGCTGAACACAGTGGCGAAAAGTATTAGGTTTTCGCTATGTGGCGAAAAAGTTTAGGTTTTCGCTATGTGAAGTGGCGAAAAATTCTTTACTTTTTCGCTGAAACAGTATTCTTAGCGAAAAGTTTTGAGGTTTTCGCTAAAGGAAGTGGCGAAAAGTTTCAGGTTTTCGCTCAAACAGTAAATTGCGAAAAGATTTAAGTTTTCGCTAGGTATGAACTTTTCGCTAAGAAATGTAGCGAAAAGTTTAGGTTTTCGCTAAAATGAAGTTTTCGCTGGAAAGATTAGCGAAAAGTCCTAAGTTTTCGCTGAAACAGTATGTAGCGAAAAGCTTTGAGGTTTTCGCTAAGTGGCGAAAAGATTAGGTTTTCGCTAAGTTGTGAACTCTAAAACTTCTCGTGTGAACAGTGTTTGGCGAAAAGTTTTAAGTTTTCGCTGGCTACTGGTTTCCCTAGGAATGAACTTTTCGCTAAGAAATGTAGCGAAAAGTTTAGGTTTTCGCTGAAACAGTATATATAGCGAAAAGTTATAGGTTTTCGCTGAGTGTCTGGCGAAAACTTTTGAGGTTTTCGCTGAAACAGTATATGGCGAAAAGCTTTAAGGTTTTCGCCAATAAATCTAGCGAAAACTGGTTTTCACTAAAAAGGTTTGGTTTTAGCTAAAAAGTCAAATCAGCTAAAAAACACGTAATTAAACAAGTAAACACCGATTTAACTAAAAAAAACTAGTTTATGCAGCGAAAACCGCTGTTCATATAGCGAAAACGGCTGTTCTTGTGGCGAAAACCACTGTTCTTGTGGCGAAAACCACTGAACTGTTCTAGTTTTTCACTCAAATCCTAATTTCTGCTTAATCAGAACATAATTATCGAACAATATGCATCGACGCAGCTTACCTATCACTCGATTAACACAATTAACACAGAAATCAGGCGAAAATCAGAATGCAACAGTGACAAACCCAAAGTCATTCAAAATCAGCAATTCAACTCAAATCAGCAAATTAAGCTCAATCAAAGCAGATTTAACACAGAATCAACAAACAAGTTTGCTCTGATACCAATTGTAGGTTCCAGATTCAACACATCCAACGAATTAAGATGAACTTGAGAATTAGATCGATTGACTCACCTTGTTGATACGTGCGGAAGCAATAGGCGGATAATCATCAATCAATCTTCATTTAATCCAATAGCTTTCTCTACAAGCAATCCAATTCCCTCTCTGCAATTAAACCTATTCTACTATGATGATGAGAGAGATTTTCTAAGGAGAGAAAGCCTCGCTAGGTATCTCAAGTTATGTGTAAAATACACACGCTTGCCCTATATATACCAAAGCATACTTTGGTATATTACACATCAGTCCCTATATTATCATAAACTACAATTTGGTCCCTAGACAAAGATAACATGACATTTGAGCACTAGAAATTGATTCCTAACATTTTCATCTTTTTTTTTGGGTATTTTCTTTTTTAATTAAATTTATGCTAATATTGTTTAGCAATCAAAGAAAAATTAAAAAAAAAATTATCTAATTGATATATTTCAACAAAATGAATTATAAATCTCATTGTTGGTGTGACATTTATATTAAATAAAAAAAAAAAAATCTACGAAAGTTTAAGCATCATGGTTTTATTTATAAGTTTTTGTTTGAATAAGTATTTTTCGACCCCCTAACCTATAAGTTTTGGTTCCGTCACTGATGACGATGGCGTTGTGTGGGAATACCTACCTGATAAGAAAAAAAAAGTCTAGTAAACGCAGGAGTTAGGGCAATTATGTGTCAACTACGCCAACCACATTATCCACACTAATACAGATCTAAGTGTAACAAGGTCATACTCAAGTATTTGGTACGAGATATCATTTTACTTGTTAGTGGAGTTGTATATATGTTCCATGACATGACAAGGACAAAGAACTTGCCTTGTGAGACTCAAACAATATTACGATAGCTTTTGCCGAATGCGTCGGTTTAAGATGAGAGTTCATGCAAACGCAATAACTTGCTCCATTGACACGAATAGATTCATCACAATGTGCTTAAGTATGTTGAAAGCTCCTTCACTGAATTTCCAGATTCATAAAGAAAAAGTTACACATTTAATCTTCGGTGACAAATGAGACTGAACTTCCTTCTGTGGTTACACATTCAGATAATGTTTCGAATACATCATACACACCAAGCAAAGAAAAGAAAAGAAAAGAAAAGAAAACCGTCAACTCATCACGTCCTACGGATTCTCTAACACACACGAAATCAGCGAAATCTTTGGTTTATTCTTCATCCAATGGCATCAACTGCTCTAAGCCGCTGGCAAGAAATCGTTTGCAGCTGCAAGAACGTAACAAGTCGTCATAATAAAAACCAGCATTAGCTAGCGACTTAATTAAAACCTAACGAACCTTTGGAGGATGGTGGGATTACAACAACATGCATGGTTGCGTTGTTGGGAGGTAGAGCCAATCTTAGCGGATAAAGCTTCCCATTCACAAGGCTCCTCGAGCACACGATAATATCCTCCAGCCCCGTTTCCTCCTCCAACTTGTGAGTCAGTTCCTCCAGTCCATGTCCTACAAATTGAAACGAAGGCCCTTCGACCGCATCATTAACTTCGCCATCCTCGTCCGCCACATAGTAATGTATAATCCGCCCCCCTTCAGATTTCCTCGGAGATTCTTCAAAGGAGTCACTCGTCTGAGCATCAAACCATTCGAATGCTTTATCAAATGATTAATAATTATCCCACCACATTAGGAATTTAAACTAACCTGACTCACTACCACTAGTACATAAACGGGAATAGGCGACGATTTTTATAGGGTATGGGCGACGGTTTCACGGCGACGCCCAGAACTCCGACGCACATACTCGAAATATAGGCGACGGTTTAACCGTCGCCCAAATATAACTATAGGCGATGGTTGTTAGCCTAAAACGTCGCCTATAATTTCAATTACAGGCGAAGGTTTACCCTAACAACCGTCGCCTATATTTGCATATGGACGACGGTTGTTCTTGACAGCTGTCACTCATTATTAATTTTTTTTTAAATATTTAATTTGTTTTATGATATCCACGCATCAAACCTGTAATCAAACCAACAATTTTGTACTTATTATACAAAAGACACACCAACACGATACTCAAGTTATCGGGACCTTACCACATGACTTGGAATCCTTAGCTTAAGAGGACCAGCGGTCAAATCCTCGTCCAAAGAATCCGTCCGCAAAACTTTAGGAGGAGAACGAGGTCGGACCTCAACAACATCAACGTCCCACAATACCCAATCGTGGTGCCTATGAGGAATATCGTGGGTTATGGAGTTTCTCCAAGGGGGCAATCCGCCGTTTGCGCGCAAGAAATTGCCATATCGAGTTTTCAGCTTCACCTGCATGCCGTCTCTTATGGGCTCCCATTCGACCGATGAATCGAGCTTCCTCGGCAGGGCTTGGATGACTTTCCGGCCAGTGACCCCCAAAAGGAACTCCTCGTCCGTAGCTCTCAGGTATTTCCCGTAACAGCTCTTCAAGCGCACGACGCTGTCGACTCCTTCCACGAATTCCACCGTCCATTTAACGGATTTAGACGTGCCGCAACGGTCTTGGACGACGGTTTCTTCGCCAGAATCTGCCGTTAGATACTTGTTGTGATGGCTCCTCAGCCTCACTGATCGGGCTTTCTTGAAAAACTCCATCCCAGAAACCTGCAAAAGAAATGAAATTTAACTAGAAACTACGTCTGTCTGTCCGCCCGGTTGTAAACGGAAGTTATGCAGCGTCTTCTTCTTCGTTCACAACCGGCCGGGATCTGAATAGAAGTCTTGTGATGTACAGAATGGCCTTTTTCTCAGAAAAAAAGATAAAAAAAAAATTATATGTATAGCGTGGACGAGCTGAGGCGCGCAGAATTGTTAGTTTCTTACATGTGGTGGAACTAAATGAGCGGTTGGATCAGAAAGATATATATATATATATAGTTAGTTGTTAGTGGCTTGGCTGTCCTCTACCACTACCATACCAACACGACATGTTCGGTTTTGAGAGTATAATAAGAAAATATTTTGAATTCGAAGAATCTAATAATTTCCTCGAGTCTGCTTGCTGACATGACCGACGGCTGGGCTGTGCCTAATTCTTTAATCATATCTATGTTACTTTTCTTATTACAAATAAATAAATTAGAGCGAGGGCAACTTTAAGTCTTATTTGCATGCATACCTTTTGGTCGAGCCCGTTAGTATCATCAGACTTTCCGGAGAAGGGAACCATGGCCGAACAGCTGGCAGCATTGTTAGAGCTCGACAAAGGCGACTCGGAGCATAGTTCGTCCATAATAACCACCATAGAAGAAGATGTGCTAACGTCCGACCACCGCAATATATCGACTCCCCACAGAACCCAGTCTTGAGTTGCAGTCCTGTGGGGCACGTCGTGCGTAACGGAGTTCTTCCACGGCGGTGTCCCTCCGTTGGCCCTCAGAAACTTTCCCTCCCACGTCGTAAGCTTCAAGCGGTCTCCTTCCTTAATGGGCTCCCACTCCGTCCTCCTCCTGACGTCTGCTCGGTTTCCTCCTGCGGTCTGGAGGACTTTCTTGCCGGTCATGCCGAGGAGGAACGCCTCGTCTGATGCGGTTAGGTAAAGTCCGTGGCAGCTCTTGAGACGGACTTTGCTCCCGACGTCTACCAATTCGACCGTCCATCGGGCTCCGTGGGATGAGCCGTTTCCGCTCTGACGGACACTTCTCTCGTCTTCGTCAGCAACTAGGTATTTGCCGTGGTGGCTGTGTAGTCTTACGGAGCTTGCCTTGTCGAAGAACTCCATTCCGCCCTACAGAATTAGTTGCCAACGCACAAAATCAGATCAATATTAGTATCCATTGAGAGATTGTTTGTCCCACAACTGAAAATTCTATACATTGAGGAGGTAACCTAAGACAAAGTGATTTAGGACGAAGCCCTTAACCTAATATAGTAGTATAAGAGGGGATTGATTGATTATGCCTATTATTAAAAAAAAAAAAAAACATTGAGCTTGAAAACACAACATCTTTACCAAACTCAAAAAACAGAAAAAATGTGCAAGACTGGCTGGCTAATTGCTCCAAAGCATAGCAAAGCAAACCACCTGTCTTTTACTCCTTGGAGAAGTCATGGGATGATCAGACGCAACGGATGGCCATCGACGGTTCCGAGACACCATTCGGCTTTCCAAATCAGCTGAAGCTGTTGACGGTGAATGATGGTCGTCATTCACGGAATTAACAACGTTATTATTGATACTATGCACACTAGAGGATGAATGACCATCGCTGCTGCCATCAACGACATTCATGGATTTAGCATTGATGCTGCTGTTAGGCAAATACTGAACATCATCATCAACAACCTCAACTTCCCACATGACCCAATCTTGTGTGGCCGTCCTCTGAGGGAAATCGTGGGTGACGGTGTTCCTCCAAGGCGGGGTCGCCCCATTAGCCCTTAAATACTTATTGCCTGCTTTTGTCCTAAACCTCACTTTGTAACCTTCCTTAATTGGCTCCCACTCTGTGGTAAAGTCCAACCTTTTTACATCGGGAAACTCTTTCAACAACACTTTCTTCCCGGTCATGCCTAGCAGAAAGGACTGGTCCGATGCCGTGAGGTAAGTTCCGTAGCAGCTCATGAGCCTTATGGCGTGGGGATTGGCTTGGACTAGCTCGACGGTCCACCGAGCTCTCTTTGATGATCCTTCCCGGGTTTGATGAACGGTTAGTTGGTCCTCCGAGGCCGTTAGGTACTTGTCAAGGTGGCTCTTGACTCTTACCGCTTTGGCATTGTTGAAGAACTCCATTGGGTTGATCTGTAAAAGTCTGTGTTTGTATGGTAGCTCTTTGGCCTTTTTTCCCTTTTTTTTTTTTTTTTGTTTTTTATTTCTTTACCTTCTCCTTACACGAGGAAGTTGAACTTGAGATGAGTTGACCATGACCTTTCTAAGATGCTTGTAAAGTTTGGTACATTGAATAATCTTAATGGTGCAAGTTGAGGGACATGATTCTTTATTTGTTTATTTTTTTTTTCTTTTGGCATTAATGAGAAATGTTTCTTTCGGACCCCGCTAGCTGGCAGTGTTTTATTGCATTTTAACTTGTATTTACTTTTGTGCAAGGACTTCGTTTCGTTGGTCGTCGTCCCATTCTTTTTATATTAGGTGTTGCCCCGTGTGATCCATGCACGACGACTATTTTATCATTATTATGAAATAATTAAATGTGGATGTTTTAAATAATAATATTAGTTAAATTATTGATGATTTGGAAGTATTATATTAAATGATGATAATGTGATAAGATGATAAGATGAGGTGTTTAATTGAAGAGTTTGTATTTTAGTGTGAGGTGTATAATTGTAATTAATGTGATTAGTTGTAATAGTGAATTATTAGTAGTATAAATAGGTGATTAGAGTTCATTGTAAAACACACCAAGTATTGAAATACTTAATCTCTCTCTAATCTCTCTCTCTTTATATTATAAGCTATATTATCATTATAATCTTAATATAAGTATAATTATAATAAAATAATCTTAATATAATATTAATCACAATTAATATTTTTATAAACGTTATCAGCACGACCGCTCTCCGTCGTCAAGATCAACCTCCGTCGAAGATCTCGTACGAGTTTAGTCAAGGTATGGTAATTTAATTTTTAATTTATACTAATATATATTAATTGTGATTAATTTAAAAATATATATTATAAAAGTATTATTTAAAGGTTTTATAACTAAACGCCAATACCCGAGTGGTTTCGCGGAATATCGTTCACTACAAGTGACGAGAGGTCCAGGTTTCGATCCCCGTGGAGGCGTGTGATTTTTTTTATTTATGCACGTACACAACACAAGCCCACGAGGTCTTGCGGTAATCCCAACCTCAGTAGCGGCATATTATTAATCTTTCTTTAATAAGAAAAAAATGTCGTTTTATACAAAGATGGATCTTCTACTCCTTACATTATTTACGGTGATCATTTCCGCTATGTGGATAATATTTTTACCAATGTTTTTAAAATATAATTATTAATTGTAATTTCTTTAATATTATAATTACTGAAATATATTTTATTTTGAAGGATGTCGCTATGTCCGATGTTTGATCTTTTACTTATGATTATGATTACGGCGACACTGATCTGGATGTGGATATCATTTTTTATAAGAACTTTTACAAAAGAAGATACAAAAGAAGATTTAAAAGAAGATTAATTATAAGTTTTTTTTTATTATGTAAGTTTTAATAACATGTTTTGTATTTTATTATAGTAATATGTCGAACTTGGCGAGCCTTGAGTTTGTTGCACTCGATATCACTGGAAAAAATTATTTACCTTGGGTACTAGATGCTGAAATCCATTTGAAAGCAAAAGGCTTAGGTGACACCATTGATCCCACGAAAACCACAACTGAACAAGACAAGGCGAAAGCTATGATTTTTCTTCGCCACCACATTCACGAAAATCTGAAAGTTGAATACTTAACAGAAAAGAATCCAGCTGAGTTGTGGAAAAACCTGAAAGAACGATATGGCCACTTGACAACTGTTATTCTCCCCAATGCAAAGTACGAATGGCTGAATTTACGATTGCAGGATTTTACGTCGGTAAGTGAATATAATTCTGCCGTTTATAGAGTTACTTCCACGTTGAAATTATGTGGAGAGACAATTACTGATAACGATATGCTGGAGAAAACATTCACCACATTTCATCCACAGAATATGATATTACAACAGCAATATCGGGAGAGAAAATTTAAAAAGTATTCAGATCTAATTTCTTGCTTACTTTTGGCTGAGCAAAATAATGAATTGCTGGTGAAAAATCACGAATCCCGAACGACTGGTTCTACTGCACTCCCTGAAGCGAATGCAGTCAAAGTTAATAATGACAACAGTCGAGGTAATGATCGTGGACGTGGACGTGGTGGATATCGCGGCCGTGGACGTGGTCGTGGTCAAGGTCGTGGTCAAGGCCGTGGTCGTGGCCGAGGATATTATGGTGGTGGTTATCAATATTTCCGTGGTGGTTATCATAATTATCGTGGCGGTCATCAAAATATTCCCCAGAAGAGGAAAAGTTTTGATAATAAAGATGAGAAGAGGCAAACTGAACAAAAGAATAATGATGAAAAATGTTATCGTTGCGGTGGTTCTGGCCACTGGTCGCGCAATTGTCGTACGCCCAAACATCTTGTTGAGCTATATCAGGAATCTCAAAAGGGCAAAGGAAAGAAAATCGAAATGAATTTTGTTCAGGGTGAATTCGCCTCTACCTCTGATGCCAATGATGAAAATGCTCATTTGGAAGCTGCGGATTTTCTGATCGATGAAAATTAATCTGCTATGATTTTATTTATGCATTATGATTTACTATTGTGTGTTTTATTATATATCGTTGTTTTAAGTTATCTATATGTTTGTAATGCAATATTTCTTTTTCAATAATAAATATTATGTGTTTGTTTATAAAGGATATTATTTGATGGATGCGGGCATGTGCAATGAAGAATTGTGTCTTGCAGACTGTGCAACGACGAATACGATTCTAAAAAATAAGAAATATTTCGATCATCTTGATATGAAAGAAGCCAGTGTTATTACTATATCGGGTAGCACGAATATAATTGAGGGCTCCGGAAGAGCTAATGTTTTACTGCCCAGAGGAACAAGGCTGATAATTGAAAATGCTTTATATTCTCCTAAGTCTCAAAGAAATTTATTAAGCTTTAAAGCTATTCGACATAACGGATATCATATTGAGACTGCAGAAAAAGGAGATATTGAATATTTGCATATTACAAAAGTGATATCGAATGACAAAAGAATTGTGGAAATATTACCATCTTTTGACTCTGGGCTATATTACACATATCTTAAAACAATTGAATCACATGCTATCGTAAACCAGAAGTTTACTAATGATAATACATTTGTTGTTTGGCATGACCGGTTGGGCCATCCCGGTTCAATTATGATGCGGAGAATAATTCAAAATTCACGTGGACATTTAATGAAGAACCAGAAGATTCTTCAATCGAATGAATTATCATGTGTTGCTTGCTCTAAAGGGAAGTTGATTATTCGTCCATCACCAATAAAAATAAAGAATGAATCTATAAGATTTTTGGAACGTATACAAGGTGATATTTGTGGACCGATACATCCATCGTGTGGACCATTTAGATATTTCATGGTATTGATTGATGCATCAACTAGATGGTCTCATGTATGTTTGTTATCAACGCGGAATGTAGCTTTTGCGAGATTGCTTGCTCAGTTGATTCGATTAAGAGCACATTTTCCGGATTATCCAATAAAGAAAATACGCCTTGATAATGCTGGTGAATTTACTTCCAAGGCATTTAATGAATATTGCATGTCTATTGGAATTGATGTTGAGCACCCCGTGCCACATGTCCATACGCAAAACGGTCTTGCAGAATCGTTGATTAAAAGGTTGCAATTAATTGCAAGACCATTATTAATGAAGTCGAAACTTCCCTCTTCTTGTTGGGGACATGCTATATTACATGCAGCGGCACTAATCCGCATCAGGCCAACAAGTTATAATGATATCTCCCCGATACAAATGGTTTATGGTCAGGAACCAAATATTTCCCATCTGAGAATTTTTGGATGTGCGGTATATGTTCCAATTGCTCCACCACAACGCACGAAGATGGGACCTCAAAGGAAGTTGGGAATATATGTCGGATTTGAATCTCCATCGATAATAAAATATTTAGAACCTCTAACTGGAGATTTATTTACGGCTAGATTTGCCGATTGTCATTTCGATGAATCGAATTTTCCGACATTAGGGGGAGAAAAGAAACAGCTGGAAATGAGTATTAGTTGGAATGAATTATCGCTAAATCATTATGATCCTCGAACGAAAGAATGTGAACTAGAAGTTCAAAAGATAATTCATTTACAAGGATTAGCTAATCAACTGCCAGATAGCTTTACTGACCTTAAAAGAGTGACTAAGTCACATATACCAGCTGTTAATGCTCCTGCAAAAGTTAATGTTCCTGGAGAACATATAATGATCGAGCCTAAACCACAACTAAAACGTGGTAGGCCCTCGGGTTCCAAAGATAAAAATCCTCGAAAAAGAAAAGGAGCAAATAATAAGAATGGTCCAGTCGAGGATTTATCGACTCTAGAAGAGTCAATGGGCATTAATGATTATGATAATGGAAATCAGGTACCTGAAATTTTTGAGAATAATGATAATGAAGAGATCTCGATAAATTATGCTCAAAATGGAATTAGATGGAACCGAGAAAAAGTCAACGTTGACAATAAATTCTCATTTAACGTAGCGCTACATGAAATGAATGAGATAAATGAGAATGAGGATCATGAACCAGGGTCTGTAAAAGAATGCAGACAAAGAAATGATTGGCCAAAATGGAAAGATGCAATCGAGGCAGAATTAAAATCACTTGAGAAACGAAAAGTTTTCGGACCTGTAGTCCGCATACCAGAAAATGTAAAGCCGGTTGGATATAAATGGGTTTTCATCAGAAAGAGAAATGAAAACGGTGAAATTGTGAGATACAAAGCACGGCTTGTTGCACAAGGCTTTTCACAACGACCTGGTATTGATTATGAGGAGACGTATTCTCCTGTGGTGGATGCAACGACTTTTCGTTATTTAATTAGTCTGGCAGTACGTGAAGGACTCGATATGCGTCTAATGGATGTTGTCACCGCTTATTTATATGGATCACTTGATAGTGATATATATATGAAACTTCCCGAGGGATTTCAGTTACCTGAAAATTCAGGGCCCCGAAATGAGTACTCAATCAAGCTAAATAAATCGCTTTATGGATTAAAGCAATCTGGGCGTATGTGGTATAATCGCCTAAGTGAATATTTATCGAAAGAGGGGTATAAAAATGATCAAACTTGCCCGTGCATATTTATGAAAAGATCTGGAAATGAATTTGTCATCATTTCAGTTTATGTTGATGATATTAACATAATTGGAACTCCTGAAGAGTTATCAAAAGCCGTTAATTGTTTGAAAAAAGAGTTTGAAATGAAAGATCTCGGTAAAACGAAATTTTGTCTTGGACTGCAAATTGAATATTTAAAGAATGGGATATTCGTACATCAAGAGACTTATACGAAAAAGGTATTGAAAAGATTTTATATGGATAAAGCTCATCCATTGGATACTCCAATGATTGTTCGATCTTTAGATGTGAATAAAGATCCGTTTAGACCTTGCGAAAACGATGAAGAATTACTTGGTCCTGAAGTACCATATCTCAGTGCTATTGGAGCCCTAATGTATTTAACGAGTCATACGCGACCTGATATAGCGTTCGCTGTGAATCTATTGGCGAGATATAGTTCGTCACCGACTCGTAGACATTGGAATGGAATTAAGCGAATTTTTCGATACCTTCAAGGAACAACTGATATGGGATTGTTCTATTCTAATGAATCAAAAACAGATTTGATTGGGTATGCAGATGCTGGTTTTCTATCTGACCCACATAATGCTCGATCGCAAACGGGCTATTTATTTACACATGGCGGAACCGCTATTTCATGGCGGTCAGTTAAACAAAGTTTAACGGCTACTTCTTCTAATCATGCGGAAATTTTAGCTATTCATGAAGCTAGCCGAGAATGTGTTTGGTTGCGATCGATAATTGAGCATATACAACAAACCAGTGGGCTAGTATCGAAAAAGTTACTTCCTACGATTTTATATGAAGATAATGCTGCATGCATTGCCCAATTAAAGGAAGGATATATTAAGGGAGATAGAACAAAGCATATTTCACCAAAATTTTTCTTTACACACGATTTAGAGAAAAATGGTGATATTGATGTACAACAAGTGCGATCAAGTGAAAATCTTGCAGATTTATTCACGAAAGCACTTCCCCCAATAATTTTCAAAAGATTGGTATATTCAATTGGAGTTCGAAAACTTCGAGATCTTAAATGATGTCATCATCAGGGGGAGTAAATACGCGTTGCACTCTTTTTCCCTTCACTGAGGTTTTTCCCATGTGGTTTTCCCAGTAAGGTTTTTAATGAGGCAACAATCGAAAGCGTATCTAAAAGAATCATGTACTCTTTTTCCTTCATTAGGTTTTTATCCCATTGGGTTTTTCCTAATAAGGTTTTAACGAGGCATATTCTTTGAAAACATCCAAGGGGGAGTATTATGAAATAATTAAATGTGGATGTTTTAAATAATAATATTAGTTAAATTATTGATGATTTGGAAGTATTATATTAAATGATGATAATGTGATAAGATGATAAGATGAGGTGTTTAATTGAAGAGTTTGTATTTTAGTGTGAGGTGTATAATTGTAATTAATGTGATTAGTTGTAATAGTGAATTATTAGTAGTATAAATAGGTGATTAGAGTTCATTGTAAAACACACCAAGTATTGAAATACTTAATCTCTCTCTAATCTCTCTCTCTTTATATTATAAGCTATATTATCATTATAATCTTAATATAAGTATAATTATAATAAAATAATCTTAATATAATATTAATCACAATTAATATTTTTATAAAAATCATCAAATTTTAACACAATTATTCAAATGCATTATTATTAATCACTTGTAATTTATGAGAAAAATAAAATAATCAAATGTATGAAATTTAAGTGTAGCGAAACCGACATTAACCAAACACAGTTATATACAAAATTCAGTTAAAATTACGGCCCTATATTATGCTAAATTGTGGTGAAAACTTTATAATATACTATGTTGACGACATCGTCCTCCTCAATGTCGTGTTCTTTGATGCTCAAAATCTTAACTCTAGCAGGCGACGTAACTCGAGACATGCCAACGTATAACTGGCCATATGTGAAGTTGTTATCTCATACAGATTATCACCCAAAAATATCATGGTGAACGCATTTTGCAGCAAGTGCACTGAATACTCCCCACTGTACATAACGATTAGACAGATGATTAGTAAAGTTAACAAAGATAACATTATACATACCAAGTATTGTTTGATTGCAACCTCACTAATTTTGCGGAAGATGTTCATCTCGCTTAGTAATCAATGCCAAATCTGAATTCGCTATTCTTAATACTTGCTGCAAAAGTTTGATGACAACGACTGCGACAATAAACAACTATGATGATATGTCGGCATAAAAATTCCCCCCACCCCTGATGCGATGAGCTTTCCCGTCCTGTGAGGACACGTGCCAATCAATTATATACGGTGTATTTAGTTATTTGTGATAGACTTTTTATGTTCATGTTCTTATGCATTTATCCAAAATTGATTGATTACAACTTATAATATTTATATTGTATTTATTCTGGTGGCCATATTGATATGCACGAATGTGTCATAAAACTGTTTAGCTCCTGTTTCACGTCGAGGCTGCGACAATATATTAAACTTTGCCACTCGATGATGCAAGGAAGGATGTGTATGTTATCATCTTTTTAGATTCAAGATTGTGTTAATATGCAATCTATTGCATCTTTCCTTGATTCTGCTTATAAATACGTGGCAGGTTTTAGACTCGAAGCCTCTCAGGATACTGCAAGACGTCATTGATCCATGGTCTGTTTCTCCATTTTATATTGTGCGATGCATGTGGTATGTTCTATGATCAAAGCATTGCAAAATATAATAGTCGATCAGTATTCCTTGAGTTCTTTAAACGTTCTTGTTGTGTCCCAATCTTACAGATCTTACAGCAGTCTTACAACAGTCTTATAGGAAGTTCTTGCAGTCGTACATAGCTGCAGTCGTTCGTGAAATCTCGCAGTCGTGCACTATCACAATCGTGCAGTCGTGTAATCTCGAAGTAATATAGTCTTGCGAGTTGTTCTTGCAGTAGTACAGTCATGCAATCTGTTAGTCTTACAGTCGCACAATATTTTCCAACAGTCTTACTGATATACAATATAACGTCAGTCTTACACCACTATTGGTAATGACAGTCTTGTCATGCAGGTTTTTATCAAGCTGCAGACATAAAATTCGAATCATCTGTTTCACCAAAGAAACCAAAAGTAAAAGTGAAGTTGACTAAGATAAGATATCTGTCTATTCATTGCAGGGACTCCAATGCTAGTATAAGAAGAAAACGGACGCCGTAAGATATTTCCTAAATTCATTTATTTGGAAAGCTTCTACCTCGCGCAGACCGTCGGCGCGAAACATCAATGCAAATGCATTTCACAATATGTGAATGCCATACTCCCAGCTGTAGCGAATGATTAGGCATATGTTTAGTAAATTAACAAAGATAACAATATACACACTAATCGTTATTCGAACCTTACCTGACAGCTTGTTGTGGAACACTTTAGTCGCGTTTGACATCTAATTTAAATTCCAATTTACTAGTCCCAGTTCTTGCAGCAAAAGCTTGATGACAACAGTGGTGTCGCCCAAGACCAAGTGTAAACTGGAAGTACGTATCACATGATATATTGAAATCTAGGATTAAATTCCAAATTTTTTCGAATGAGCAGTAACTCGCAAAAAAAAATTCGCAATGAATAGTAACTTCGCAAAATATTTTTTTTTTCGCAATGAACAGTAGTTCGCAAAATGAACAGTAACGTGCGCAAAATATTTTTTCCCGAATGAACAGTACTTTCGCGCAATGAACAGTACGCGCGTGAACAGTAACTGTTCTAGTTTCGAAAATCCATGTTCTAGTTTCGAAAACTTGATGTTTAAACCTAAATTTCAACCAAAAACACTCAAAAATATTAATCAATCATATGTAATCGATCAAAATAAATAGAATTGACGTTTATAACACTCGATTAACCCACTATACACCAAAATTATATAGAAATTATGAGTTTTTACGAAGAACACTTTGAAGCTCAAAAACACAATTCAATCAAAATTCAATGCGCAATTCGATTAAAATCAGTCCACAATAAATCGATCAGTCCACAAATCATATTCAAGCAGTCCATAAACAGATTCGAGCAGTCCACAGCAGCAGAATTGAAAAAAAAATAGTTCGAAAAAAAATTTCAGAATTAAAAAATGATTATGGTGCAAAACCGATCAAACAATTGTCGAATCGATCAATTCAAAAACACGTTAGGCTCTGATACCAATTGATGATCCCAGATTTGTCGAATCCAACGCAATTTAGCTCAAACCTAATTGATATTACCTCAGATTAATCTTTGCGGAAGCTTGATATTTCGTTGGCTTGAGTATAAACAAAAATCAATCACTTTCTATTGATGGACACTGTGTATACAAGTGTTTTCTCTCAAAGTTCACTTCAAACACACACTACTATGTGTTTTTATTCTCTCAAGCGTACCCTAAATCTTCACATGGAACAACATATATACCACTTATATATTTGGTATATATTTACATTTTGGTCCCTAATATTTACAATATTTACAATTCACTACCAAGACTAGAAGACATAATTTTGAACACATTTATTGATTCCTAACGGTTAAGTCTTCAGAAGTTTAGGTATCAAAAAGATTTTTTGAAATGATTTCGAAAAGAAAAAAAATTGTACCGAGAATAATTTTGTACCGAAAAATTGTACCATTCCAAAAAAAATTTTGTTACCCAAAACGTTTTCGTATGAACCGGGAACATTTTTAAAGCACGTTCAAAAAAATCTATCGAAAGCTTTGAGTTATCGAAAATATTTTTTATTTTTTATTTTTTTGCTACCTAAAACTATCGAAAGCTTTGAGTTATCGAAAATATTTTACCCATGATCGCACGTTTTTATATAATTTTTCGCATCCGTATAGGAATGTTCTTCGTTTGATAAGAAGTTTTCGTATCTAAAAGTTTTTTGTATGCAAACTTTTTCGTATTGGATCAAAAAATTATTTTTCGTATGCTAACTTTTACTTACTGAAAATCAGAAAGTTTTTCGTATCACAAGTAAAAGCTTTCGTATTGACTAAAAGCGTACGATAAAAATAGATTTCGTACGAAAGTAAGGTTTTTCGTATAAGAGGATTCCATGTTTTCGTACGGCAAAAATTGTTTTTCTTATCGAGGAATTTCATACGACTGCGAAAAACTTTTTCGGATGAATAGTATGCGAAAACGTTTTCGTATAAGAAATAAAAGTTTTCGTATGCGATCTTTTACGTATAGAAAAAAGTTTTCGTACCAAAGTCTTTTTCGTACGAGAAAATATTTTTCGTATATAAAAGCTTTTTCATATCACACTCTTTTTCGTACGAGAGAAAACAAATTAATTTTTGTAGATAAAACATTCGTATCCAACAGTATACGAAAAGTAGAAAGTCAGTGCAAAAAATTCAGAGAATGTGAGTGATACGAAATTGTAGAAGACATTTTAGTTGTGTTCTATTTGTAAGCTATCTTTAGTATTGGGTCAAGTGTGTAAATATATATTAGTATAGGGACCTACTTGTAAATATACCACAAGTATGGTATATATAGCTTGTGTAGCTTGTATAGGTCCAAAACGATTTCACATTCCAAGCTGATTGTACACACTTGATATGATATGAAAAAATCTTAGCTTGAAGAACACTCTTCTCTTTCTTAGCCAATTACCTTCAACCCTAATTTCCAAGATCCTCAAGGTAATTCATCTTAATTGAGTGTTGATTCTTCGTTGGATGTTAAAAACGGACCTAACAATTGGTATCAGAGCCAGAATCGTGTGAATTGATCAATTTTTGGATGCTGAAATTTGTTTTTCGTATGTGTTCTTTGCGTCAAATTTTATTTTCGCATGCTACAGTGATCGCGCTGAAATTGATTTCATATGTTGTTTGATCTTTGATTTTCGTATGATACTGAGCGAAAACGTTGAGCGAATGAATTGATATGTGTTAATTGCGATTATCTTCGATTAATTTAGATCAATTTGGACTGAAAATCAATTTTCGATCGAACACTGATTTTTTAATCTTCAAACTGTTCTTGTGAAAATCTCGACAAATTGCTCATGTTTTTCTCATAATTGTGTTAATCGAGTGTTTTTACATGAGTACCCAGAATATTTCGATCGATTCTCAGTGATTAGTTTGTTAATTCGAAGGGGTTACTGTTGTTTTCGCACCTAATCTTGACGTTTTCGTACCAGTCATATGAAAGTTTTCGCACCATTCAAAAGTTTTCACATCAAGTTTTTTTCGCATTGACCAGGATTTCGTATCACTCACATTCACTGAATTTTTCGCTTTGACTTTATATTTTCGTATACTGTAGCATACGCAAAATATATAATTTTGTCGTATGAGCCTATTTTCGCTTTGACTTTCAATACGAAAATAATACACGTGCGAAAAACATTTTGCATTTGATACGAAAAGGAGTTGGATACGAAAACCCATACATTAAATAATTTGTTTTCGCATTGACTTTCGTACGAAAACTCTATTGGTACGAAAAATAATATTTTCTCGTACAAAAAAGTCCCCGTACGAAAAACAATTTTTGTTACAATACGAAAAAGTTTGCATACGAATAACTTTTTGATTTTCAATACGAAAACTTCTTCTCATACGAGAAACTATTCTATACACATAGAAAACTTATGATGGGTAAAAGATTTTCGATGCCGCAAAGCTTTCGATAGTTTTAGGTAGCAAAGTCCTAAAATTTTAAATTTTTGGCTACGAGATTGTTTTTGTACCTGCTTTAAAAAGGTTCCCGGTTCATACGAAAAAGTTTTGGGTAACAATTTTTTTTTTGGACTGGTAAAATTTTCTGGTACAAAAATTATTCTCGGTACATTTTTTTCTTTTTTTTTTCTTTTCTAAGTCATTTCTAAAATCTTTTTGATACCTAAACTTCTGAAAACTTAATCATTCGAAAATCTATTCGAACACGTTGATAAAAAAATTAATATCAATTCAAAAATACGATAAACGATCAAAAACATCCAACCAAGAAAGAAAATATGGAAGCCTACTACTTGACAAAATCAAAGAATTAGAAGCTAGGCTAAAAAATAATTACAACTGCTTAGTTAAGAGTTTAGAAGAAAAAGCTATTGTTAAAAATAAACTAACAATAGAACAAGAAAGGCTGACTAGCTTAAAAACAAGGGTCGCACAACAAGAATCAACTATAAGCGAACTTACAAAAGAATTATCTACATGTAGAGACGAAAAAATAAATAGTGCAGCCCAAAACAAAAGTCTACTTGAACAAAGAAATCAATTATATTCAAAAATTAAAGAATTAGAAGATGTTCTAGCAAAACGAGGACAAACTGAGCAACGCCAAATAAAAGATACTATATTGCTAAATAAATCAACTCAAACAATTGAGTCCGTGCCAAACAAGGAACATTCTATACAATTAATAAAACCAAACTCTAAAGATTGTTATACTCTAGAAACTGAACGCAAAATTGCTGAATTAAATTATATTCTAGAATCAGAACGAGTAGGGTTTCGAGCAAAATTGGAAGAACTTCAAAAGGAGAATTCAATTCTCAAATATTCCTTAGAAAAAGGCGCAACCTCAACTTCCTATTCTGCTAAAAAAGAACCATTAAAAGACATATCTTCAGAACAGAATAAGAACACACCACGAATGACTAAAGCTATCAAGAAAGAAAGAATAGAGGAAGATAAACCATTCTATATTAAGATGAGCAAAAATGTCTCTACCTTTATTCCTACAAAGAAAATTATAAAAGTCATCCCTAAACTTCCAAAGTTGGAAAAAGACACTACAAATGTTTCTAAAAACAATTGTTATACATTCTCTGATAAAACTGAATCGTCAAAAATTAACAATTGTGCTAATAATAATGAGAATGCTACAGAACAAAATGTGAATGATGTGATTCTCCACAATAGGAAATACAATCCCTCTATCAAAAATGCGCTTCATAGTATAAGATCGTACTCCTATCTCAAGTACCCAGTCCAAATCAAATCCGAAAAACATCTTCATAGACTGGCGAAAGATAAAATATTCTCTGAAAGGCACATGTTCACCAACGCTACAACGTATACATCACATCAAACTACACAAGTATGGACTCACAAACTACGAATGCGAATAAGTAGTCCAAAACAAAAGTGGGTACCAAAGTCCAAGACTTCTTTACATGCTTATTCCATACTTGAACCATCTGTGCATAAATGTTTCACTGATAATCAGGAAGGACCCGTCCAAAAATGGGTACCAAAGTCCCGATAATTTATTTTGCAGGATCTCGATCATACATGGTAACTAGACGATGACTGCTCCACATGTATGGTTGGTATGCGACGATGAGCAGTCACACACATTCCCGACATGTGTGGTATACGGATTGCTCCACACACGTGATCGTAATGCAACGCGAGCAACCACACCGAATCAAGACGTATCCAGAATGTTCTTGATTTGTGTTCGTATATATATATATATATATATATATATTATTAGTAATAATAATAAAAAAAAAGAGAGGCCATAAAAAAAAAAGAGAGAGGCCAATAAAAAAAAGAAGAAAAAGGACATAAAAAAAACCACAAAAAAAAAAGAAAAAAAAAGGAAAGGGGGAGTGGATCGATAGAAAAGGCGCAAGAGCTTCAAAAGAGCCTATTACCGTAGTTTTATTGTAAAACAAAGGAGCGCATATGTTTTAGGGGGAGTGATACTCATTAGCGCATACTTAAAAGGCGCACATTTTAAGGGGGAGTGTTACTTCAATCACAAAAGGCGCATAACATAAAGAGAGTAATATGCAAAAATCTACAAGAGCGCACAAATTTAGGGGGAGCAAAGGCATCATATTAGAAATAGCGCAACTATTTAGGGGGAGTGTTACAAAGAAAAGGCGCTAGAGCTTAAGGGAAGAATGTCCTGAAGACAAACTTCATGCTTTGAAGGGGAGAGCTACCTAACGTCAAAAAATGCATGGACACAAGAGAGTTGTTCACATACCTGTTCCAAAGGTTCAGTAGACCCAACTGATCCTAACCCCGGAACAAACCCCGAGTGTATGTGAGGGTATTGAGCGTATCACGATGAAATCATCACAACTCAGCCACAAACTATCCGGACCAAAACTATTATAGGTACATAACTGATTTGTTCAGATCCCGGGTAGAAGACGCCTCATATGGTCCAAAGGCGCATGCACAACCTTTCCTAACTACTCATTTATCTCTCTAAAGACAGATGTTTCAATATCTCACGGGGAACCGCATATGCTATCACCGTTTTAATCGGAAGCGGGAGATATTGAATCTAGTGGTCCACAGCCCCACACCACGACTTTATTGTTCACGTTAGAGTCTAGTGTGTCCTCACAGCCTAAAAGTTTTGTAATTTTCTAGGACACATACATGTTTTACTGCAGGTCTACGTGACCATGCCAGAACTTCTATAGACGCATCATTAAATGACGTGCTTCTATGATCAGAAGGAAGTCCTGTCGTTGCAACATCAAATTACAACAACGGTGTCAGGCCATCCTCAAGAGCAAGACTCTAGAGAGTTGTCAACGGGTTGCCTATGTGGCCCCATAGTTCCTTCAAATGCAAGTCTGTGTGACTTTGCATCAACGACCAAGAGTGATATCAAGGGATGTCTCACGATGATCGGTCGTCAGTTCCATTTCAGGTACTTCATCAAGATTTCAAACGACAACACGTTCCGCGCATCCACTTTGTTTTCACCTTGACAAGACAGTATGACGATTCGAATCTCTCCGATCGCCATGAGGGGGAGATGATGATGTCATGAGAGGGAGAAGTATATCAAGGAATGCCAAGCACGTGAACTCATTAAAGAAGCTAAGCTTACATTGCATGTGCTGAACCACAACAAACAATACCTCTCTCCATGATTCGAGCAAATACGACGAGTCAATGCTGAAGATTCAAGTAACCACGATGCATAAAAGAAGGTGACAAAAAATTTAAGATGAAAGAAGAAAAAGAGGGTGATTGTATATAGGGGAGACTGAAGATTCTCCAAAGCCCTCAGCTATTTCTTCAACCAGCAACGAAGATCGTGTTAAATCAACAGTTGAGCACAAAGGGGGAGATTGTTGGAAATTATTCTCTGTTGTATTCAACTGATGATGAAGCTGAAGATTCGAGAGATAAGGACAAACCGAAGATGATAATGTCGCTGAAATAATCAACGGCATAAGGATTTTAGAAAATCCTTCTTTGCCGGACAAAGATAGCCAAGTTCATCCATGAAGAACACAAAGGGGGAGATTTTAGTTGTGTTCTATTTGTAAGCTATCTTTAGTATTGGGCCAAGTATGTAAATATATATTAGTATAGGGACCTACTTGTAAATATACCACAAGTATGGTATATATAGCTTGTGTAGCTTGTATAGGTCCAAAAAGATTTCACATTCCAAGCTGATTGTACACACTTGATATGATATGAAAAAATCTTAGCTTGAAGAACACTCTTCTCTTTCTTAGCCAATTACCTTCAACCCTAATTTCCAAAATCCTCAAGGTAATTCATCTGAGTGTTGATTATTCGTTGGATGTTAAAAAACGCACCTAACAGAAATCCTAATCAATGCAAAAACTTGGTGCGAAAAATTTATATGGTGCGAAAAACTTATTAATGAATGGTACGAAAACGTGAAAGTATAATGCGAAATCTTCAAATAACAGTCAAATTGTCACTTTAAGCACAGTTAGTCGATCGAAATTGATTGGGTAATCATATAAAACACTCGATTAACACGATCGAAACCAATATATAGTCCAATTGAGCAATTTCAGCGAAGAACACTTTGAAGATGAAAAAATAATAGTTTCGATCGCAAATTCAATCTCTGACCAAATCAAGCTCAATTAATCGAAGATGATCGCAATTAACATATATCAATTCATTTGCAAACAGTTTTTCGTTCAGCAACATACGAAAACATCAATCAAATATATATGTGAAATCTATTTCACAGTTTTGGCACGAAGAACATGTCATACGAAAAAAATATTTCGAACCAAAATTAATCAATTCAACACACGATTCAGCTCTGATACCAATTGTTAGGTCCGTTATTCACATCCAACATATAACTCGAGCATATATTTGATCGAATTACCTTGATGATAATGCGTGCAAAAGCTTTTGGATTAAATCAATCAAATCTTCATTAATCACCAAACTTTCTCTACAATTAACATATTTCTTTCTCTACAATGAAACTCTAACTAAGATAATGGCGAGAGAGATATTCTAGTGAGAGAAAGCTAAACTTCAAGTTATGTGTTAATCACACACACTCTACCTATATATATCAAAGTACATTTTTGGTATATTTACAAGTAAGTCCCTAACAATACATATATTACATTCAAGTCCCTAAACAAAGATAACTATTTATTGAACACAATAAAATAGTCCCAACATAATTTAAGTTTTTTTTAATTACAATTTATTTTTGAATTAGTTTTGTTTATTATTGATTTGCTTATTTTTTTGTTTTTGTTGAAAAAATTGCAGTACGACAAACAAGATCAGAGAGAAGATTTTGAATTACAATTAAATACACCAAGTCACCAACGAATGCTTAAGGGTAAAAAAAAAAGTTAAAACCCGAACCCGCAAGTGGGGTACTCGATTGTCGGGTTAGGGATGGGGTATCGAAATACAAACCCGCACATGTCGGGTACCTGACCCGAAAAACCCGATACCCATAAAACCCGACCCGATCCACCCCTAATCATCGCGTGGGATGAATTTGGTGATGTACGGGCTGGCGAACTCGATTCTTCGTGGGATATTTTGAACCGAAAGTTGTAGAAGCCAGTGCCTCACGTGAAGCATTGAAACTTGCAATTCAGATGGGCTGGAGGGATATAATCATCGAAGGTGACTGTGCTTCCGCTATTACAAAACTTGCTGAAGGAAATGATGAATCATCTAGGGTGGGTTGCATCCTTGGCGATTGTTTATCTCTTAGTCGTTCTTTACGCTTTGTTTCATTTTCACTAGTTAAACGTTCATGTAATAGTATAACTAACTATCTTGCCAAGTCGTTGGGTTTTGATGGGAAAGGTATTACTTCGCCAACCAAATTTATGGCAAACTCACTATCTTGCCAAATCGTTAGGTTTTGATGGGGAAGGTATTACTTCGCCAACCAAATTTATGGCAGATGCTGTGTACCTGGAATCTCGATTATTCTAATGGCATCTTTTATAGAGCAGTCAAAACGGGCCGGCGAGGCGGACCGGCCCGTAGCCCGCCAAAGCCCACTGGCTAGCTTGCGGCCTGCGAAGGCTGGCCTGCATAGGCCCGCTCTCTGGCGGGCCTAAAAAGCTGAGGCCCAACCCGTCCCTTTGGCGGAGTGGGGTGGGCCGGCCCGTCGGCCGCGGGGCCATTTGAGGGCTCTAATCTTTTATCAAAAAGAAAGAAAAGAAAAATAACTTCGTAAAATAATAAAATACTAATTAACTATAACATAAAAAAAAAATGGCAGGTAAAATAACTTTTACAAATTTCATGTTATTTTCATCCCCTAAGGGGTGTAAATAGTAGCACCCTATTTATTACTTTGACCTATGTCATGAAGATTAATGACATTTCAGCACTTCATACTAAGATTAATTATCACTTTATTAAGGACAAAGATATAGTTCTTTGCTAACTAAAATAAAGAGAGAAAATCACAACTATATAAGGCTTTTTTAATTAAATAAATGATTTTTTTATTTTTTATTTATAAAATAAATGAAAAATAATATTTATTAATAAAATAAATATTTTCGTAATTAGGAAATACGAATTATAACTCGTATCTTAAAGATACGAGTTACTCAACTTTATATAAAAAAAGGTTGGACCCCACATGAAAATACTTTTTATTACATATTTCACCAAATCATTAAATTATCGTTACTTTATGCGATTTATGTTATAAAAATAAATAAACACATCTAATTTATTATTTGTTTCATGACGTTTTAAATAATAGTTCGGTTTCGGTCTTAATCGGAACCGTTGATCCCGGTTAATCAAACCGTTGCCCATCGGTTCGGTTCCGGTTCGGTTTCGGTTTTTAAAAGCGTATGAACATGTCTAATCTCAGGTGTCCAAATTTAAATTTAATCATGTATTATACAGCAATGTCCACTCCATGTTTCATATTTCACAATTTATCAAAAAATATTATTCTTATGAATATCGAAAAATATAAGATATGGATATCAATGTGACCGTCATGAAACAATGAATAAATTAAAACGGTTCAGTTTCGATTTTTGTTTTTTGAAAACCAAAACCAGCAGTTTGCAAACCCGGTTATAACCGGCGGTTCAAACCGTCGGTTTATAAAATTTATAAAAAAAAATGTCCGGTTTTGGAATTTTTTTTTATAAATTTGGAACCGTATGAACATGTCTACCTGAGATCTATGTTAAATTTGGAAGGGAGTGGATATTGATATAATACAAGCTTGTGAATATCGAAAAATACTATTCTTATGAATATCGAAAAATATTAGATATGGATATCAATTTGACCGTCATGAAGCAAATAATAAATTAGATGTGTTTATTTGTTTTTATAACATAAATCGTATAAAGTAACGATGATTTAATGATTTGGTGAAATATGTAATAAAAAGTATTTTCATGTGGAGTGCAACCCTTTTTTATATAAAGTTGAGTAACTCCTATCTTTAAGATACGAGTTATAATTCGTATTTTCTAATTACGAAAATATTTATTTTATTAGTAAATATTATTTTTTATTTATTTTATAAATAAAAAATAAAAAATTATTTATTTAATTAAAAAAGCCACTATATAATGTTAATTCCAAACTACTAAATCATTATCTTAAAAATATTGAAAAAGTTTCTTTTAATTACATTAATAATAATATCTTACATAAAATATGCATTTCAAATGAAAGAGATTCACATGTCAGGTGGTTGGATCGTGATATCACATGTTCTATTGCATTTTGATCGTCTTGACAATTTATGTTTCTTTTGGCTTTAAACAATACACACAGACCAAACGGATTAATCCCGTGAAAGCCGGAATTGTCCATATTATACAATAGGATTCAGATTCGATTCAAGTTGCACAGTGAATTGCAGTGATATTGTATGTGGATACCTATCATGACTTAAAAAAAATGAAACAAAAGATTTTTAGGGTATTTGGTCAGTTTCTTGAAATAATGTTGATCTTATTAAAAGAGAGATTTATTTGTAATTTTGGATAATTCAGTTTGGTCCTATACGTTAATTTTACTTGTCAGGTTCCCCACCCCAATCATCTTCGTCTTAACTACAAATTACAGTTACTATTAATCGGAAACCAATCTCGGAACAGTTATTCACCTCAATCAATACACTCTCACCTCCCACTCCAATCCGCCGCCGCCACCACCACCACCACCGACGCCGCAACCGCCGTACCACCGCCATTTGTTAATAATATAAAGCGAAGGCAATTACTAAGATGAAGAAGCTAAAAACTTACTATCTCCATCTCAAACACCCCCACGCGCACGCAAACCAAATCGAAAAGAAGAAATGGATCTTCCCGGTAGGCATTGCGTCGCTCCTATCCTTGTTTCTCCTCTTCATCCTCACCACCACTCCATCCCCGATTCAGCTCACCGTAACTACTCTTACGAACCCATCTGCCTCGAACATCTTCGTCGAGTCCAAACTTAGACCCATCCCGATACCGCCGATATCGCAGCAGCCACCACGCATCGCCTATCTGATCTCCGGATCCGCTGGTGACGGTGCGATGCTCCGGAGAACGTTGGAGGCATTGTACCACCCGAATAATCAGTACGTCGTGCATTTGGATGCGGCGAGTTCTGCGGAGGAGAGGATGGATCTGTCTGGGTATGTGGATAAGCATGAGATTTATAACAGGTTCGGCAATGTGAGGATGATTAAGAAGGCTAATTTGGTCACTTACCGGGGGCCGACCATGGTGGCAAATACTTTGCACGCCGCGTCCATTCTGTTGAGGGAAGGTGGGGATTGGGATTGGTTCATCAATTTGAGTGCCTCCGATTATCCCCTTGTGACTCAGGATGGTGAGTAATTTTTCGATTTTTAACCTGATTCAGTGATTTTTTGGTGATGAGATTGCAACAATTTCACCAAAACTGTGGGGATAATGTGCAGATCTGCTGCATGTTTTTTCATCGCTGCCCAGGGATCTCAATTTTATTGATCATACAAGTAATATTGGCTGGAAAGAGTAAGCAACAATGCTTGGTTTTTTTTTGTTTTTTATTTCCTGGAATCAATGTGAAAATAACTTTACCTTGTTTCAATCAGGTTCCAAAGGGCAAAACCAGTCATTGTCGATCCAGGGTTGTATATGGAAAAGAAAGCTGATGTGTTTTGGATCACACAACGAAGAAGTGTTCCCACTGCTTTTAAGCTGTTTACAGGTGAGGTTCATATTTAAGTCAATTCCCAATTATGGCCGTTATAAACCTGAACTAGTTATGTGGAAAGCCATTATTAGGTAGTCGTGACCTTTACCTGCATGCTGTTTGTCTCAACCATTTTGTGGAAACATAACTTTTTAGAGTCTTGGGGATCTTTTGGGGTGTACCATTTTAGCTTATTTGTTGGTTTGGGGATTTTCTTGTTCCTTCCCATTTCAAGTATTAAAGTGCAAACTCCGTTTATAGGTAGTCTTATCTTAGCTTCTTCCAAAATAGTTATATTGTATTGTTTTAGTGAACACTTTTGAGGCGTTTATGCTCAACCTATCCATGAACAGAATGGTTTGCTCATGATTCTAATGTTGGTATCTTAAACCAGCTCAATAAAAGCCTACATTTCACCGTGTTTTGGGAAGCCTTAGTGAAAATCTACCAGTCTCATGTTACTGTACTGTTGTGCGAGAAGAGTGCTACCCCCGCCTAAGATGTATTTCTGATGTTCTTTTCGCAGAGATATTGTATTATAGCTCATCTTTTATTTATCATGCATATTCTATATACGCTTTGAGATGTCAACAAGTTGAATCCCAATGTACAGGGTCTGCTTGGATGATACTCTCTCGTTCGTTTGTTGACTACTCCATACGGGGGTGGGACAACTTACCATGAACCGCGCTCATGTACTACACGAACTTCATATCTTCTCCAGAGGGCTACTTCCACACGGTTATCTGCAATGCTCCAGAGTTTAGCAATACAACGGTGAACAGCGATCTCCACTTCATATCATGGGATAACCCTCCAAAACAACATCCTCACTACCTCACCCTTGAGGACATGCAAAAGATGGTAGGTAGCAACACTCCCTTTGCAAGAAAATTTCACCACGATGATCCATTGCTCGACAAAATAGATTCCGAACTGTTGTTTCGAGGTACTGACATGATCGTTCCTGGCGGATGGTGTGGAGGACAGAATGGGTCCGACCCGTGTTCTGCCGTGGGCAACACCACGTTGCTAAGACCTACCTCTGGAGCCAAGAGACTGGAAAATCTTATTAACTCTCTCTTATCAGAAGAAAATTTTCGGCAAAAGCAGTGCAAATAATTATAGCCAAAGAAAAAAGGAATATCTATCTATATGTATTTTTATTTGTGAAGGGCAGATCAGATTATATTGTATGTAGGAATGCTTCGCTTCATTATGAAGTATTTTCCACTGAAATGAAGGATGATAAGTTCCTTCCATGCGGTGCGGCTCGTTCGTTGTATTGGAGAGTCCTTTTTTCTAATTCCTCTGCTATTCTTGTTGGTGTATCTTATTTATATGAGATAGATAGATAGATAGATAGATACAATTTTCCATTTGTGAAATTATTCTTCTTCAACAAATCTCAGTTACTGATCAATTTTATTTGGTGGACGTGGAATGCACTACTTGTGCCACACTATTACATATTAGTGTGCCTGCGAAAGTGTGAATCATAGAACAAAGCAGCATGGTATTCTTGTACGTATACATACATACTACATACATCATATTACTATATTTAAATGTCTATTAGAAACTCTGTAAATTAATAGCCATGCAACTATCTCCCTCGTGGAGCTTTTATCTACCTTTGTGGAGCTCTTTTCGAAGAAGGCGAGATTTTTGTAGCCGAAGATCGGAGAAAGTGAAGAATATTGTAGATTTAGCTTAATAGCTAATTTTGTGGTGGGATCTTTAGTTCTTCGTGTCCAAAACTGAATTTCTCGTTTTCTTTCGGCTTTTTTCTTCTTGTTTCGTGCTTGGTTGGTCATGCTCCTATGTGAGCCTTTGTTCTCTACCGGCGGATGTTATCGGAGAGACCACTTGGGCTATTTAGCCCGTATATTTTGTTGTTAATGAAATTCAAACTATCGTTTCGAAAAAAAAATTTATCAAAATTTATTAATTAAAAGAGTTATTAATTAATGTTTTATTAATTTATAATGAAATATTCAATTTAAAAATACATTTCGACCATCCACTTAATTATTTTATAATATGAGTAAATCAAATGAATGACCAATTTAAAAGAATACTTCAATCTCACACCTTGTTATGTTTTTTATGTTCAATGTTTCACTTTATGGATATTAAAAAATATTTTGAATATAAATACGATTAGAGCAGTCAATTGGGCCCGTGGCCCGCGGGCAAGCCTGCCCCGCCCCGCCCCGCCAAAGGGATGGGTTGGGTCTCAGTTTTTCAGGCCCGCCAAAAAATGGGCCTAGGCGGGCCAGCCCGCGCGGGCCGCGGGCTTTGGCGGGTGGGGCGGGCTAGCCCGCGGGCCGGCCCGCATAATATTAAAAATTATTTAATTATAATATTTTAATTATATTATATTAATTAAATATTATCTTGGGTTTAAGTATTATTTTTAAATGGCTAGTGGGTCGATAATAAATTATTGTATTGGGCTTTATTTTTTTAAATTAACCAAGTTTTTAATTTAAATTTAATTTTATTTTTTTTCACTAAGTTTTTAATAAACTCTTTCGATAATATTTTCATTTCCCAGGCTCGCTGAATGGCGGGCCGGCCCGTGCCCGCCCCGCCAAATGGCGGGCTTTGGCGGGCTTCGGCCCGCCCCGCCCCGCCGGCCCGTTTTGACCGCTCTAAATACGATATCAAATGATAACACAAACAAATCGTATACACATGATTTCTCAATACCAAAAACTTTCGTAATTCATTCATATAATATTATGTAGTTTATAGAAAATTATTAATTTATATTTTAAATGGGGTCTGTAGAAATTATAAAAAATGTATTATCTTATAATATTAAAGAGTTTATTAATTTACTACGTTATCTCCAAGTCAGGATCGGCCAAACATATTATTATCTTAGAGAGTATTAAATAATCGAGTATTAATTTATCGAGTTTCTACTGTATGTATTATGGAATGACGACACGTGTCCTGTTAATTTTTATTTTTAATTAAATAATAAAATATTATAAATAAAACCACCCATGATCAGACTTTTCATTTTCAGAAGAATTAGCATAGGAGAGGCATTCCCTACGACGAGATGTTGTTTTTCAATGACGAGAATAGAATTATAGAAGTAGTAAGATTTAAGATCACAAACAAAACCACCATAAATTCGAGTATCGTTTGTCTATCCCCACGATGATAGAATCTTTGCTTCTCTATCCATATTTTGTGATAATTTAATTTTCCCCTTATTATGTGCGGACAGAATATTCGGTGGCAGTTGCTTCACCAGAGAGGTGTATGAAAAAGAAGTCAGAGATGAAGCTATATTAGTTAATGTTGGAGTAAACTGTGAGTGCTATTTTTTTTTGGGCAAATTCCCTTTTAAGTACCCATCGAATTTTAAACTTTCTGTTCAATACCTATCGAATTATTTTTTTCATGTTCAGTACCCATCTGTGAAAAATTGTGTGCTTAATACCCCCAAACAGTGAAATAGCGAAAATAACCTTTTCTCACAACAAAATTGGACATAATGATAACAGTTGGTATAATATTCAAATATGTTGGTATAATAACGACAACAGTTGGTATAATGTTCAGTTTTATTTGTATAAAATTATAATAACATTATTTATTGGTATAATAACAATAACAGTTGGTATAATAGCGACAACGGTTGGTATAATGTCCAGTTTTGTTTGTAAAAAATTAGAATAACATTATTTGTTGGTATAATAGTGATAACAGTTGGTATAATAACGACAACAGTTGGTATAATATCCAGTTTTGTTGATATAAAATTAGAATAACGTTATTTATTGATATAATAGTGTTAACAGTTGGTATAATAGCGATAACAGTTGGTATAATATTCAATTCTATTAGTATAATAGCGTTAATAGTTGGTATAATAGAGACAACAGTTGGTATGATGTCCAGTTTTGTTGGTACTAAACATGTGAAGCAATGTTATTTTTGTCTTTTCAACATTGACAAGGCCATTTTAGGTACTGAACAGGAAGGAATTCGCCAAATGGTACTGAACAGAAAGAAATAATTGAAGTGGTATTTAAGAGGAATTTGAAACTTCTATCGGGACTGATAAGGAATTTGCCCTTTTTTTTTCCAGTTGTATTTAGGTTTTACTATAGCTCCTCCCCATGTGTGAAGGTTATGGTGCTATTGTTTCATTCTTATTGTAATTATTGAATATTAGCCCTGAAAAAATGATTTCATATATATAGTAGTCGAGATCTGAATGAATACTTTTATAAGTGATTATGTCAATGGCCTTACCAAAACTTTCTAATCCTTATGTTTCTGCAAAAATTTGTAGCTTAAAGGCAAATTGGAGAGACGTCCCTCAACGAAACGAGCGCCAGATCACATCAGATTATCAGACTGGTATATGCTATTATATCTTGTCTTATATCTTTCAACTTCCCTTTTTCCTTTTTTTACTTTTCTTTCTAGATTGCTTTATGCCTCTCTCTCTCAAAGTGTCTTTAACTCATAAATTTATTGGAGGCTCTTGAGTGTGAGGCTCTCTCAATTGAGTTTTCGTCTTCTTTAGATCTCGCACTGGGTGAAGCTAGTGAAGTATTTGGCTCTTCTTTTACTTGCTCTATAATTGGTTGCTCCATGCTATTTTCTTCAAAGTGTGAAGTAAAGTTGTACTTGTCTTTGCATGTGATACCATCACATTCACCTTCTTCGTCGAATAACATATCTCGACGGAGAATATTAGCTTTACCTTTCACCGCGATACTGATTTCATCTCCAAAAACATCGTTGTCACTTACCGGCTCATTAAGCTCCGTGAACATGTTTCTTTTTCCACACACGTGCTTACTCGGATCAGTGTCTATGTACCATTTTCCTCTCTCAATATTCTTATGGGCAAGCAATAATACATTTTCTTCTTCTTGATTTTTATCTTCGACGTAGTTAGCCCTCTCTTCAAATTTATTTTTCTTTGGAACTCAACACTCGGAAGCATGTTGTCCAAACTTTTCGCAATTATAGCACTTTTTTTTTCGAAACGATAGCTTGAATTTCATAATAATAAACGTACAATGACTAAATAGTCCGACGAGGTCTCTCCGGTAACATCGAAATCCGGTAGAGAACAAAGGCTCACAAACGAGCAAAAGGAAATCAAAGCAAAATACAAACAAAAAAGAAAAAACCGACAGAAAGCGAGACACATGGTCTTAGACCGAGAACTAAAGAACCTATCACGAAAATGGCTATTAAGTCAAATTTACAACACTCTTCACTTTCTTGGATCTTTGATTTCAATGTCTCAAATTCATCGGACTAGAGTGTTGGATCCGAGACCGAATAAATCCGAATTCTTTAACCTTGATCGGATTTAAAGAGGCGTATAAAATAATGTAAATGCGGAATAGAAACTGTACCTGAATGTTCCATTGCGTTCGAACGGATGAAAACCGGGTATGTGGATCTTCCAAGTACGAGTACGTGAAACCCTTAGATCGGAGAAGAAGGGAATCCCGAAAAACTTTAGACGACGGCCACTAGGGTTTACTGGAGAGTGACGGTTGTGAATGTTTCGTTGTACTCCACTTAGGGACCACATCCATATATATTGATGTCATAATGGACTGAGCCGTAAATAAGCCCATCAGATATTTACGTTTCAGTCCCCAGGAATTCTACACATTATTAATTAACCCCACACATCTTATTTATTTGCGACAGACCCCTATAAATATAATTGATCACCAAATGGGTCTTTTAACTTAATTACAATATTTTGTATACGACTAATACCACAATACATGTACGTCTATATGTCCGAACGTTAACGATGCTTAAATACATAGTCAAATCATCCGAACCTAACATAGAGCTCCACAATGGGAGAGCAAGTTCCAACAAGGGAGAGAAAACTCTCGGCCCTGGGGCCAGGAGACCGGGAGACACGAGCTCCCGGCTCGGAGGCCGAGAGACTCAAGGTCAAATGGGACGGCGACCAGGATGACCGCAATTATAGCACTTAATATGTGATTTATCATACCTTGATTTTGAGTTACCTCTTCGATGACCTCTTGTTGAGTTATCTATTTTTGAAGATTATTGTTGGCATCATCGTTGTACCTTCAACCTTTTCCGTACCCATATCCACGACCTCCTCCTTGTTCTCCTCTCTGGCCTCGTCTGCACCCTCGTCCTTGATAATTTTCATTATTACCTTTATCTTTAGTTGAATCAACTTGGACCTTTAAGTTGTTCTACGATCCATTCCTTATTCTTTTTCTTTTCCTCACAGGCTTGTAAAGAGCCCAATAGTTTATTATCTAACTCCTTAGTTTCTTCTACGATTGCTACGATATGCTTGAATTTCGGATCTAACGAGCGAAGAATTTTCCCATGATTCTATTATCATCGATTTTCTCGCCATTTCTCTTCAGTTGATTAGTAATTGATAATACTCTCGAGAAGTAGTCTAACATAACTTCATCATGTTTCATATGTAATGTTTCAAACTCGACTCTTAAAGTTTGAAGATGTACCTTTTCTATCGAATTTGCACCCTTATACGAGATTTGATGCTTTTCTCATGCTTCTTTAGCAGTCTTTGCTTCCAAAATCTTTTTTGAAAGCATCATCGTCTAATCCTTTATAGATTAGATAGCGAAATTTGTTAAGAATATTTATTGTGTTCATCATTACTTTCCTCTTGTTATTGGTTAGTCTGTAAATACTAGATAGTCAGAGGACCAAATTGTAAATATATACCAAAAGCTGAAAGGTATATATATTCTCGGTCCTCATTTCTTTTCGGTAGGTTTTTGGAAAATTGTTTTACGCACGTAAAGTTTTGGTTTTAATCGAAAACTCATTTTGCAAAAAATTCTCTCTCCTTCGTTTATACTTTACGCGCGCGAAAACCTCACACACAACCAATCTTCGATCGAAAACTTTGTTGAAGACTGATTGATTATCATCGGATTTGCAGCTCGATAATCAATCAGAATTTGGATCCACACAGCCTCGATCAAGCTGCTCTGCATTTGATAAGGTTCGAAAATAGCTTCCGCGAGTTCTCTGTAAAGTTCGAACCGAGATTGTGTGTTAATTACTTGTGTTGATCGATTTCTGGACCTACAATTGGTATCAGAGCATACTTGCGTGATTGATAATTAGCTAATTGAGATTAATTTGCTTGAATTTGCTGTGTTTTTGATCGGAGACTATTCGACGTTCGAAAACTAAGCCAACACTGTTTTATCTAATTCACGGTTAATCTGTGTTAGATACTCTTAATTGAGTGCTAGGCATTGAGTTTTGTAACATTACGTTCGATATTTTGATGTCAATTAGCTTAAACGAGGCATAGATTGATCAAATTGACTGTTTCTGATAGTTTACGCATGATGAACTTGGTTTGTGAATGATGAACTAGGTTACGATCGTAGAACAACGATTAAAATCTTAAATAACTGTCATTTTGAGCTGTTTACGAGCGTTGATGATCTGTTTATACAGCTAAGTCAACGAAGTAACTTTACGGTCAACGCATAGTTTACGGGTATAAGTTTGCTCATCTCAGAGTTTACGAACGATTTTCTATCGTAAACCTAGCTAAACTGTGTTTACGATTCACTGAATCATAGATTATCAGTGTTTACGAACGAATCTCGATCATAAACATCTGAAATCTAGTTTACGTGTCCTCTTCAATCGTAAAGTGTCAAATTGACGTTTACGAATCTGTGGTGATCGTAAACTTCTAAAACCCTGTTTACGAATAGTTTTCATTCGTAAAAGCATACTGTTTGGGTTTACGAATAATATTCGATCGTAAATCTTTCTAAAAAGATTTTACGAACCATTTGTAATCGTAAACCTTCTAATTTACGAACCCGTAAGTTTGCGAATCCCTGTCAATCGTAAACCATTTTAGAATTAGTCTTCGAGAACTATTTCATTCGTAAACCTCATCCGCTCACGTTTACGAATCATTTACGTTCGTAAACTACTCAAAGCTCAGCGTTTACGAATCAAATCCATTCGTAAACCTTATCTTGTCTATAGTTTACGAATACATTTCGTTCGTAACTATCATTTACAAAGCTCAGCATTTACGAATCAAATCCATTCGTAAACCTTATCTTGTCTATAGTTTACGAATACATTTCGTTCGTAACTATCATTTACGAAACCTCAGCGTTTGCGAATCAAATTCATTCGTAAACCTTATCTTGTCTATAGTTTACGAATAAATTTCGTTCGTAACTATTATTTACGAATCCTTAGAGTTTACGAATCCAACTCTCACTCGTAAACTCACAGAGTTAAAGGTTTACGAATCAGTTGTCAATCGAAACAGTTTACGAATATCAGTTATTCGCAAACTAAAGTGTCAGCTCGCAAACATATATTCATATTAAAACCCGTATATTAATACTTGATATTTCTCTTATAAAAGCCAATTCAATCGAAGCAAGACAATCAAGAATCTCAACACAACACAAATGGATGCATACGCACTAGGAAATGACATGAGGCCACCAATCCTTAAGAGAGGAGAATACAATGTATGGAAGAATCGATTCCTAAATTTCCTTGAAGGAAAAGATCTAGCAATAGGAATGCTAACTTCTATTCAAGAAGGACCAGCTATGTTTTGGAAGATCATAGCTGGAGACCCCGATAATGACCCTCCAATCCAAGAAACTCGAATGAGAAAAACTCCTAGTGAATACACTGAAGCAGAGAAAATAAGAGCTAGGTCTGACATACAAGCTAAAACTTACCTACTTCAAGCCATCCTGAATGACATCTATATGCAAATAGATAACATGTCGACTGCTAAGGACATGTGGGATGAAATCAGCCGAATGATGCAAGGCACAGAGGTGGGTGTCAAAGCTAAGAAAGCAAATACCTTAACCGCATATGACTCATTCAAGGCAAGAACCGGTGAAGAACTTCAAGACACTTATCAACGCTTCCTCACACTTATCAATGAGATGCGGAAAATTAATATCCATAAGACAAATATGAAGATTAATATAAGGTTCCAATCCTCTCTACTACCCGAGTGGAAGAAGCTAGCTACTCAAATAAGGCAAAACAAAGATTTGGACGACATGAACATTCATGCCGTATTTGACAACCTTCCTCAACACATTGAAGATGTGCATGAAAGCAAAAGCAAGGAAGCTCAAGAATCAGTTGCCCTTATTACTGACAAGAAGCTGATGAAAGTCTCTAAGTCCAACAAGAAGATCATCCTAACCTCCTCTTCTGATCAAGATGACGATGACTCGGACCAAGAAATCAAAGACATGAAAAAACAGCTAGCCCTCATCACTCAAATGATGAAGAAAAAGTTTTATAGAAAGAAATCTTCTTCGTCGTCAAATGGGCAAAGAACCTCAACTTCCAAAAATAAAGGAAGTGTGCCTGAAACCTCAGAAGCTAGAACAGCCCCCGAGCCTCAAAAATGCTATAACTGCGGCAAAGTGGGTCACTTTGCAAACGAATGTCGCCAGCCAAAGAAGAAGAACACAAATTACTATGCCAAGAAGCTCCAACTTTCCAAACAAAAGGAAGCTGGAGTGGCATTAATGGCTGAACAAGACCATTGGCTTGAAGATACCACAGAAAGCGACACCGAGAACTTTGCCTTAATGGTCAAACTTGAAGACGAGGACCTCGAGGATGAACAATCCCCTGACTCAAACACAGTCGCATCAGACGCAAACTCTGAGGTAAATTCTTCTAGCTCTGCTCTTTCCTTGAATATCTCTGACTTTAAACTAAAACTAAAACAAATAACTAAAGAGAGAAGAACAATTAAACTTTAAAGGAAAGATTATCCAATAATGAAGCCGTCTTAAGAAAACATTTACTAGCAGAAGCTGATCTTAGAATACAACTTCAAATAGCAAATGAAAAAATATCTAATACTGAATCGAAAGCTAAATACAATGAAAACAAAATACAAGAATTAACAAAAAGCCTTAATGCTAGTGATGCTGAAAATCAAAGTCACTTATCACAAATTAAATTTCTTACAGACGAGCGAAAACAACTATATGCCAGAATTAAAGAACTAGATGATATTATTATCAAATATGGACATACTGAGCAAACAATATACTTAAATAAACCAAGACTAGTTGATTTTTATAATCCTTACAAAGGGTTAGGATTTACTAACCCATGCAACCTACAAAAAGCACGAAGAAAACAATTATACCAGTATGGACATGTGGACATAGGGTTGATGGACCTGATGCTTTTCACAAGTGCGGGAGAAATTAATGCCATCGAAGAAGAAAAGAGATATAAGAAAGCTAAAACTGAAATCTCCTACGATTATAAGGAATTAAACGAAAGTTACAAAACACGAGTAATATCTTCTGGTAATGAGAATGTAACTACTTATCCAATAAACAAAGATGACTTGTTAAAAGAAGAGAACAAGACAGAAGATAAAAAGTCAAATACATACATACCTGCTAAAATAAAAAAGATTGTGGACTTAGAATCTACTCTTGAAAAGGAAAGGAAGACATTCTATGACGAGAAAATACGTCTATTAAAACAAATTGAAGATCTTAGAAATCTCGATACTTCTTCCAAAAGGATGCATATTAAAAAGGAGTTATCTTCTTCTAATTCGTCTCCAAATGAACTAGCAGGGGAAGTGACGAAATTAAAGCTGAAGGCAAAGGCAAAGGCAAAATCCGTAAAGAAGAAAAGAGAAAAGGAAGTCAAATTAGAGCCTAAGTGGAAAATAAAAGAGCTCTCTAACTCTTCTTCTTTAGATAAGAAAAGTACCTTAGTCCAGTCATGTAATGTTGTTTCTTCTTCGATATTAAAGCTAAATACTATCAAGAATATAGATTCTCAAAGCCTTAATTCCCAACGAAAAATACAACAATATAGAATTAAGGAAATCTCCAAAGAAAAGGAACCCGCCAAGAATGAACAACGCAAAACAAAAACAGACAGTCAAACTAGAAGTAAAACAAAGAAGATAGCTCATCCGAAAATTGCTAAAGAACACACACCAAAGAGGGTAGCTAAATCAAAAGCTTCTAGTGAAATAAAAGAAACTTGGGTGATCAAAAGAGATAAGAAACAACAAACCCAATTAATTAAGAAATGGGTACCAAAAACTAAGTTTGCTCCAAAATTAGACTTATTCACTAACATTGTTACTAATCCCATGTTTGCATGGGACACTGAATCAACTTAGATTCTTCATCTGCAGAACCATCATGTGTGGTACCTAGACTCGGGTTGCTCCACACACATGACTGGACACAAAGCACTGCTGAGCAACTACATCGAACGATTCGGCGGTAAGGTTCGTTTTGGTAACAATGACTCTGCTTCTATATTAGGCTATGGTAGCTTAGTTCTAGAAAACTTTTCCATTCAAGACGTGTCATATGTTAAGGGTTTGAGTCACAATCTGTTTAGCATAGGACAATTTTGTGATAAAGGCCTTGAGGTCAACTTTAGAGCTAAACAGTGCAGCATAAATGACTCAATGGGACAGACGTTACTTGTCGGTTCCAGAAAATCAAATCTTTACACAATAGATTTGAAAACAGTCAAACCCTCAACAACTGTTTGCTTGTTGTCAAAGGCTTCTTTACAACAAAGCAACCTATGGCATCAACGTCTCTCCCATTTAAACTTTAAGACTTTAAATAAGCTGCAAGCTGAACAGTTGGTAAAAGGCTTACCAACTCTTCGATTTCAAAAAGAACATTTGTGTGCAGCTTGTGAATTAGGAAAGATGAAAAGAACGTCACATAGGACAAAACTGTTTCCCTCTACTTCACAACCTTTAGAAATGATACATATGGATCTGTGTGGACCTATGCGTATACAAAGTATAAATGGTCGGAAGTATATCCTAGTTATTGTTGACGACTACTCTCGCTATACGTGGGTAAAATTCCTAAGGACCAAAGATGAAACACCAGAAGTGATTAAAACATTTGTGAACACAACTCAGAATTTACTTCAAAGTAAAATTCTGATTATCCGTACTGACAATGGGACAGAGTTCAAAAATAATGACTTAAGTCAATTTTATGAGTCCCTTGGTATCACTCAACAGTTCTCAGCCCCTATAACTCCTCAACAAAACGGTGTTGTTGAGCGCAGAAATAGGACTCTAGTGGAAGCAGCTCGCACTATGCTTATATTTGCTTACTTCCACATTTCTTATGGGCTGAAGCTGTAAATACAACTTGTTTTACTCAAAACCGCACGATAATTCATAAGCGGTTTGGTAAAACTCCTTATGAGTTAATAAACCAAAGAATTCCAAGCCTTTCCTTTCTTAAAGTCTTTGGGTGTATTTGTTTTATCAAAGACAGTAGAGACAATAGGAGTAAACTAGATCCCAAAGCCATTCAAGGCATATTTGTAGGATATTCTTCTAGTTCTAAAGCCTACCGAGTTTATCTCAAAGAAAATAGAACTATTATAGAAAGCATAGATGTAACATTTGACGAACCTACCTCAATGGCTCTTGAACAACACGGTTCAAGACCCGCGCCTCCAGTGGGAGCTTCTGATCAAGGCCAATCAGAACCTGTTCCTACTGGAAAGTTGACAAAAAGTCAACAACCTAATAACTCAGAAGTTCTTTCTGAATCTGAGTTACAAGACTTAATTGAATTAGATTCACTATTCGATACTGTCTATAGGAATAATAACAACATACCTGATGTCCAAACTCTAGATGAGGACATTCCTATCCCCACTGAATCTAACACTTCAAATGATGACATTACTGAATCATTTGACAATACCTCCCCTATAGGTTCTACATCAGTAAACGAAACTCCTGTTTCCTCACCAAATCCCCCTCTGAACGATGAGACGTTCAATCCAAATTTGGAAACGTCTCAAGCAATACAAAGTCCACCTATAACCTCTGAACTCCCAACTGAGGAAAGCTCCACACCTCAACAACATAAATGGACAAGAGCTCACCCTATCTCCCAAGTTATAGGAAACGTGACTCAAGGTTTTAGAACTCGAGCTTCAACTTCAAATGACTGCTTATATTCTTGTTATCTTAGTCAAATAGAACCTACCAAAATAACAGAAGCCTTATCCGACTGAAATTGGATAATAGCCATGCAAGAGGAGATAAACCAATTTGAGAGCTTAAATGTGTGGACATTAGTACCAAGACCTAAGGGTAAAACTATCATAGGTACAAAATGGATTTTTAAAAACAAGCGAGATGAAGATGGAATTATAATAAGAAATAAGGCAAGGTTGGTTACAACCAACAAGAAGGCATTGACTATGACGAAACATATGCACCAGTCGCCAGAATAGAATCTATACAACTGTTCCTAGCATATGCCCGAAGGACGTTAAAACAGCCTTTCTAAACGGACGTTAAAACAGCCTTTCTAAACGGAATTCTTAAGGAAGAAGTTTATGTCTCTCAGCCCGAAGGATTCCTAGATAAGGAAAATCCTGATTATGTCTATAGGTTAGACAAGGCCCTATACGGACTCAAACAAGCCCCTCGTGCTTGGTATGATGTCATGTCCCAATTTTTAGTTGAATCAGGGTTCACTAAAGGACATATAGACACAACCTTATTCTTTAAAAATCACGGTTCAGATATTATGCTAATTCAAATTTATGTAGACGACATTATTTTTGGTTCTACGAATCCAAAACTATGTGAGAAATTTGGTAAGCTGATGACTAAAAAGTTTGAAATGAGCATGATAGGAGAGATGAATTTCTTTCTTGGATTGCAAATCAAACAATTACCAAATGGAATTTTTATATGTCAGACTAAGTATATCCATGACCTATTGAAAAAATGTGGTATGGATAATTGCTCATCAATTCCTACCCCGATAAGTATTACATGCAAATTAGATTCAGACCCATCTGGGAAGTCGGTAGATAATACAAACTATCGAGGTATAATTGGCTCATTGCTTTATCTGACATCTAGTAGACCAGATATTATGTTTGTTACATGTCTTTGTGCAAGATTTCAGGCTAATCCGAAAGAATCTCATCTTGCCGCTGTTAATAGAATCCTCCGATACCTCAAAGGAACACCCACACTAGGTCTATGGTACCCGAAAAATTCTACGTTTAACCTTGTTGGCTACACTGACGCTGATTTTGCAGGATGTAGAATGGACAGGAAAAACACTTCAGGAGGAGCACAGTTTCTTGGGGACAAACTGGTAAGTTGGTCCTCCAAGAAACAAAATTGTGTTTCTACTTCAACAGCTGAAGCAGAATATGTTGCTGCTGCCAACTGCTGCTCACAAATACTGTGGATGCGTACACAACTACACGACTATGGGTTTGATCTAAATAGTGTTCCCATTTACTGTGATTCTAAAAGTGCTATTGTCATTACTTGCAATCCTGTGCATCATTCACGTACAAAGCACATTGACTTACGTTATCATTTTATTAAGGATCATGTAGAAAAAGGACATATAGAATTACACTTTGTGTGCACGGAATTACAGCTTGCCGACTTATTTACGAAGGCATTGGATGAAAAACGATTCCAATTCCTAGTCTCTAAGTTAGGCATGCTTAATTTCTCTACTTGATAAAATGCGTCATCTTTATTTTTTTTTGTCTTTGTTTTCATATGTGATGTCTAGTCTCTAAGTATGCAATTTTTTTTTATATAGATCAAAATATTAACATTTGAAAACTGCCCTCACTAATTGAGGGGGAGTACTTATATTTCACCAGGGAGCTAAAATTTTTTTTTAATACCACATTCTACTATTGAGGGGGAGTGAATGATGATATAGAGTACGAAGGAGTTCTAACCAAGAGAGATTAAAAAAAAAAAAAGTTTACGGCTTTTACTTTACTTTTATTCTCATTCGTAAACTTTCAATTTAACGTTTTCTTACTTTACGAACGATTTTCGTTCGCAAACTTTAATTACCTATGTGTTTACTGTTACCATTATTTTCTCTTTCTAAAAATCCTTTTCTCTCTCTTCGAAAAACCCCTCTTTCGCAAATCTCCAAATCCCTTCAAAATCCTTTTGATCTCCTCGCAAAATCACTCAAACTAAAAGCCTACTACCCTTAAATCTTCACTCACTTCGGTAGGTTTACGATTTATGCGTCTAATGAGTGTTTTTAAGCTTCGATTCCGTTCGTATTTTGATGTACTCATGATGCAATCGATGTTTTAAAGACTGTATTTGATGATTTTGTGTTCGAATGATGTATTTGATTACTTAAATGATCTCTATGTTGCTTAATCTGAGTGTTCTTAAGGCCAAGTTTATGATTACGAACCCTGTTAGTGTTTACGAATGATGAATGAATGTTTGCGAATGATGAATATGTTTACGACTAATGAAAGCTACTATTCACCGTGTATGTTTACGATCGTACTTATACTGTTTTCTCTTTAAATGGTTTACGTGTGATTTTCATTCGTAAACATAGTTTTATCGTAAACTAACTAGTATTGTCTCAGGATAAACAACGGTTTACGAATGATTTTCATTCGAAAACCATATGTCTGTCGTAAACTTCTGGAATCGTAAACTTTTCGAATCGTAAACTTTTCGAATCGTAAATCTTTCGAATCGTAAACTTTTCGAATCGTAAACTTTTCGAATCGTAAATCTTTCGAATCGTAAACTATCAAACTATTGTTCTTCGAGTCTCAGTCGTAAAAGGTCTATATCGTAAATCATATATTACTGTTTCAGGTTTTAAGAGGTTTACGATCGAAATTCATTCGTAAACGTCACTTCATCGCAAACTAAAGCGTACTGTTTTCAGCGCTTAAAGGTTTACGAATGATTTACGTTCGTAAACAGGGCCTTATCGTAAACTTTCCCTACTGTTTTCCACGCGTTTCACAACTTATGATCGTAAACTTTACATACTGTTTACGGCGCGTTATACTTTACAAAGGTTTACGATTCAACACTTAGAAAATTTTTAATTTTACTCAAACGCTTCCTGTTATTCGCAAAACATGTTTACGGGTCTCAATACTTAGAATAATTTTCAAAACATTTTTTTTGCGAAAAACAGAGTATAAAACAGAGTAAAAACAGAAACCAAAACAGAACACGAAAACAGAGTTTACGAAAGCAATAATATAAATATTCAAACTATTGACAATAACACTACTAATATGTTTCATGTCTTCCATAGATCGCATGGCTCATCAAACAACAGAATATCTCTTACACGAAAGGGAGTCATGGTTGCCAATCAAAGACAATAATTTCCAACTGGACCCGGCCACATACAAAGGACCAGACGCAATTATTCTTTCCATTCTTCAAGGACACCCTCTTTGGCCGGCATTCAACAAAACTGCCACGGTTCCAATTGTCTATGTGCAACAATTTTGGGCAGAAATGAAACGAAGAATTTCCACGGACAACTCCATATACTACGAAACATATCTCGAGAATGTCCGTCTCAATATACCAAAAGATTTTGTTCGACGACTTTTGGAGCTACCTTGCTATGAAGCCTACGAAGACTTCGCCTCTGAAGAAGAACTAATAATCGACATGAAGATTCTAGGCCATGGCGAACCCCTGACAAAGACGGCAGGATTTCAACAACAGCTCCTACCTCATCCATGGAAGACCCTATTCAGCCTGGTCAACAAGTGCTTCTCTCCAAAGCACACAGGCTTCGACAGATGCAACATCAACATTTTGCGGATTCTACACGGCATAGTGTACAACAAAAAGTACGACTATGTCCAACTTATCTGGAACGATCTCGATCATCAGCTGCACACTCGAGATCGTACAAAGAAGCCGCAGTATGTCTCGTACCTGTGATGGTTCTCCATTCTCATCCGAAGATTCATGGATGCCATCTCAACCATCCCAAACACCCAGCCTTGCGAGGATTTCACCCCGCCAAAGATCAAGTTTTTCCAAAAGGAAAAGGAAAACCCATTCCTCAAACCGATGGCCATTCCTGAGTACTTACTACAAATGGCGGCAATGGCTGCTACATACCGACAACGCCATCGCATTGCAACTCCTCCCATGGCTCAGACAAACCCCTCTGAACCTAACCCCGGGAGTACCAGCCAAAGAGAGGGTGAGGGGTCAGTGAGTGAAACGGTCACCATCACTCCACCAACTACGGTGGTGACCGTCCCTATAGTCACTTCACTACCTAGGACCACCCCTATAGGTACAAGCACTGAAGTCTTTGTGACCAGTGCTCGGGTAGAAGTCGCCGCGTCAGGTCCGACGGCGCATGCACAACCTGCCTTAGACCATTCAACTGTCTCCCAACAGACAGTTGTCTCAGATATGCACGGGGAGCCACGTACGCTATCCCTGCTTCATTCTGAGGCAGCGGGTATTGAATCAGGTGGTACCCAGCCCCAAACCACCGCACCTTCTTTGACCACTTCGAGTCTAGTGTCCATCCTCCCAAATTTTTTTGATTTTACTAGGACACAGCCTCTTTTTGCCACCACCCCTCTTGGTCTTCGTGACCAAGACAGAATCTCCATAGATGCTTCTATACAAGAAGTCCTTCGAGGATTGGAGAGAAGTCCTGCCACGGTCAACCCCACGACAGCTGTGACCGCAAGCCGTGCGGTGGATACTTTCAACACTGTCACGTCAACGGTGCGCCTAAGTGGCCCCGGAGGTGACTTACCCTACATGACAGAGTCCCGCTTCGAGGAACGCCTGGCGTCCGCTCTGACTTCATTCAAGGATTCCTAGATGCCAGAAGTACGTGCTGCTATAACCGCAGCCGTTCAGGACAAAGGGAAAGCCCCCGTCCTCGAACCTGCTCTGTCATCACCACCTCAGATTCCCATCCTTCCCTCGCCACCATCATTTCCCAATCCATACACCATGCCTCTTCCTGAGCTACGGGATATTCTTATGTCCCGGCTCATGTCAGAAGACGTAACCCCTGACATGATTGAGCTCTTGAAGAGAATTCAATCCCCATCACCACAACCACCACCGACTACATCTTGCCGTGACGAACCTCAGGGTTCCAAACGACGTCATGACGATCCAGACAACCCGGATCGCCCTGAGGGGGAGAAGAGGCCCCGCGTCACGCAAGCCACCACAACCCAAACCACTAAATCAACCACCCCATCCACCTCTTCAAAAGGCCGTACAAGGTCAACACCACGAACAACCAGACAACGGCCTTCCTCTCCACCAGTCCAAACCTACCAAGAAGCACCGGCAGCAGCCTTCAGGCCTTCTCAGACACATCTAGAAGCTGCTGGAACCTCCTCCTCCCTGCCTGACGTCGACCTACACGAGGTGATCGAAGAGTACGTGCTCCAAGATCAACCATCAAAAAGGGCAGAAACGGATGATGAGACTGCACTAAGAATGCTGAAGATCAGAGATCTAATCAAGCAGTCCATCTTCAACATCTTCCAAATGGAGCCGTTAGAAATTACAGAAGGAGAAGACTACAATACCGAACCACCCAAGCTCCAAGAGGCTATGACCAAAAATGTCGACCCACAACCTCGACTATCAACAGGGACTCGACAATTAGAAACAGTCTGGGAGAACAGAACAGTTGTAGTTCCTTTTCTAGAAGATATTCGGCACCGGATTTGGAGAAGGGAGGAGAAAATAAAGAAGCTTGATGAACTAAATCTGCGGGGCCTTACGCATCCCAAAGGGACGGAAGCAAAAGCATATCTATATATGCTGGCACAGAAGTTCGTAAATCCATTGAGGGACCGCAGACAGGACCAAATGAGGATCAGGGACAAAGGAAAAGTCATGGACTTAGTTGAGGTCGAGCACCACAGCTATGGCCGAAGTGTTCAATTCCCGATCTTTATCGTCAAGTTCGTTGATTTCGATTCAGCCAGAGAAAGAGTCGAGAGGATTTCGGAAGCTGACTTGCCACTTCTGCGTTTCCAAGACATTATCAACATATACGGATTCTACAGGAAGTTCACCCTGAAGGAATACCGTTATAAACTCGGATTGGACGCGCTGAAGAGGCTGATGCTAAGGCAAGTCAAGTATTATGCTGCTCAAGACCTTCAGATTGGAATAGAAAATAATATGAAGAAGGTCAACCTGCCAGGCCCAAGCAACCGAACAGCTTCAGCTCATGGGTTTGAACTCAATTTCATCTTCACCGAACCCGAGCTGTCTGTAATCTACGAAGACTTAGAAGACCAGAAAAGAGTGATGCTCATGTCAGAACTAAACATGTATTGCGATGGGACACTCAAGAAGGTTCTTCAAAGTCTACGTCAGAAACTGGATGGCCTGCAGAGAGTGGAGCAACCAAAATCTGAATTAGATCTCGAAGAAGAACGTCTTACCGAGAAAGTCATCACTGCCATTGAAGAAAGGCTCAACTTGAGAAACAACATCAGGCAGTTTGAGATAATTCTCGGTCTACGCAAATCCTTCTACCTTCGAGATCGCCCAAGGACAAGAGGACGAGGTACTAAAAGAAGAAGATGAACACAAAGGGGGAGATTGTTAGGAATATTTATTGTGTTCATCATTACTTTCCTCTTGTTATTGGTTAGTCTGTAATACTAGATAGTCAGAGGATCAAATTGTAAATATATACCAAAAGCTGAAAGGTATATATATTCTCGGTCCTCATTTCTTTTCGGTAGGTTTTTGGAAAATTGTTTTACGCACGTAAAGTTTTGGTTTTAATCGAAAACTCATTTTGCAAAAAATTCTCTCTCCTTCGTTTATACTTTACGCGCGCGAAAACCTCACACACAACCAATCTTCGATCGAAAACTTTGTTGAAGACTGATTGATTATCATCGGATTTGCTGCTCGATAATCAATCAGAATTTGGATCCACACAGCCTCGATCAAGCTGCTCTGCATTTGATAGGGTTCGAAAATAGCTTCCGCGAGTTCTCTGTAAAGTTCGAACCGAGATTGTGTGTTAATTACTTGTGTTGATCGATTTCTGGACCTACAAAATTTCCTGTCTCTCATTATCAAATCTCACAAACTATTCTTTTGAGTTTCAGTCATAGCTTCTTCATTCTCTGGTCCGAATTAGCCTTTCTCCACGATCTTCCACGCATCTTGAAATCTAAGGAGAGCCTTCATCTTGATACTCTAACTGTCGTAGTTGTTCTTGTTGAGTGTCGGAAATTAGAAGTGTTATCATGTTGCTCGCCATTGTTCAAGGATCTTCAAGCTCTTGTACCACTTTGTTGGAAATAGAAATTTTATCGGAAGAGAGGGATTCGATATGGAAGGCTAGCGTTTAGAGGAAGAGGCTTTTGTATTAAACTTCACTTGTTACAACTTTGCTTGATACAAATACTAAGGACCTCACCCCTATTTATACTAGTTCCACCTCCTTACTGTGTTGCTAATATTTAGCCAATGCATCATAATTTAGATAATACTTCCTAATAAATATCTAGTTCTATAAGGTTCTATAGAGTTTTATCCATAAGCTTACGATATTGCGCTAATAATTCTCTTATGCCAAAAAGCCCATAACTTAATTAGTTAAAACTCAATTCAAGTTTATATTTTCAGCAATCTAATCATTCACTCCTAACTGTTATTGCTCTAATATTATTTGTACGCACATCAATGTTGTTTCTTACTGTTGAAAGATCGATGTAAATCAGGATTGGGAGTTGATAAAGTACAAATTTCAAGAAGATAGATTAAATTTAAATCATGCATTGTGACAAATCAAAATCTCAGATTTATGGCGATAAAAAAAGACTTGCGTTTGACGATGAAAAGAAAGGTTCACGGACACTTGAGCCTTCCACCTTTAGTAGTCATTCCCATATAGCAGTTGCCACACAATTCCTTGTATCCGTATGGTCCCGGTGGAACACATTTGCATCTCTCGCAGCACGCCAAGCAAGCTCTCATGCATATGTTCTTCCTCGAGTGCAGCTTGCATCTCTCTCCGCATGGAGGAATGCAATCTGCATGTTTTTTTTTTAATTATTTTTGTAACATGCATGTAAATGCAGGAATTAAGTAATTAAGAGAGACGTACCAAGCCTTGATCTTGGTCTTGTGGGCTGAGGAGGAGGTGATGGAGCTTTTGCGGGCGAAGGGGGTGAGCCCGTAACTGGCCGTTCAAGGGGTGGAGGCAACACCTTGGCCAACGGAGACCCTTTGACAACCGCCGCTGGAGATGGTGGTGGCGTTGACATCTGATCATAAGCAGGATTTTCGTTGGGGGCTGATGCATGGACCTAAGAACGACAAAACTAAACGATTAACTAGCTCTACTACGCAAGGCAAGACACACACACACACACTCGAGCAGACGTTACTGTTGGGTTTTCGGCTTTTGGGCCTTTGGGCCCAAAAGTGGGTAATTGGCCCAAATGTCAAAAACATATTGGTTTTATTAAATCGAGAAGTCATCGTCCGTCGAAACTCGAAATTGATGAAAGATTCATAATCTACGTTTCGAGGGGAATCTATCGAATATTAATTTGCTCAAAACCGATGTCGGGTGAATGAGAAATTAATTTTTAATCTCGGCCCAATAATATTAATGAATAAGATGATGGTGTAAAAGAGGGGATCAAAAGTCCCACATTGGAAAAACATCTCAAGTTTCTCCACCTTATATATAGATACACATCATAAGTTATCAAACAAGTGGTGAGTCCAAGGAGATGGGTTCAAGGGCCCGTGAGCCCGAACCCGAGCCCTTGCGCGCGGCCCGCTAGCCCAAGCCCATACTCGGATTTAAATTTATGCTCCGGTGACGTGGCACCGATGATGACGTGGCACCGGTGGTGACGTGTCGTCTACGTGGCAAGGTGGGGCGATGACGTGTCGTCCACGTGGCACGCAGTGTGGCGATGATGCGGCAGTATTGGTGACGTGGCGGACTTGATGACGTGTCAGTGACACAAAGGCGAGAAGGACGACGTGGCGCTGACGCAGGGCCACGTGAGACGACAATGAGGTGGATCGACCCGTTGGGTCGATGGGGCGCACCGGTTCGCGAATAGAGAGAGGCATTGGGAATGCCCGACCGGACCCGAAACCCGCGGTTCGGTCCAATGGGTCGCATCAGATGGGGTGTGATCTGGATCGTTGGACCCAGATCTGACGGCTAGATTAAATCTGATCAAATGGTGTTGTGACTATTCACAAATCAGCCCCTGCCCAGAAGTTGCAACTCTTTGCAGATTCTTCCCAGGTTACTTGAAAACCTATAAATAGCCCCCAGAAGCATTGGAAAATATATTCAATTCACTCCCAAGCATTTCAGCATACTCACATCCCATCCCCGAGTTCCCGAGCAAGAAATTCCTGAGTTTCGAGTACGATTCGCCGGAAAACTCGAGTCGTTGTGCTGCGATAAAGAGTTAGAAGTCGTTGTATCTTGGGGACGATCGCCGTAAACCCGAGAGCACGTGAATATCGGGGTGATATCGTCTTACGGACAGCGTATACAATACGCGCCTCGACTTATCCTCAGACGAAGCTCTGATCAATATCCCGTCACCGACCAGACGCATCACCGGAATCAACAGTTACAATACCATGGTGTTGATTAGAAGGGAACAAGCAAGGACGAGGAGAGCAGATAATTTTGAAGCGGCCATTTCTGCTCTGGAATACAGTGATATATGATTATGCACAGCTATATTTATATAGTGCGGCTGTGTGTAGTCCAACCAACGTGCATATACCTCGCTGGTTTTGGTTAATTAAACCCTAAATCGTATATATTATCAAATCGGCATGGGCATCCAGTTGGTTGTTAGGTGGAAGTAAAATTGTAATGGAAACGGTTCATTCATTCTAATATAATAAAAGTCACCGTCGTTAGGACAATATAATATGTTAACTGTTGGGAATTGTGACCCAAAACTCATGAATTCGATGACGGAAATGGATCGTGACAGAGGCGTTCATGGCCACGTGCAGAGGCCTTCACGGCCATGACAGAGGCGAGCAGCATGGCTGCCAAGGGAGCCCGACATGGTAACGGCCGTGACCATGTCTGCATGAAGCCGTGAAGCATGGCTGGGAGCAAGTCTGAGGCGCGCGAAGCTCATTCGAAAGCGGGAAAACGTCACGGCCGTGAAAACCCATGTACGAGGCCGTGAAGCGCGACAGAAGGTGTAGAATTCGAGCCCCGATTGTGTCACGGCCATGACGAGGTTGGTTAGAGGCCGTGACGCATGACAGTTTTCTTGAAATCAGTTAGAGTGGTTTTGGGAACCGACTAGGAACCTTCTAGACCTATTTCTAAGTATTTATAGGTCAAATTAGCTCGACTTTTATATAGAGAAAATAGAGAGTAAGTTGCAAACTTGTAATCTCTGAGAATCGTTCGAAATAAAAACAAAAGATTGATCCGTGGACGTAGACTCAAAAGCGAGTCGAACCACGTTAATTCCCCTGTTTTTCTGGTTTTCTATTCTCTGTTTTTCGAGCGTTTTAGCTATCAAGATCGAATCTTTCGACTTGATCGTCATACACCCACGAAAGAACGCTAAGAGTCGAACCTAAGAGCGCCGGATTCTCAACATTAACAAAAAAAAAAAAAGAGCATTAGCATCTCAAAATAGATACTACCTAAACCCTGGATTCTCGCGACTTATGTCACATGATATATGTTTAACATAAATCAGTGATCACGTTGTATCTATCATTAATCTCTGTTGTCGTCACGTGAGATGTTTCCATGAAGCAGTTTAGCTGTTATTGTGGGATAAAAGGTCATTGTTTTCTCACACCAAAGCTTCGATATGTGTTATTACGATTTACGAATCGCATCGTTGGCCAATGATCAAATTAATATTTTCACTACGCAAATCCGACCAATATATTGTTGGATTTTTTACTATATGGGTCACTCGGTCATAGTTGAGTTGATTAGCCCAAAAAAAGTCCAAATTAATCGGAAATCGAGAAGGCATTGTTAAATAAAACTAATAAATGATAAAGATGTAAAATTTACGTTTCGAAGAGAATTTATTGAATATTAATTTGCTCAAAGTTTTCTTTTTTAATGTTGGACTAAGAAAGAGATGTTAATAAATTAATGGCTAAAATGCATAAAACCCCTCATGTGGTTTCGCTGAAATACACAATACTACTTTATGATTTTTTTTGATTACGTGAAACACCCATGTGATTTAGCTTAAATGCACAACACTACCTTATGGTTTTTTTTATTACGTGAAACTCCCTTATGGTTTTGAAAACATAGCACCGTACTCCTCGACCAACAGTTCCTGCTCGAGATTGCGTGACACGTGCTCTTAATGCGGCTAGGATCAGCTATGGCCATGTCTTTTGGTCTGAAATGACCAAAATAACCTCAAACAAATATCATCTTCTCAAATAACATCAAATAAACTTAAATACCTACTTGAGTGAAGGCTGTAAATGGAAATTGGGGCCACATATGAGCAAGCATGGTTGCTGCGAGTTCCGACATTGAAGCGAGATTGTGCTTAAGTTAAGACAATTAAGCTGCATATTGTGAGTTGGGTCGAGACATTCCTCTCTTTACCTATGCTTTTCAGCGACTTTTTCGATTTTGTGTGTTGTGTTGTAAGCTGCTTTTACGCTGCATTTTGTTCGATTGTGATCTACCTGCATATTGTAAATTATGTGAAAGTTTTGCATTTATAGGTTCTGCTTTTTTATGTTCTGCACTATTAAAGCTCTGCATATTTTTTCATCTTTTATGTTGTAATTTTTGTTACCAACAGGATGTCTTCTACTTCAACGAATTCTATGAAAATGGAATTGAGATACAAAAATCACAGATGTAAATGTGGCAGAGTGGCTGCGATTAGAGTAGTTGGTGTCAGGAACCGAAACCAAAACATTATTTCATAGGTTCATGCATTTATATGACTATATGTGTAATGCATTTTTATTATGAGGTTTGATTAAAGTGATAGATTTAGTTTCATATATTATACAGAAGAGAATCAGAAACTAAGTATTTTATCGAAAAGACAAGGTACCGAAAACTGCAGGTACCGAAAATTATTAAATTCAAGATACCAGAAATTGTATATTAGGTACCAAAAACTTTTTCTGTACCGAAAACTATTAGGTACCGAAAACTTCTTCTGTACCGAAAACTATTAGGTACCGAAAACTTCTTCTGTACCGAAAACTATTAGGTACCGAAAACTTCTTCTGTACCGAAAACTATTAGGTACCGAAAACTTCTTCTGTACCGAAAACTATTAGGTATCGAAAACTTCTTCTATAACGAAAACTATTAAGTACCGAAAACCTCTCCTATGCCGAAAACTTAAAATACCGAAAACTATTTGCATATCGAAAAGTTTATTGTACCGAAACTTAAATATCGGAAACTAAGATGGTATCGAAAACTTTCTCAAGTAAATACCGAAATATTTCTTATACTGAAAACCTTAAGGAAGAGATACCGAAAACTTGGATAGAATGATGATACCAAAAACCTTCTATTATGCACAAAGAAGTATCGAAAATTTTTATAAGACAATGGTACCGAAAATATCAATCACTATGCCGAAAACTTATGCATAGATGGTATAGAAAACCTTAAGCAAAGGAAAAACATTATTCTATCAAAGGAATTTAAGAGTGTGACACCTCATGCTTAATAAGTGCTTAGTAAGCACTTTTAACCCAATTGTATCACTTTAAATACTTGATAATGAAGAAATCACATACCCTAACCATAAGAAGAGCTCGAAAACTTACAAGTGAAGATCTTTGAAGCAACACCATAGGATACAAGCTAAGGATTAAAGGGAAGGAAGAAATTAGGCACTAATAAGGTATACATGTGTAATTCATTACCATAATCCATATTTTCTCAATCCTAAATGAATTATTGTGAAGTTAAGATCATGTTTAACTAAATAAGGAGGTTACAGGTCGAGCATGAAGAGTATATGTATTTTCAATCATCGATGAAACATGATTGTGGATAGAAAATGTACAGGTGATCATCTCAGTTTTACCAGCAGCCTCTGTCCTGTGTTCATATCCATTTTTGAAATAGTTACACTTCGAACCTGAGAAAATGTGAAGAACTAAAGTTATAAAGGATTTAGTTAGCTGTCCATAGGACTTGAAATCAGGGTTATGGATGCTCTGTATCAAAAGATATGATATAAAAGATGATGACTGTCAAATCAGAACGATAGCAGACGAGAAACACATTAATGACTCATTTGAGCGTTGATAAACTGTGAATTCGAGAGTGTGTAAAGAATAAAAGTTTTAAGCAATTACGTTTAGTGTTTAGAACAGTTGGAATCAAAGTCATTGGTTTTTATATCAAATGTTATGATGAAAAAGGTACTGACTGCTTAATCAGAGCGACAACAACTGAGAAATACTTTTAAGACTCATTCTGGTGTTGATACACTTAGAATTCGAGAATATATAAAGAATGAATGTTTTAGACAATCAAGTTACCTGTTTAGACCAGTTGGATTCAACAACATTAATGTTGTATATTAAAAGTTAGGTTACATAAGGCATTGACTGCCAGTTCTGAAACAACAGCAATCAAGAAGTATGTTGATGACTCATTTTGACTTCGATGCATTTAGAATCCAAGAATGTGAAAAGAACAAACGTTTTAGATAATTAAGTTAGATTTCCAGAACAGTTTGAACCAATCTCATTGATGTCCTGTATTGGATGTTATGAATGAAAGAATGCAGACTGTCATTTCGGGACAACATGGCTATGTTAAAGTTGACATGATAAAGACTATACATTAAAGAATAGAGATCCATTCATGCATAAGGACATGCATATCATGCATATATGTTATTCATAGGGTCTTATATTGAATGTGACGTGTTTATAGGTCGAGACCCCAATAAGGGCAAGGATAAGGCCGAGTAAAGGAGCGAAATCTGTGAGTATGATCGGCAACGTGTACCTTATGTGCCTATGTGATTCAATGTTAGCTTTCAGGAGACCTTTGAAAGATGATGCCATGATATGTTCATTACAATATGTTTTATATATATATGTGTTATATGATTGACAGAATACTTAATATATGAAAAAAAGTGAAAAGTGATGAATTATGTGATATACGTGATACCTGATTTGATTTTGATATGTACGGCTTGGTATTTTATGTCATTTGCATTCACATGTAAAAGAAAAGGAGAAACCGTTATGACTGCTACGGCTTCGGATGATTCGATGTATTATGCCACGGTTACGTCCCTATAAATCGGGGGATGACAGAGTCCTGTACAAGCACCAAAAGAAAAGAAATGTTTACAGAGTCCCATGCATGGGCACACACATATGTTCGATAGTTCGAGTCGAGCCGGTTCATAACGGGAGTATCATCATATAGTATTGCATATGTTATAGGAATCATGGGAACCTTTGCTATTTATTAAATAATGATGATGCGAGTTCGATGATGATACGAATTCGATGGAAAGAATGATAATATGAATTCGACGGATTGATCGATTGATTATATGATAAAAATGCATACATGATAGAATGATGATTATGTGAACCTCATATGCTCATAGCTTTATGTTTATAGATTTACATGTTGCGATCATACTCTTAATTGTTGTCTTCACAGTTTGTGTTATAGATTATGGACTTACGGTCGGCCGGCTGCGCTCTAATCCTCCTCCCTCGGCTCATCATCTGCATATAGATTTTAAGTGAGATTCCACTGCAATGTGTATATTTTAAAATTATGATATGTGAAATTTTATATGTACGGCTTTGACGAATATGTCATGATTGAAAAGATTTTTAAAGAGGAATGAAAGATCGACGGTTTTTGAAAAGCGGAAAAAAAAAATTTCGGGAATATTTCATAGATACATGAAATATGTGCCTTGAATGTGATAGAAAAAATGGGGCGTGACAGTTGGTCCTACGAAAGTCACAAAAGGTAAATTATTCTGTAATTGCAGAACTGTGGATTGTGATTTTTTTCATGTAGCTGAGTACGATAGATAGCAATATTGAAGATGATATGTCCAACATTGGGGTTGTCCCTCACATAATTTACAATCCTCTTTCCAATATACTTATAGTCAGCCAGGGAATTAATAAATATTGTGTGAACAAGTATGAGCCCCTCAGTGTGATTTAACCATCCACTCACTGCTCCTCATTACTGATGAAGCATGTAACCTCCAGTCACATCCATGTTTGCAAATTACTGTCACCTTCATCTTCTCATTCTTCAGTAATTTCAAGTTCAACTCTTTCTTAATTGTCCAATCCTTCAAGGTTGCCTTAAAGGATTCTCTATTTGGAAAACGAAGACCCACAATCAACTCATTCTCACCCATATATGTTGTCTCATCCCATTCTAGATGAGTTGGAGCAACTTCACCATCTGATTCTACCATCTCCCTCTCAACTCTTCATCTTCTTCTAGCCCTTCCTCAAATACAAAGTCTTCATCTTCAGAATAAGTTGCAGTAGGCATTAACCCTCTGCTTCAACCTCATTATTACCCTCTGGATCAGCCTCATAATCACCCCATGCATCCTCATTTTCATCCTCAACCTCAGCCTCATAAGCACCCGCTGCATCCTCATTTTCCTCCTCAGCCTCAGCCTCATAATAACTCTCTACATCATCATTTTCCTCCTCAACCTCATAATCACCCTTGGCATCCTCATTTTCCTCCTCAGCCTCAACCTCATAATCACCCTCTGCATCCTCATTTTCCTCCTCTGCCTCAGCCTTATAATCACACTCTACATCTTCATTTTCCTCCTCATACTCAACTTCATTTCCTGCTCGAACCTCATAATTAAAAGCAGAAACACCCTCGGGTACGGGATAAGTAATAAGAGGCACATCCGTACTCGGATTAGAAATTATCTTACCAGCACTGTCAGTTGCTTAGAATAGACCCATCCAACTCTTCAACATAAATATGAATGACTCTCTCATGCCTATATTAATTGATCACATCTCTAATATCCTTGTCTCTTTTTATTGCCCTAAGACCAGTATTCATAGTCTCACCTTGTAAGCAGTAATAGAATTTGATATTAGGACATTTACCCCCCATGTGTGTGTAAAAATCGTACAAAGTCCCAATAAAAAACTCATTGTTGGAATCCATTCAATCCCCCCGTCAACCCATAAATAGATGATGCAGTATGAATCCATCATCACTCACTAAGAAACACGGAGTCTTGAAAATGGCCGTTAGCGTCTGTAGATTTCGGCAGCTCTGGCGAAATCGCTGACGACGTACCAGCTGAGAATGTGTTGATAATCAGAGTTCAAGATATATTTGAGAATGTGGAGCGCGAATTTTGTCAATTGTGATTTGCCAAGGTTATATTAATAAGGTTATAACGGGAATTCCTTTTTTTATCTGGCTGTTAGACTTAATTTGATCGGAGAGGGAGCGTGTGCATAATTAAACTATGAGGATGTTTTATGCAATTTTTAAACCATAGGGGTCTTGGTGTATTATGTCTTAAACCACATGGGGGTTTTATGCGTTTTAGCCTAAATTAAAGGTTTAAGGTACCATCTCAAGTTTCACTTGCTTATAAAAGCTTGGTTTGGCTTGATTTATGTGGGTTTTTATAATAGCTTGCCTTACATAGGTTTTGATTTATTAATGGACAGAAGGGTGAGTAGGTGTAATGCATCTATGAGCACGCGCCCAAGGCACCCGAGACCGAGATAGAGTCGTAACGTGCCACGTGCGCAATGGGTGCTTTGAAGGCACAATTTGCACATACGCTCATTGTGAGGAGCCCAAATTTATGCGCCAATGACGTGGCTCCAATAGTGACGTGTCAGGTAGGTGGCAAGTCTCATGGCAGTGATGTGGCGGCTCGGATGACGTGTTAGTGACTCGTGAGCAAGTGAAGTTGACACAGTGCTTACTAGACACGTGAGATGGCATGACCCGTTAACATCGATGGGGCACATCAAATTGCAAGGAAATGCTATATTGACTGTTGGATGACGAATCGGTTCGACCCATGTAAAATTGCCCGACTGTTCGAATCGAAACGATGGGTCTGAAATGATATAATATCGAGTAAGTTTAAAAGTTGCAACTCTTCGCATTTTGGTCCCCGGTTAAAGCAGTCAAAGGATGTGAATACTCATGATGTCAATATTCGCTGAATAGTCCCCAGAACCTTTTGTAACATATAAAAAGGTACCTGCAGAGAATGGAAAATTCACTCGTTCACTCCATTGCATAAGGAATATGTTCACTCCAAGTCTGTGTTCCCTACAGTAAGAAAGATATCGAGTTTTCAGTAGATTAGTAGGAAAGATTGTTTCGTTATCCTACAAAAACAATGTTTCGAAATCGTTATATCTTGTGAATAATTGTCGTATCCCGAAAAGCACAATATCCGAACAATTTTGTCTTACGAACAACGTACATAAATTTGTGCCTCGGATTACAAAGTTCATACCATTGAGCGAATTTGAAGCCAATGACCAAACACCGACAATACCAGAATCGACAGATTTATAAAATATATTTAAAACAACATTGCAGGCCACTATCACATAAACAGTAAATGAAAGCGATAGTAAAAGGGAAAACATATCAAAGTATAGAATCGATGATGGACCCAAGCGGGGAACTATGTTTCTTAATGGTAATACTCAGTTTTCTCGTCTAAGATTCACAAAGCTGCTAAAATAATACTCATATCATACTCCTGAACTATGACAATTAGAAATGAATTGACAATAAATTGTCCAATATACCCAAGGATCTATAGCCTTGACTTTCGCTTACTTCCACCCTATGTACATGTATGATTTCGATTAGGACACTAAATCGATGATTCTTAATGGAGTTGTGTTAAGATCCACGAACAACGCCATCTTGAGTGGCAGAGGTCACACGGAGAACAGCTTGAGCACTCAAATGCAAAAGCTTTGAGTTACAAAAATCTTCCCAAGAACACGAGATTAGGATGATCCTCTACATCAGTTTGTTGAGATACGTTGGTTTTGTTGTGCAGGGATTTTATCTCTATTAGCAACACACGAGCTGAATCTCTAGACTCTTGAAGCTTGTCACTTAGTTGGGAGGCTCCTATTTGGATCAGTTTGTCAATGCCGCCAAATGCTTCGACTCCTTCAACACCCTAGACAAGTTTGAAGTTTGCAGTGGCTAAAAAAAAGAAATAGGCATGTGTTCTGAGAATATGGTGCAAGATGATCACAGAGTAAAGGAAAATAATGTTAGAGCGACGATAGTTAGGGTTTCTTACCAGCCGTAACACACTTTTAGAAATGCACATTGAAGCCTTAACATAAGGGATGATTAATTTAGGCAATAGAAGAACCGAAGAAAATTGGCTAGTTAAAGTGATTAATGACAATATTTCTGCAGCCTCGCAGACGAACTTGTGAAGCCTTGAGAAGAAGCTGGACAAGGTGATTGATTTGAAGCACAGGGAAGTAGAACGAACAATTTTATTTCTACAGGAGACAAAAGTTGAAAAGGGACTAGAAAAAATTTACCTACAGATCAATAATGATACCAATGTCAACGGAAGTTGAAAAGATTCTTTATGGATTTTTTTCACTACCAGCATAATAATCACATGGTTGTTCCGATTGCAACTACAACACATGCAGCAAATATAATTCCATCAGCTGTCTCAATACTCCAACACAGTTCCTCCCCAAAAAAATGGGAATCATCATGGATTCCTTGTGAAAGATAGACAATCTGCATACATCACACACTAAAATCGAGTCGGTCGGATTCTAGCCTTGCTCTGCAAACCAGAATTCCGGAGATGCATACAATACATTGCTATCAAATAAAATTTTACAAGGAATTATCAATACAGAAAAAAAGGAAATAAAATCATACCTTCAAGTCTTCTGATACAATATATTCAACTTCTGAGTTGGTCGAGTCTGCTGGGGGTATTTTTGTTCATGCTTTTAACCTGAGAGTTCACAAGTAGTCTTCCATTATTCATTCTCTCACAATCCAGAGTTTTATATAGTTACATCTTTGACAGCTCTATCTCAGACATTATTATTCAGACCTATAGCAAGCCAGAGAACTATACTACTGTAATTAAAGCCTGAAGATCTCGAAAAAGAGGACCTATCAATATTTAAACGTCAACTGACACGAAAGCCATGGGGACTTCAAATTTATATATGCATAGCTTCATGAAGAAAATGTTACACAAAACTACGCAATTCAACAAACTAGAACCATGCCAGATACATAAGTTATACCGGAGATTGGTAGTACAATATGGATTATGCACCGTGTGCTCCTGGTGGAGTAAACTCTCCTACCTCTGTTGTAACTCAGGTAAAAGCTAGCATTCAATTCAAGAAAAGGCCTACACTGAAAATTATAACTACCTACACCTAGTTGACATAGATCAAGTAAGTTTTCCCTTCTGAAGTAGCACGCACATAACCTGTTATCACAGAGCACAACTTATTTCCAACTATAACTTGAGAAGCCCAAATCAAACCATTCGCTAACTCTCAATCACTCGTCGAATATTCAAAATAATGACAAATGGAAGGATAATGTAGAAACATAAGCAGACCAATGAAGTCCTCGGTGAAAATCACGCACGCAGTCATATCAAACTTCAAATAATAGTGTGATCTAACACTCGAATGAAAGTAACATAATGAACGAAAATGCAAAACGAAAAAAAGCAACAAGCAATTGCTAAATGACCCAAATATTGATCGAGATCTGAGTTATGTCCAAATAAACAACTTGAAACTTGAACTTGAACTGCTTACTATAACCAGATTCAAAGAAACACACCCGAAGAAAACAATATTCATGATCCAAAATGCACAGAACAGACTAGAAATTACAACGAGCGTAGGATGGCCAAAAATATAGTCGAAGAACGTCTATAAATGCTCGTCAAACAGTGTCAGTAGGAAATCAAGTGTATTTATGCAATTCAAACATATTTGTGGTGAGATATAAAACCCGATAAAACTCGAAATGGTCCCCAATGTTTATCCTATGGATCAATTTAGCCCCCGCTATTTCGCCTGAACCAATTTAGTCCCCATACTGTCGATTTTGGACAATTTTGTCCTTCTATCACGATAAACGTCAATTTTAATGGAAATCTCACACGTGACCCATACTAAATCATGTATGGATCGAATTTTAGAATATTTGCAGGATTTGAGAGGTTAGTACTACTTTCTTCTACTGTCCATGAAGCTCGACGAAGCAGATGATCTAGAGCTCGTATTCGGATTTTAGAGGAGAAATTTTTAGTGATGTGCTCTAATTTCAGTAACCATTTCAATTTTATCGATCCAGACATGATTTATTGTGAGGTACGTGTGAGATTTCCGTTAAAATTGACGTTTATCGTGACGAAAGGACCAAATTGGTCCAAAATCGACAACATTGGGGACTAAATTTGTTCAGACGAAACATCGGGAACTAAATTGGTCCATAAGGTAAACATTGGGGGGGATCATTTTTGGTGTTGAGAGCAGCAGAGACGCACATCGGCGCGTGGTGTGCGAGAAGCACACGCGGGCAGCGCTTGCGGCAGTGAGAACGAGCGCACGGCAGCGAGGGCGCGCCGGGGCAAGAGTGGGGCTGAACAGAGACACTCGGACGTGGCCGGGGCGAGACACAGACGAGGAGAAGACTTAATCAAGGGCTGAAGTCAAACAAGGAAGGAGGTTGAGATATTTTTTGGTAGAGTTACCAAAAATAGCCAAGTTCAAGTTCGAATCTTACCCAACTTTGAGATAATCTTGGCGAGTAAGTTGTTGAGATTTTTAGCGGATCTTCTAGCCATTCAAAACAGCACCCAAGGCCTATAAATAGGGCCATTTACGAACTGCACAAGGACACCACATTCGAGACTCACGAGACACCATATTTGAGCACTTTCGGGGCACGAATACATGTTATCACAAGTAGAATTTCTCGTGGGCAGTGAGGGTTACCGAGAGCAAATAGGGATCCCGTAGAGTGGTTTAGCGAGCAAGATTGGTTCGAGCGAGTGATTTAAATCCCGGGGAGGGACGATAGGAGATAACCGTGTAGTTTGGATAGGTAGTTCGAGTCCTACTTCTAATTTTCGAGTGAGTGAAAGCTAGGCCGAGGGTGTTCGGTTCAGCGGGTTAGAGTGTTCTTCTACCGTGTAAACTTTGAGCGCAATAAAAATTTATGCCAGTCGGGTAGGCGAATCCGACGGTCCCTTCCTTTACATCGTTGTCTTGTTTGTTTCCGTTTTCAAAACTGGACAGCGGTGCGAGAGGCTTATCGTGGCAGTACAAGGAACTCGAGGCAGCGGGGATCTTGTTGACACGAGCTGGTCGTAAAGGCGCATGATAAAATTATTTCGAAAATTTTTTTTTAGGTCCCCGATTTGCGAGTGAAGAAAGGTAGACTTACAAGCAATGGATACGTGACTCGACCCTTTATCACTTCCGCTAAGTTAATTGGGTAGAGGAACGAGTGTTTATCACGTCAAGCTTGGAATTGGCTGAGCGAAATCATTATTGAGGCAAGCACGATTTGTCATTTTCTCAAAAAAAAAAAAAAAAAAAAAAAAATTAATACATTCTGATTTTGTGACACTGTTAAGCATGTCTCAAACGGAGGACATTAACAAATATTTCAAGGGAGATCATCAATATTTAAATGTGGAAAACAGTTGGATGGAATTAATAAAGAAGAGGACTCATATATCTTCTGTGTCACTAATTGTTCCATAATTTGTGCCACTTCACAAATATTATAACGTGAATCTTTCTATCAACGGCTCAAATGAAATAAACTGTATATGTATCTCTCTACCAAAGATTTATTTGGTAGGAAGATAGATATACAGTTTATTTCATTACACATGTATAATATCTGTGGAGTGGCACAAATTGTGTGACAAATAGTGAGATAGGAGATTCGATTCTTAAAGAAGAATAAGCCAACGAAGTTTTCCTGGCACAGACAATAATAGCAAACCAAGTAACTTCACTCAGTATATTAGCAAAAAAAAAAAAAATGAAAAATGAAGCCGAAGAGAAAAACATAAAACGACTTTAACTTACAATTGTCAGCATTCTACAACGGATAACAAATGGCGACAGCAAAGAAAATAAGGTTGAAAGAAAAGAAAAGAGGCTTCACAATCCTAACATAGATTAAGTAACAATAGTAGATTAGATAACTAAGCCATTTACCTCCAATCCAACCAAGCTCTTCATCACAAAAAAAATTAAGTATCCTTTCTTGAATAATGTCTGTCGATATATGTATATACTCACAAGGTTGAAAAATCCTTGAGGCTCTCATTCTCAAATATATTTTCTTCATGAGTCAAAAAATGCATCGCAACCCTATTCTCTGATGCAGTTTCCAGGCAATAGATACCTGCAATCATCTGTGCTTTCCAAGAGATATAGTGGAAGATGAACAGCAGAATAAGAGTGAGGTATGGGCCCCATTTTCCCGATGATCTCCCTGAAAGTGTACTCTTCGGGAAGCATATCGAACAAATCCGCCCCTTGGCAAATCTTCTCCTGAATCCTCTTCGGGTTCAAGAAATGAGAGAATCTAACCCTATCTGTATGACTATAAGCCTTCATCTTAAATATGAAGTCATTTATGTGACGAAAGCAGAAGCTACAATGCCAACCCGCATCAGACAAAAGATAGTCACTCTGACGATAATGAGCATAGTTAGTTTTCCCCTTCTGGTACCTGTGAATCGAAGCTCTCCAGCTCTTGGTATCATACTGAAACTCAAAGGAGTACAAGTAGTTCCTCAACTGAAGGTGAAGAATCGGAGGTATATCATCGCACCATCTTAAAAGATCAATCGTGTGCCTACTCGGTATCTCATCAACGTCCGACATGATCAGCAGGTCATCATCCTCTATGCCGGCAATCCTCAGAAGCTGATCGAGGGCGAGCCTCTGATAAGACTCCTCGATAAAAGGGTTTTCTCCTCTCCGAAATCTTCCACCGATTTCTCCATAAGTCAACCTGGGCTCAACGAATTCGAACTTGTCTCGGTTTATGGCAAAGTAGTGAGGCTTCGGAAGAGCAGTGAACGTGGAGTTGGATTCCAACAGCACGAACTGGGTGATGTAAGGATACATTTCCTTCCATCTGATCTTGAGCATGTCCACTTCGTTGCTGAACAAGACAGCATCGTACACACGTCTGGGGAATTCCCGGATTCCCCAGCCGTGAAGCCTGCAAAGGGATTCCATGGAGACGTTCTCGTGGTAATAATGGGTAATGGGGATGAAGGGCTTCGGAGGAGATTGCCATATCGGTCTAAGGAAGTAGGTAATCTTCTGTCCGTGACAGTATATGCCGAAAATGCCTAATGGGATGACAACGAACAAGACAAAGATCGTCTTGTAATCGAGCTCTTGTAGGAAACGGCAGAGCTTTGACATGGTTGTGCTTTATTATTTTCCGACCTGGCTGGAGGATCCAACCATATAAGATAGATAGATAGATAGATAGATTCCAAAAGACTTCTCATACGATTGATGTAAGAACTAGAATTACCGCAAAGGAGCCAACATATACAATAATGCAGCACCTCAGACCTACCTGCTGGAACCTGAAATCAAGATAATGGAAATAAGCCTCAACAATTTTGTTTGCAATTAAATGACCTAAGATTCACAAAGACAAATAAGCACAATCTTACGAAAGAAGAACCCAAAGCGATAGAGAAATAATACATAAAGCAGAGACCCAACCACAATAATCCAATCTAAACGTTATCCGAAACAAAGCATACAAAAAAGTTGCAATACCTGATGCCAAAAGAAGCCCTCGCAAGCGTTCATATATGCATCAACACCTTCTAATCAACAATAAAACGCCGCCGCCACTGCGACCTTTTCGACACAATTCTACAAATAGAAAAGGAATTGAATTTTCAGATGATTATCTTTTCACCCTCCGTTATTAAAAAAAAAATCAAACGCCTCGGAAAGAAGAATCGAAATGGGCAGTCCTAGGCTTAATAATAAGATAGAATCTTTTGTTTAGCTTTATTCTCCAGGGATTATTGGTTTCAATTATTTTTTTTTTCCAGGTTTTCAGTCAATTTGATTAAGAAATCGTCTTTCCTTGTTAATCTCTTTCACTCTCTCGCAAATTTTCCTTTACTTCCAAGAGAGGGAAAGAGAGAAGAAAAAAATGAAGTTGTGTCGAGGTAAAATGGCTATTCGACATATATATTTGCACAATAAAGAATTGTTTTTCCCAGTAAACATATATATTTATTTGCTAGAATTATTAATATTTCTATTAAGGGATGGTAACGAATAACATGTACAAAGAAAAACGTGCGGAGGACCACTCCATGCTCAGCTGACGTGTACAGCTTAACTGTAGTATGTTATAATACCTCGTCCAAAGAGTCGGTTCTTGAGAAAGAATACAAGACTTGTTACTTCCAAAGACTTGTTCATGTAAAGTGACCAAAATAAAATTTAAGAAAAAAAAAAGCAAATCAGAAAGTTTTTGTTAAGCTTGTTGGAAAAAAGAAAAAGGAAGTTTTTGTTATGAAAGCTAATGGCTTTCCACTTAAAAATATAAGAGGGGTGAGCTTGTTAAGCCGACATGATCCAGTCTCATTTTTCGTCTCTAACTATATTTCTCGGTTACGTTCTTTGCCTCGTTCCTTGGTTTCGGGCATAATTTGCCACAGTTGTAGTAGTCTGCTTCACAGGATTGAAGATCCACACAGGTTGGGAGTTGGGACAATTTCATACCCTTATCCGTAGCGGAGCCAAAACTTTCTTTCACATGGGTCCAAATTGGAGAAATGGATCGCACAAAGTATAATTCAGTGAGGTCCAACATCCATATAAGTTTTATTTATAGACAATTTGTCAAATTTATAATTATTAAAAACCTCCAGCCATAAACCAAAACGAGATCTAAAACTCTTTCAGCATATGTATATATTGTTGGATCTAAAACCGGATGGATTCGAATTCCTTAAACTTGATCAGATTAAGGAAGATTTATACTATAATAGAAATAATTAAACTTTATGCGAAATAAAAAATCGTACCTGAATATTCCATAGCCTTCAAATGGATGAGAATCGAGTTTGTGGATCTTCCAAATACGATTACGTGAAACCATTAGATTGGAGAAGATGTGAACCCCGAATTGCTGTAGACAACGGTCAACTTCGAAGAGCTCCTGTTGTTATTGGAATACAAGACGGCTGAGTTATTATCACAGAATAGCTTTATTGATCATTCAACAAAATTGTCAACTTTAAATCCTGTCACGAAATTGCACAGCCAAACAGTCTGGTTGGACGCCTCGTAGCAGGCTATAAATTATGTCTCGATAGTGGACGGAGCAATAAGTATCTGCTTGACACTTTTCCAGGAAATCGCTCCACCAGCCAGCAGAAAAACATATCCAGACGTCGATTAGCGGCTGTCTAAGCATCCAGCATAATCAGAGTCACAGTGTCCAACGTGTTGGGGCGGGCCCGGTTTATCGGCGTTGGCCCACGAATAGATCGTCGTGATAGAGCGGAAGCATGTTTTATTGATCTCATGGCGTAGGTGTTGAATTTTCGATTTTAAAACCGAACATCGAACGATCACGCCTTGGGATCGGTCCGTGGCCTCGAGCACGGCTGCCCTCGGTCACGAACCTCCACGGCATGAACCAGCCGTGGTTCACGGCCAGGTTCATGGCCTGTCACAGCCGTGACAATGGTGAGCTGTGGCTTGAACAGTCGCAGCCGCAGTTCACGGCCACGGTCAAGGCCATTCACGGCCGTGACCACGTTGAGCCGCAGCTTGAACAACATCAGCCGTGGTTCACGGCCTTGTCAGGGCCTGTTCATGGCCGTGAAAAGGTGGTTCACGGCCGTGAGCCTTGGTGCTCGTGGCTGTGAACAAAAGCTGCGACCGATCGGGTCCTTTTTCAATGTCGAAATCACATCCGATGATTCCGAAACTTTATACCATGATTCCATGCATGTCTTAGGACATTGTAATGGATCATTTGTGGTCATAAAAGGTTGTTCGGGATCTATCGAATAAACCTAAACTAAAGGTTTGAAACTTTATCCTCGTAGCGTGTGGCTTATACGTCTCAGCACGGCGTTCGAAAACGCGATGCTCGAGCAAATCCTTCTTCGTCTCGAACTCTCCCGAGCAAGGTTGTCACGCCGATTCGGATTCGTAGAGCGCATTGAATGACCCTTGGATAGCTAGCGTCAACTCGAACGGGGCTCGGGCATTGACTCTAAGCAAAAAGTGAGCTTGGCTAGATTTTCTCCCTCTATTTTTCTCTCTCACGTTCTTGCCTTGTCCTTCACAAGGAAATGACTTAGCTTTTTACTTTTCATAAGTCTCTAAGACTCAAAGCTCATGCCAAGACAAGTGTCCTAGCTTAGTCATCTAATGTGCTTAGTTATAAGGGGTAAGTGGCACTAAATTAGATATATTAGTCATCACTTAAGATGAGTAGTATTTTCCCACTAACGGAAATTTTTCTTATTTGCTATTAAGGGCTTACAATTTGAATCCAATTCAATTCAAGTCCAACTAATTGTTAATTGATTAATCAAGTCCAACTTAATTATTTAATTACAATTAAGCCCTCAATTAATTATTTAAGCACTTAAAACAATCTTAAGTGTTAATTATTCTTAAGACTATTCTTAAGATATACATAAGTGTCAATATCCAACATTGACGTGCCACGGCCTAAACGAACTCCGAGTCCGTTAGTTCTTTAGAGAAAATCTAGCCGTTACAATACGAGTCCGTAATCATTTTTAAGCCCGACTCCCTTGGTTCGTCTCAACCGTCACGGGAGGAATCCGCGAGTCCGTTTCGCCTAGCTAATCCCGCGGTATCAGACAAATCCCGATTGAGATCGAATGCGATCTAATCTTATTTGGTCGAACCAACTATAGATCATCACCATATAATTAAACCCTTTACATACGTCTCGGTCGAGTGAGAGCTATGGTCAATGTCAAGCTCACTGGACTCGACACTATATTATAATCGTGACAGGCGCAATCACTAAACTACACTCCGTGTCCCACACGAGTTAGTTTAAATGCTTCGGCCGAAAACTTTGTGATTGCCGTCCCCGATTATATTATAGGACGTTTATCTCTTATGAGACTATGAATCCCGGTGGCGATTAAAGCCCGACAATCACCTCTGTTACCCCAGCCGCGTTTCGCCGCTGACCCATGTTCATTTCTTGAACAAGACGGGCCTAGCCAACTAGCGACAAACTGAGATCCCAAAAGCAACTCCGTCGATGGCCCCATCGGTCTAAGGCCACTATAGGCTGTCGTTCGATCATTGACATCCCCGAGATATAGCCATGTGATCGAACGACTATTGAGCCGTATGCTCAAATATGTTCATCTCTCAGATCCAACATATTCCCGCCACGACCTCCCACTATCCCAAGTGAGCGATTGACACCATCGCGTTGGAGTCGTCAACGGATAAGTCATGATCGGTACTCTAGTCACCCTACTAGAGTCCTAAGACTTAAGAACATTTTCTATACGTAGAATAAAAGCGTCTGGTGTCATCCTCTCTCATCCCATGAGAATCATACGCTTAACTCACGCACACGGGTTTTATTTATTTATCGCACTACCGGATGCCAAGTAGACTTTAAATTGACAAATAAATAATAATGCCTCATATATATTAAAAGTTTTTACAAACTTATATACTCGAACTATACAAAAGTATATGCCCTATACTTTTTCCAGTCCTCGTATGACATTCCGATGGCATACATCCTGTGGCGACCCCACTTTTTAAACATAAATAGTTGGCGGGTTTTCGCAACGAAAGCCGCGGAAAGCCCATTTTACAAAAACAAAATAGTATATTATACACTATATAAAAGAGTTGTTTTACAAAGGTCTTTACAACGGGCCGAAGCCCCAAAATATCAAACTAATCCTACGCCTCCACAGGTCGCGTCCCATGTACTGCATCCGCCCCCAAAAGCCCGTGGAGTCACCGCCACAAGCCGCTACTCACCCGTACCTATAAAACATGTAACCCTGAGCAAAATTGCCCAGTAGGTGAACACCAAATTAATGCGATGCATGCGTGCACATGTCCCCAAATCCCAATATCTCACATGACAAATGCACGCTCATTTTTCTCATATCTCAATACTCAGGGCCCTAGGTTAGACTCGGCACCTCGCGCGCAACATCACATCAATCATCCGGTCACACAGACTCGGAAATCACATTTCATGGCGGTGGGCACCCCGAGTCGCGTTTTCACGCTGTACCCGGGTAGATAGAGCGATCACGTCTATCTCCCGCCTAATCTCATCTCATGACGGTAGGCACCCCGAGTCGCGTTCCCACGCTGTACCCGGGTAGATAGAACGATCACGTCTATCTCCCGTCAAGTCGAGCAATCCTACGACGGTGGGCACCTCAGGTTGCTCAAGCCTGAGTAGACAGAGCGATCACGTCTGTCTCCCGTCAGGTGCAACTACGAGTCTTAACCTCACAAATCTCTGCCAAAGAAAGGCATACACTCTCCCATCGCACAAATGCGATCAATACTCTCGTCATGATATGCCGTGGATGCATGAACAATTAATCGCAGAACATATCAAGTATATTCGAAAAACCTCAAAAATCATTAGAATATTTAAAACGTACTTTTGGTTCAAATACTCAAAATCCCGAGAATAGTGAATTATTTAAGACCCAATACTCCTCTATCAGTTGACCCGAGAAATTGGGTCCAAACTCGAAAATATTTTATAAAAACTTAGTTCAACAAAAATTAAAAGATTTGGGCTGAAATCAAACTAAAGCCCAGAATGGTCACACCAAGCCCATGAAAAGCCTACTAAAAATTGACCTGGCGAAAACCTTTTGACCTGGCGAAAACCTTTCTATGTCGCGAAAAGATTTGGCCTTGCGAAAAGCTGGCGAAAACTTTAAATGGCGAAAACCCTTTCTTTTAAGTGGCGAAAAGCTTAGGCTAGCGAAAAGTAGCGAACAGCTCAAACTTGGCAAAAACTTTGGAAGTGGCGAAAAGCTTTTTTTTTTCATTTTGAACAGTAGCTAGCGAAAACTTTATATTAAGTAGCGAAAAGTTTTGGTTCGCGAAAACTTACAAAAAGTTGGCGAAAAGCTTGGTTCGCGAAACTTCACAAAAGTGGCGAAAAGCTGGTTCGCGAAAACCTAACAAAAGTTGGCGAAAAGCTTGGTTCTCGAAACTTCACAAAAAGTTGGCGAAAAACTTGGTTCGCGAAAAAACCTTTTTATTTTGAACAGTGACTAGCGAAAAGCTCAATTCGCGAACATTAATTGGCGAAAAGCTTTAGTTCGCGAACATTAAGTGGCGAAAAGCTTTGTTCGCAGACACTAAGTGGCGAAAAGCTTTGGTTCGCGAAAACCCCATTATTGGCCCGCGAAAACTTTTTCCTCTCACATACCGAAAACCTTAGGCCCGCGAAAACTGATTTTTCGGCCCGCGAAAACTTTTTCTTCCTCACAATTCGCAAATTATCTGGCCCGCGAAAACTTAGAATGGCCCGCGAAAACTTAAAATGGCCCGCGAAAATGGTTTTCGGCCCGAAAATAAGAATTCATTTGAAAGCAAAGAACAGTATACGAAAAATACTGAGTTCTTCAAATCTTCATATCTTCAACAAATTCCACAAACTCATATCATAATTAAAACCCATATTTTGGGTTTTTAAACATCAATCATCACACATAACATTTTATCGAACCAAAAACGATGGTGATCCTTTCACCATAAATATAACAGCTTAAAAATATCAGTTTTGGGTTTGTAGGTTTCACCTACCTCACGTCCTAAGCAGTGTGTTTAAGCAGATTTTGTTGATGAAGATTGGAAGGAGCTTTTGCCAAATTTCCTTTGTCTCTTTCTTCTTTCTCTCTCGCCTTCTTCTCCTTTCTCTCTTGCTCCTTTTATTTATCTCTAATCATGGTTTTTACTGCTTTTGTTCAGCAGGTGACGAAGCATGGACGTGTTTTTCCTCTTAAGCTAAGAAAGGTTCTTTTTTGTAATTTTCCTCCTTTTTGTATCTTTCTTCATCGCAAACCATTTTGGCCATTGGGCCATTCAGTCCTTTTGGGCCTAATTATTTTTCAGTCCCTCAAAGTTTTCCTTCTTTATCGGGCTTGGGCCCAATTATTATTTGGGCTCAAATCTCAAGCCTGCCCAAACTTATCTTCACCAATTTCGAAGTTTTGCGAAATCCCCGTATTAAATTTTTACGGGTATTACACATCCTAACACAACGATCTACAAATTCTCTGATTTTCTGTATGTGAGCATATAATCGTTCGTCGTCTGAAGATATCGAAACAGTCTTCTGGCTGCTACCCAATGCTCTCTACCCGGATTGCTCTGGTATCAACCGAGCATTCCGACGATGAACGTCAAATCAGGTCTGCTGCAAACCTGTGTGTACATTAAACTTCTCACTACCGACGCATATGGTATGTCCTTTGTTGGTCCGAAATCATCTAGCAGCTTGAGATAATCGATGAAACAATAGAGACCCGAGAAGTTTATTTGAGAGCTTTTTGTGTGGCGGCTACTGTTTATGCTTTGAAGTATAATATCTCATTAGCACAAAATTCTAGGGTTACAATTATGGACTAATATTCTGGACCTTCGAGGACTTACATATCTCAAAGTCGACATTTAATTGGCGAAGTAATGGACTTACATTTCTCGATATGAAAGAGGATTTCAAGCTCTTAAGGCATTTATGCTCAGACAATGCAAGTTCTATGCCGCTCAAGACCTTCAAATCGCACTGGAAAATAATCTAAGGAAGGTCAACCTGTTTCGACCCAACAATCTTTTGGGAATCCCGAGAGGGTCCCCGGACCCTCGTTCCTCGAACGACGGAATTTTAAAACCTTTCGAGATTCCGACCTTTCCTTAGGATCGCTCGGTGTTTACACGAGAACATAACAACACAAACGAGAAGAGTTTCAACCATTATATCTCGAAGACCTTCAAAGAGATTGCTAGCTACGAACCCTTCAATACCCCGGGATGTAGTATCCCTTTCCTAGCACCGAAAGCACACGAACAGTGTAAGATCGTCGCCGGCACCTTACGAACGTCACGACCGAGGCTTGCCTTATGCGGCTAGGCCAAGGCTCGGCCGAGATACTCTTGAGAGAGAGAGAGAGAGAGATTGAGAGAGGGGAAGAATGTGAGTTTTCTCCACTTTTTCTTTTGTTGAATTAAGTTTTTTGAAACAATGAAAAATCCTATTTATATATAGGTGGTGGTGGCCGAAAATTCAAGTGGTGGCCGAAAATTCAAGGTGGTGGTGGCCGAAAATCCTATTTATACATAGGCTTGGTCCTTTTGACTTGGTCTTGCTTTTCAAATTTAAATTAATATATATCTAATATAAATTAATATAAATTTCTATATGTAGTATACTAAAATATATAATATCCAATATATATTTATAATTTTCGAAATTTATTCAAAATATAAAAAAATCGAAATTATATATATCTAATATATATATATATTTTAATTCCAAATTAAATACTATTATTTTTCTAAAACAATAATAAAGATTTAAATCAAATTTAAATCATATACTAAATATTAAATATCCAATATTATATTTCAAAAATATTTCGTGAGGTGATAAGACCATTTTGCCCCTCACTTGATCTAACCACAGTCAATCGAATCTTTCGGCCGTTTAGGGTTTCGGCCAAGTCTCAATACCCTAATCTCTTAATCCAGGCCCCAATCTGCTCTATTCTCATATAGACGTTTTGTCGGGTTCCCTTTTTAAGCTCGACTCTCTTGGTTCGTCTCAACCGGCTCTGGAAGGAATCCAGGAGTTCGGTATTCACCTGCCAACCTCGTGGTACCGAACTGATCCCGAGTTGAGTACGAATATGTGTAATTTATGAATCGACTATAGATTTTCGTCCTATGTATAAACCCTTTACGTTTGTCCCGGTCGAGTGAAAGTCACGCGTAGTCGAACTTACATAACTCGACTTTATGATGTTCGTGTCGGTGACATTTACCAAACTGCCCTCCACGACTATCGTGAGTTAGTTATGAGCTCTGGCCAGAGACTTAGGTAAATTCCCGCACATCGAAAACTCCATAGGACGTTAACCTCGAATTTAATTAAGGGCGTAAATCCCGCTCAGCGGTACAACCGGCAATCACGTCGAAAAGTCAAGACCGCATTTCGCCGCTGACCCATGCTAATGGCAATTCGGGCCTAGCAAACTAGTGACTAATCAAGACCTTAAGACCAACCCCGAGTTAACCCTTTCTGTCTAAGGTTTACGTAGACTACTATAGTCAATCGATCGATCATCGACTTTCCCAGCGTGTGATCGTTCGATTACGAGTCAGTGTCCAAATACAGACAATCCCCTGATTCGTCTTGTATCAATGTCACGAGCTCCCACTTCCCAAGTGAACGGTTGTCACAACCATTTTGGACCCGTCGACAAACAAGTCATACTCGTCATATCCAGTCACCCTACTGGAGACTAAAACTTGTGGACTTAATTTAATATTACAGTATATCAGCTTACTGGTGCCCCCTCTCTGTCCCCACAAAATAAGTAACTGAACTGTAAATATTGGAGTTTTATTAATTCGTCTTATTTACCCGACTGTAAGGTTAATTTATTTAGACAAAGTAATAACATGCCTTTGTATTATTTGTCAAAACTCAAATTGACAATAATAAAGTAATTCCATTATCAAATAATCCAATTACCCTCGTACTATCTAATCCTCGTACGGCATCTAGGGCATAAACCTCAACAATAACTTGTCCACTACTCCACAAGTCATCCAAGATCTTCATATCTTCTTGGCTGATCTCCATATCTTCTATTTTTAGCAACTGCTTGACTCAATCTCCTATGATCTTCATATCTTCTATTTTTAGTAAATGCTTGACTCATTCTCCCATTATTTTTAGTAAATGCAATCCACTTTCTTTGAACAATTCCATCTCAAAAATAACTTCCTGCACATACTAAAATAAAGCCACAAACGGTTTTTGGGTATGAAAGACAAAAACAAAGATGGCCCACGTCTGAGTCAATGTTGACTCAGGTGTCAATCAACATTTTGACTCAAGTGTCAATCAACATTAACAAACTTAATTACAATATTACGTATACGACTAATACCACAATACATATATATCTACATGTCTGAATGTTAACGGTGCTTAAATTCATAGTCAAATAGTCCTAAATCTAACATTTCATCCTTTCAGTTCTCTTCTCTCAGGCCAGACCAATTCGAACAGCTTCTCATTCTGTTCGGTAAGTGTTGCAACTGGAATTGTTTCATTCGAAAGGAGCATCTTCGTTTCAGTTCTCTTCTCCTCTCAGACCGGATTTGTTTCAATTGGAATTAATGTAAGTGTTGCAATTTTTGAACATCAATAAGTCGGAGTTACTAATAATTTAAATGTATTTCAAATTTATCTTATTTTTTAATTATTAGACAATGTGGTCGGCATCTTTTAAATAAAAAATTAATCTATATCACTGATAGGGGTGTTCATTCGGTACAAACAGTACTGTCGGTCCCGAAATCTAGCAAGAACTCTCAAAACTCAATGGAATAGTGCACACCTTCGAGTGTATGTGTGTGCGTGTTTTTCATGTGAAGGTGGCGGCTCATTTGACTTGGGAGAGAGTTCACACTTTTCTAGGTTTAGCTCAAAATAGACTTTTTCATTAAAATGGGAAGTGTTACATTAGAATAAGTCCTAGCCCACTATTTATACCAAACATTCTTCGGTATAATTACAAGAGTGCCCCCAACTAGCAAACTCATAAAACTAATGACTCAATAAAGAATACATCAATACAAATTATATGATGAACGCTAGAAAATGATCCTAACATTCTCCCCCTTAGTGTTCATCTTCTTCGACAAGGCTTGATCATCTTTTTCGTCTGAAGAAGGACTTCCTCAACCCCAGGTTTACTTCGAAGTGTCGGAGATCATTGCGGAGCTGGATTCTCTCATCGATGGCTTCTTTGATGTCACCTAGGAGGTTCCGATACTCAATCTTCTTTTCTGTTGGTGATCTAGGTTTGTGATACTCGTTGATCCAAAATTCTGTTCTTTCTCTGATCAGCTTCAACGTGCCATCACTAAACTTTGGAATCTCTGACACCAAGAGAACTCTTTTTTCTTTCTTGGGGTTTAGATAGACGATGGCTAGTTCTGGATTCTGAAACACTTCAGCTTCAATGCACTTATCCAGATTGTAGTCACCACTCGTTGGTCGTGTGAGGTTGACCTTCTTCATTCCGTTTTCCAACGCCATCTGAAGATCTTGGGCAACATGGAATTTGACTTCTCTGAGCATGAATCCCTTGATCGCGTAGTACCCTTGCCTATACTCGTACTTTATAGCTCCAAAGTTCCGGCAGAGGTAGTACATTTGATTGACGTCAGATCTTTTCAGAAACTGTAGATCGGCCTCGGTGATGGTTGAGATAGAGCAGGTCGTTCCACATCACCTTGAACTCTGGGTAGTGTGTTCTTCCCAGGTTCTTGTCGTTCATCTGTATGATGTTGATCAAAGGCAACTTGGATTGGAAGTGGGCACGCTGTTCTTTAGTCGTCCTTTTCGACATGCTTCCTCGATCAGCGAGGATCCATAGATAGCCCATTGCGTCCCTGCCTTTGAGATATGACAGCCCCCTCAGGTTGAGTTCATCCAGCTTCTTAAGTTTGTCAGGTGTCCTCCAGATGCGCTTTGATGTTTCTTCGAGGAAAGGTGTTGTTAGTCTCACATTGTCCCATTCTGTCTCCATTCTTGATATGCTTCTTGGGACTCGAACTTCGGGTGCTCTGTAGATCTCGTAGTCCATGTTGTTGTCTAACAATTTCTCGAAATGTTCGCCCTCTTCAAGCTCGATTGGGTCGAAGGAGAAGATGTTGGCCATGGCTCTCTTGAATACTTCTCTATATTTCGTTATTCTTGCCACGACTTCTGCTTCAAACTCATCCTTCTTTGACCACGGTTCTGTCATGACATTCGTCGAGCACTTGATGAGGATCTGTGGTTGGATCATCCTGATACGCGGCTTCGAAGCTGGGGATATTTGTGTCTGAGGCTTGTTTGTTCTTTTGGGTCTGGGATTCGTAGTGTTTGCTGGTTGGGGTTCGGGTTGTGTGGGCTTGGCGACCTCTACCTCTTCCCCTCATTGTTGTTGTTGCCGAGGTTCGCTGTCTTTTCTCCCCCTCATGACGATCGCCTCCATCAGGATCGTCATGATGCCTCTTTGAAGAGGGTTCAGCGTCTCGGCACGTTTCGGGCAGTGGAGGTCCTTGGGGAGCGGACAGACGGCAGAGGAAGTCTAGGATAGACTGTTGATCGGTCGTGAGGTGATCTGCCGTCATGAGCCACTTGAGGTAGTAGGTTTGTAGCTCGTCGATGGGTATGGTATCGGGGTCGATCATACGAGCTAATGTGTTGGGAGAGGGGAGAGGGATATTGTAGGAGGGGCCTTGTGGTGGTGGTGAAAATGGTGGTGGTGGTGGTGGTATGGTGTATTGTGGAGGTGTGGGTTGGGATGATGAAGACGGGCCAGCTGTGACGGGGGCCTTTGATCGCGGCTAAGGTGTATGAAAATACGGGGTTATGCGACAAGTGATAATTAAAACGAATATCAAATAATACCCTAGCGCGATAGACAGTGTACCTATCGAACGTAGCGTAGTTAGATGAGTATCCGAGTATCGATCACGAGGAATAAAGCAAGTACTAGTACTAAACCTAGGATTTAATATCTAGCCTAACAAATAGTTCGATGATTTACTATCTAATGAAATTTAGAATATCTAAACCTAATTAAGAGACTACTTTGACGGAAAACAGGAAGAAAATGATTGGAGTAACTCGATTAATAAAAGATGTGCCCGGGATTTCGAATCCTGCTAGGTCTCGTCGATGATGCTATAATTCCCCGTTCCCACGTATTTATTCCTAAATCGCAACAATTTCCTACTCGAGACCGAATTTGCTGTCGCCATAGACGGTCTCGAGGATCTAAATCGGTATTGTTATTAGCGAGGGTTGGTTATTAGCTGTCGCCCTCTAACCAAGCCCTAACATTTATGAATAGTCTAATCGTCTTTAGCTGTCGCCCTCGACGATACAAAAATATTCGAATCAACACTTAGACATATTGAAACGAAGAATCAAATTCATAACGATAAGAAGGTCAAATACGTGTTCACGAGTAATTCACGTCAATACAACGATCTTAACCTAGCATTCATCTAATCCCAAATACTAAGGAATCTAGCTACTCATGATTGAATTGAGCATGAAACGAGATGAGAAGAAAACAGAATGAAACATTGAATTCCCTGAGTGAAAGATGCTCGTTATTGGGAGAATTCACGTCACTCGTCGTCTTCTTGTTGCTTTCACGTCCAAATCTTTCTCCTACGCTTTTGGGATCAATTCCTTGCGTCTTGAGGTGTGTATTTCGCCCCTTTTCCCGTCTCTAAGTTAGGATTTTTGAGGTATCTCTCTTCTCCAAAAGTCTGCTCGATTAGGGTTGAAACAAAGTTTTTATCAGTATTTTCGACTGGTCCACGGTCATGGGTTGGGCCTCCCACGACCGTGGACGCATCGATTTGCACTATACCTTCCGAACCTGACTTGATCCACGGTCGTGGACATAAGTGATCCAGACCGTGGGTCCTTTTCTGCCTCTGTCCACGGTTGCATGCTTCATGACATCCACGCCTGTGGGTCTTGCTCTGTCCACGGTTGGATGCTTCATCATCCACGCCTGTGGGTCTTGAACTCGTTCTGGAGTCAGTTTCTGTTTTCGTCAATGGCCGTGGGTCATGGTGTTCCTGACCGTGGATGCTATAGTCTTCATTCTCTGGCACTATCCACGGTCGTGGGTTCATTGTTTCTGACCGTGGACGCACTGTTTTTGCTCGTTTTCGCTTCGTTTTCACCCAAATCATTCCCAATCGCATCCTAAGTACAAATAGCAATAAAATAGGCATAAATACCAGTAAAAGTACTTAGACGATGCCAATAACTCACTATAGACCTATTTATACGATCTAATAAACGTATAGAAATACGTTTATCAAATCTCCCCACACTTAAGCTTTTGCTTGTCCTCAAGCAAAATAACACTAAAGTACGGAAATGTAATCAAGACTTACACAGCTTGGCACGAAATAGTAAATACAAAGAGTTAGCAACATAAGCAACGTCGAACATCACACTAATAAATCAAAAACTCAACCATGAAAAATTCCTAGAACACGATTCGAAATTCATACCTCGCAAGTGATTCACTCAAACACTCGGTGTATAGGGTCGTAAAAAATATAGAATCACTCAATTCATGTCGTAATTTAGTTTTTACCATAGGCTTGCAAGTGTATCGTACCGTTCTACTACCTTTGGTAATAATATTACGGGGATCTGAAGGTCTTTTCTAGATAAAATGAAAGGGTTATGATGCAAATATTCGGAGTATGTAGAGATGTAAAATAGAACAGCGGTCATGTCAGTTTCGTGTCATTGTCCGGGGCACCTCCAAACTTCGTCGTTTTTGTATCTGCAGCTAGTTGGTCTTTTTCGTCGTATTGTACGTCTGAACTCGTCTTTCTTCGGTCCGTCAATGTAATGGATTGATATTTCTAGGCTTCCCTTCTCCCGAAAACAGAAGATTATCAAAGGAGAAGTTCCTAGTACCAATGGAGCTAACATTTCTAGGCTTCTCTTTTCCCGAGAACGAGAGATTATCAAAGGAGAAGTTCCTAGTACCAACTCCGTTCTTCACGGATGTATCGAGCTCTCTCTCTTCTGCTCGGCTAGGACATGAAGTTTTTTTTTTTTCGTCCATCCGCCTCTTCTTTGTATGATCGGTCGCTCGGCGGTACCCCTAACTCCGACACTCGACATTCACTTCCGCTGTTTCTCGGGTTCAGATGTCTCTGGAGGCTTACGGTCAAAGGCTTTCATATAATATCAGGATTCGAAAGAAAGTAGGCTTAGGCTCAAAGTGGCTAACTACGATGGCCAGTCGTGGTCGGAACTTTGGCAATGGACTTAAATCCTATCGCCTCCGTCATTTCCCACGTAAATTATACTTCAGGTAGTTTCAGCACGTATGACACAAGCAAGTTCTAGAGAAACGTAAACTAGGCATACTACTCACATAACCAAGAAAATGGGAGCGAAAAAGCTCAAAGGCTCAAAAATCTCACGAAAGAAAACATGGGGTTATGTTGTATGAATCTCTCAACATGCAACTAGGTCAATCACGTAGGAAAAGAAATCGACTACTCATGCGTGTCCTAATTACTCATGCCACTTACTAATCGTATCGACTAATCATGCCAAGCTTAGTAGTCTATTCCTACACATGCAAAATAAAAAATTTTCAGAGAAATTTTTAAAAGAGCATAGTAACCCCCTCCCCACACTTGAGAAACACGTTGTCCCCAACGTTAAAAAAATCGAAAGTAAAGGAAGGAAATAACTAACGAAAAGAAAAAGAACAGAACTCCCCTGAAACATGTGGTGTATATGACGGCCAGCATTTGGGACATTTTCCTCGAATCGCAACTCATAAGATTGTTGTTTGTTTTGTGCACTCGTGATACGCGATCTGTCAGCTAGCTAAATAAGAAAAAAAGAAAAGAGAACGTAAAACAAAGTAAAATAAAATCATAATATAGATGAGAGAGTTAGATAGAAAATACATCAAAATAATGACTAGAAAATTAGAACATATAGAAAATAAGTAGCTAAGCTTTCGGGGGCGGTGGAGGAGGGTTGATCCGGTTGCTTATCAGCGTCAGCGTCTTGTGAATCTGGCCCATCATCACCTCGTGCTCCTTGAGGTCTTGCTCATACTTCCTCTTGGCCTCCTCGTGGCGCTGTTGTCGCTCGTCAAGCTGCTGAATCTGAGCAGCTTGGGCATGCTGAGCCTCCTCAAATCGTCGACGATCCTCATTCTGGGTCGTCTCAAGCCGGGTAATGTCGACGGCTTGATGCACCATCAACTCTTGTCGTAGTGTGGCAAGGCGGTCATCGAGAACCGATACGGTGATGGGGGCAGTCAACCCGGAAGAGCCGCCGTGCTCGAACATCGCCGGCTGGGATGGGGTGGGGCTCTCATTCTGTCCAAAGGCCATAAGTGGGTGAGGCGACTCGTTTGACGGAGCCGGTGCCACGGGATGGTCGATGTACGGCTGGTACTTCGTGCTCCACATATAAATCTTGTTGGTCCGAGTCGAGTTCGGAGCTCGGACCAACATCTTGAGCTTTGCCATTGTCAGCTAGTCAATCTTCCGACGCCCGCCAACCTCCTTCATTTCCGGGTGTGCGTCGGGCCAATATCCAAGTCCCTTCACCAAGGCCGTCACAAACGGACCCAAGCTAATCTTCCCGCCTTTTTGGGACTTGGCTTGTGCCATAAATGCCAAGCCCATTGCCTTTCCAAGATGCACCTTCTCACCTCTGTGCATCTTAGAAAGGTACAGAAGGTTCCGAAGGCTAATCGCAGCTTGTGAATCGCCTTTCGGGGTGACCGAGGTCACCATCAGTTGATGGATGTACTTCAACCCCGGACTGCGGAGCTCCGACGCCTTTGAGATGTTAACATCGTATATTTTTCCTCCTGGGCGTGTGAGCTCGCCCCAACGCTGGATTCGTTCTTCCATGTCAGCAAGGTGGTGGTGGGTGCCCATGGTGGCCTCTTACGCCTCGCCGCGTATGATGGGTGGAACTTGAAGTCCGAGCCCTTCGCACAGCTCGTTTATGGTGATCGTGTGCTCGGTGTTAAATACTCGAAACATGACTTCGTCCCGCACACTGTACTCGTCGAACTCAATGGTCGAGAGGAACTCGAGGGTGAGTTCCTCGTAAGCCGGTTCGTCGATGGCGAAGAATGTGACCCAGCTGCTCAAAGATAGGTAGCGGTCGATCTGTTCTTTAATCCCATGCTTCGTAATTGCCTCGTAGTCGATTTGGTTCGTCTTAATAAACTTGAGGCCCTTAAGTTTGGTGTACCGAGCTTTATGCTCCTCCTTAGTGAACGTCCTCATCTCCTCCAGCAGCGTAGGTGTGCGCCTACGTTGGCGTTGAGGAGGCGAGGATGAGGGGGCTCGGGTGCTATGCTTTCGCACCATTGTACCTAAAAAGATATATGTGATTCCTCGAGAAGAGAAGCTCAGCTCAGCTCTACCAATGACGCAATATGATAAGGTTTAAAAGATAGCACGAGTGGCTGAAATAGTACACACGACAGCTCTATGACTAAGAAGTTTCATAACAAAATCGACACAACACCCCGTTATTGAAGGAAGTCCTACAATGGCCCACAAGAATCATCTTTGCATGGTTTCCTACAACTAGATTCGGTCTAGGCATGTTCTTAACACATATCAATCAGAGATAAACACTGGAAGCTTTACGAACTTTCGAAAATACCGAACCTGAATCACTCCAGAAAACCAATCGAGCTAAGATTTTCACTTGGCACCTTATGATTTCGTGCTTCATGTGATGAATCGGGAGATAAGGCATGTATTAACGCAATAAATATCACAATGAACAAACAAAATCGCACCAATTCGAGAATTCCCCAATTTTGACAACCTAGGGTAAAAAAAACAATAAAAATCATACCTTGGATCTTGGATTGGGGGTATTGAAGATGTTTGGGGGTTGGGTTATGGCCTTGTCGAGGTCGCCGGAGTTCGTGCGGTGGTGGGTCGGTCGGAGTCGTCGTGTGTTGCGGTCTGGGGTACGTTCGATCGAATGAAATCGAATGGCCCCTTATCTCTTTTTTTTTTTAAATCTGGACAAATCCACGACCGTGGACGTGTTGTCTCAGGCCATGGATTATAATTTTAGGCCCAACCTGACTTGTTCACGAGTGTGGGCTTGTGCCAGTCACGGCCCGTGGACAATAACATGAGCTCAGTCCTAATATCCACGGCCGTGGGTTTTTAGTCCCAGACCGTGGACAGTTGTCGAACGCTGCTGTTTGAGAACGATGCAAATCTACGGGCGTGGCAGTAGATGCGCTTGCCCGTGGATGATGGCAGTAGCAAAAATCATCGTACTTGTTTGCCATAATTTTTTTATTTATTTTTATTTATTTTATTTTTTTCAATGCTAAAACGTAAACGTGAACTCAACTATCCTAACGAAAAATAACCGTGAATGCGAATACCTGGGTTGCCTCCCAATGAGCGCTTCTTTAACGTCTTCAGCTGGACGCACCTGCATTATCGTTAGGACCGTTTGAAGTCGAGGTACATTACCTCCTTATCATCTGATCCGCACATTGCTTAAAAAGGAATGGATCCTCCCAAAAGTAATACTTCAAGTCAGAAAAGAATTTCTTCTTTTGCTGACTCGAGTATTCCTTTGGCAAGATCCTCGCAACTAGATAGTTAGCGAAATCTGCAAACCAAGGAATATCCTCGCTTACCTCTCGGACAGCGTACAAATACTCGTCCGGAAACTTATCTCGAATCTCTTCTCCTTGGCTCGCCACCTCGGACTCCTCCAACCTCGAGAGGTGGTCGGCTGCCAAATTCTCCGCTCCTTTCTTGTCCTTGATCTCAATATCGAACTCTTGCAAGAGCAAGATCCATCGGATCAGCCGTGGCTTAGCATCCGGCTTTGCTAATAAATACTTAAGAGCGGAGTGGTCAGTAAAAACAATAACTTTCGAAAGTGTAAGATAGGACCTGGATTTATCAAAGGCGAAGACGACAGCCAATAACTCTTTCTCGGTGGTGGTATAGTTGGACTGAGCAGTGTCCAACGTCTTACTGGCGTAATAGATCGGACGAAAATGGTTATCCTTGTGCTGTCCCAAAACAGCCCCCACTGCGTAGTCACTAGCATCGCACATAAGCTCAAAAGGGAGCTCCCAATCGGGCGCTACCATAATAGGTGCAGAAATGAGTTTCTCCTTCAGAGACTCAAATGCGTGCAAGCACTCGTCGTTAAAAACGAATGGGGCATCTTTCTCAAGAAGCTTGGATATAGGTCTTGCGATTTTAGAAAAGTCTTTAATAAATCTTCGATAGAAACCCGCATGACCTAGAAAGCTTCGAATAGATTTCACGTTCGAGGGGGCGGGCAGTCTCTCGATTGTGTCAATCTTAGCCCTATCCACCTCGATACCCTTAAGGGATATCTTATAGCCTAAGACTATGCCCTCTCGAACCATAAAATGACATTTTTCCCAATTTAGGGCTAAGTGCGTTTCCTCGCAACGTGCTAACACACGTTCGAGATTGGATAAGCAACTATCAAAAGAGGAGCCAAAAACGGAAAAATCATCCATAAATACCTCCATTATATCACCTACCAACTCGTCGAAAATAGCCATCATGCAGCGCTGGAATGTTGTCGGAGCATTGCATAGCCCGAACGGCATCCGTCGGTAGGCGAACGTGCCATATGGGCAGGGGAAGGTGGTCTTCTCTTGGTCCTCAGGCGCTATTGGAATCTGAAGGTAACCTGACAAACCATCAAGAAAACAATAAAAATCGTGGCCCGACAACCGTTCCAACATTTGATCAATGAAGGGTAAAGGGAAGTGGTCTTTTCGGGTGGCATCATTCAGCTTTTGGTAGTCGATGCACACCCTCCAACCAGTCACGGTCCGTGTTGGGATCAATTCATTCTTGTCATTTTTCACGACCGTCATTCCTCCCTTCTTCGGGACCACCTGGACCGGGCTCACCCATGAACTGTCCAAAATTGGGTATATCATCCCGGCATCTAGCAGCTTAATCACCTCTTTCTTTACCACGTCCTTCATGTTCGGGTTGAGGCGTCTTTGCGCTGAGCAACGGGTTTGAAGTCGTCCTCCATCAAGATCTTGTGGGTGCAGAAACTCGGACTGATTCCTCGGATGTCCGAGATCTTCTAAGCTATCGCCCTCTTATGTTCCCGTAATACTTTTAGAAGTCTCCCCTTCTGATCATCGTCGAGGGCGGAGGAAACTATCACCGGCAGCCTTGAAGTTCCCTCCAGGAATGTGTAAGCGAGGTGATCGGGTAGCTGCTTCAATTCCAACACCGGTGGCTCGTCGAGCGAGCTCTTCTCCTTGTCCTCTTCTCCACTCTCGCGGACTGTCGTCACGGGCTCGTCGACTTCCTCCTCAGGATCCTTGACTGCCTCGTCCATGTCAAAACTCCCAGTGACCTGTGCTAATCCATGCACGGATAAAAGAAAATCCCTTTCGAAAGCATCTAAATAATAACACTTATCATCATTCTCGACGGGATGATTCATTGAATCCATCATGCTAAAGGTCACTTTCTCACCGTCTACAGTCAAAGTCAACGTCCCGTTCCTGACGTCTATCATAGACTCGCCAGTAGCCAAGAACGGTCTGCCTAAGATTAAGGGGACATTTTCGTCCTCCTCCATGTCTAAAATCACAAAGTCGGCAGGAATAATAAATTTGTCGACTTTGACTAGAACGTCCTCAACAACGCCACGAGGATACTTAAGTGATCTATCAGCTATGTAGGTTCCAGATTCAACACATCCAACGAATTAAGATGAACTTGAACTTGAGAATTAAGATCGATTGACTCACCTTAGTAAATAGCGCGCGGAAGCAAGATAATCATCAATCAATCTTCATTTAATCCAATAGCTTTCTCTACAAGCAATCCATATACCTCTCCACAATTAAGCCTAATCTACTGTGATGAAGAGAGAGATATTAAAAATGAGAGAAAGCCTCGCTCAAGGTGTGTTCAAGTTATGTGTAAAATACACACACTTGCCCTATATATACCAAAGCATACTTTGGTATATATCACATCAGTCCCTATTTATCATAAACTACAATTTGGTCCCTAGACAAAGATAACATGACATTTGAGCACTAGAAATGGATTCCTAACAATCTCCCCCTTAGTGTTCAAATGTCATTGGAGCGCCAATAGTCTTTGTCTTTAATGATCTTCAGCCTTCATCATCGATTGAACACAAGAAAGGATTCCTAACAATCTCCCCCTTTGTGTTCAATTGTGGATTAGACACGTTCTTCGTTGCTTCTTGAAGAAAAGGTTGAGGGCTTCTGGAGAATCTTCTTTCTCCCCCTATGTACATGCTCCCCCTTTCTTCTTTGCAACTTTGAATTTTTATCACCTTCTTGCATAGATCAGAGTTGTGCAGATCTAAGGACATTGACTCTTCGTTTATGCTTATGCCATGGAGAGAGGTCGTGTTTGTTGTGGTTCAGCACGTGCGGTGTAAGCTCGGCTTCTTTAATGATATCACGTGCTTTGCCTCCTTGATATACTTCTCCCCCTCATGGCGATTCAATTGTATCGTCATGCCTACGGATCAAGGTGATTCCTCGTGTAAGCGCGGAGCGTGTTGATGTTGAAGTCCGGATGAAGTAACCTGAAAACGGGACCGACGACCAATCATCGTGAGACATCCCTAGATTATTGGACGATTCGCAGGTAAATCCAAGCGCTTCCGACACTGCATATGCATCATCGGACGATTCGCAGGTAAATTCTCACACACCTTACTTGCTTGAACAAATAAAAGCCTTAAAAGAACAAATCAAAATTATCAAAAACAAAAGAAAAATAGATAAAGAACAATATACAAAAGATCAGAATAGTGGAAATATAATAAAACAAATTCTCGAACAAAAAGCCATTATAGCTAATAAATTGAAAATTGAACAAGAAAGGATAACAGTTTTAAACTCCAAAATTGAGCAACAAGAACTAAAAATTAATGAACTAACAATAGAATCTTCAACATATAGAAATGAAAATGTAAATATAAAAGCTCAAAATAAAACCCTCATCGAACAACGATGTGCTTTATACTCAAAGATTAAAGTAATAGAGGATCAATTAATCAGACGAGAAGAGTGTGAGCTACTGGTAAAATTTAATAAACCCAAAGACACACGATTCTATGTCCCTAGAGCAGGAATAGGATATCAAAAACAAGAAAATCCAGATAACCAACTTTATGACTTCGAATATATTAAAACAGAACTACCAAAACCAATAATGTTCACTAAGAAATCTGAAGAGGAGGCAATAGACGACGAAAAACCGAAAAAGGCTGAAGTCCACATAGATTATACTGCACTAACTGAAAGTCAATTAAAAAATCAACAATTAATAACTCCCAAAAAGGAATTCGAATGCCCTCAACAGAAAGAGAATAAAGTCCCATTACCCAATGATAAACCGATAACCAACATATATATCAGAAAAAGTCAAACAAATTGCTGATATCCAAAAAATTCTGAATTCTGAAAGACTAAGGTTTAAAATCGAAAAACAACGACTTCTTAAAGAAATATCTTCTCTTAAAAATAAAAATGAATCTTCTTTGTCTAATACTCTTACTTTGTCTACAGATCGACCTCTAAGGAATCAAAAGATAAAAACCGAGGGCATGACGAATTCTCTTAGGCCAAAGTCTAGTCAATATATGAAGCAGCCTGTAATAAAGCATTCTTTTCAATATAATACAAAATTTCTCAAAAAGGATGAAAAGAAAACTAAAACTTCAAAAGATGCTTCCAAAAGGACAAACTTAAGTTGGAAACAAAATATTATATCATCAGACTCTAATTCAAACACTACTAACATTTGGATACCCAAAATATCCCATAAGACTAATAAACAAATACAAGAATGGCGACCTAAGAACTATTCTAAAAACAAGAATCAAAACCTAAACCAAATCTCTAGGTCAAGAACAACATTAAAAAATTGGATACCTAAAAATCTCCCAAAAATTACAAAAACAATATGGGTACCAAAAATTGTTCCAACACTTCAAACAAGACAAGGCCAACCTAACTTTAAATTTGACAAAAAAGGACCCATTCAAATATGGGTACCTAAAACAATCTAATTCCTTTTCTCATGCAGCTCCATCATGTGTGGTATCTAGACTCGGGTTGCTCCACACACATGACAGGAAAGAAAGAACTGTTGAGCAACTACATCGAACAATACGGAGGTAATGTACGATTCGGCAATAATGATCTAGCATATATTCGAGGTTACGGCGACATCCACCACAAAAATCTCACTATCAAGGATGTCTGCTACGTTGAAGGATTAAGCCACAACCTGTTTAGTATCGGAAAATTCTGTGATAAAGAATTACAAGTGCTCTTCAGAGCCAAAGAATGCAGCATCAGAAACAAAAAGGAAGAAGAGCTCTTAGTAGGTTCTAGAAAATCCAACCTATATACGATCAACCTACAAACAGCTAAACCATCATCAGCAGTCTGTCTATTCTCCGACAATGTTCAACATCAAAATCATTTGTGGCATCAACGGCTTTCTCACCTAAATTACAAAGATCTCCAAAAATTAGCATCCAAAAACTTGGTAAAAGGATTACCAAAGTTAAAATTCAGAAAAGAACATCTGTGTCCTGCGTGTGAATTAGGAAAAATTCGAAAAGCACCCCACAAGAGCAAACCCGTCCCATCAACTACTCAACCACTAGAGTTACTACATATAGATCTATGTGGGCCCATGAGAGTTGAAAGCATAAGCAGAAAACGGTATGTGCTCGTGATCGTGGATGACTATTCAAAATACACCTGGACTAGATTTCTGAGATCTAAAGACGAGACCGTTGAACTACTGACAAACTTTGTGAAAATAACACAGAATATGATGCAGAAATCCATACAAGTAATCCGTTCAGACAACGGTACCGAATTCAAAAACAAAAGTCTAAAGGATTTCTATGACTCCTTAGGAATTTCACAACAATTCTCAGCAGCACGAACTCCTCAACAAAACGGCGTAGTGGAGCGAAGGAATAGAACACTCATTGAAGCAGCGCGAACAATGCTAATCAACTCAAATCTTCCCCACTTTCTCTGGGCAGAAGCAGTCAATACCGCGTGTTTTACACAAAATAGGACAAGCATCAACAAACGGTTTGACAAAACACCATACGAGCTGATCAACAAACGAATACCAAACATCAAGTTCCTCAGAATATTTGGTTGTAAATGCTTCATCGTCAACGATAAGGTTGATCGCGGAAAATTCGCACCAAAAGGAATTGAGGCAACTTTCATCGGATACTCCTTCATCTCCAAAGCATATCGGGTATACATCAAAACAGAACACCGCGTACAAGAAAGCATAAATATCACGTTCGATGAGTCAACAATGGCTCTTGTACACTACAGTGCAAGACCCGTGCTTATACAGTTGACTTCTGAACACAACCGATCAGGACTCGCACATACACCAGAAAAGGCTTCTGAACACATAAGTTCTGAAGCCGTACAAGAAGATGATGACGAGAGTTCTCCCACTACATCAATGGACTGGAATTTCTTATTTGAAGAACAATTTCTACAAACAATAGAACCCAGACTCGAAGATCCTCAAATAGTCCTGTAGGTTCCAGATTAAACACCCAACGAAGATGAACTTGAGAATTAAATCGATTGACTCACCTTGTTAGATACGCGCGGAAGACATGAAGGAGATAATCAATCAATCTTCATTTAATCACTTGACTTTCTCTACAAGCAATCCAACTCCCTCTCTACAATGAACCCTAGACTACTATAATGGTGAGAGAGATTTTCTAGATGAGAGAAAGTCTCGCTTGGTATCTCAAGTTATGTGTAACATACACACACTTGCCCTATATATATACCAAAGCATACTTTGGTATATTACACATCAGTCCCTATATTATCATAAACTACAATTTGGTCCCTAGACAAAGATAACATGACATTTGAGCACTAGAAATGGATTCCTAACAATCTCCCCCTTAGTGTTCAAATGTCATTGGAGCGCCAATAGTCTTTGTCTTTAATGATCTTCAGCCTTCATCATCGATTGAACACAAGAAAGGATTCCTAACAATCTCCCCCTTTGTGTTCAATTGTGGATTAGACACGTTCTTCGTTGCTTCTTGAAGAAAAGGTTGAGGGCTTCTGGAGAATCTTCTTTCTCCCCCTATGTACATGCTCCCCCTTTCTTCTTTGCAACTTTGAATTTTTATCACCTTCTTGCATAGATCAGAGTTGTGCAGATCTAAGGACATTGACTCTTCGTTTATGCTTATGCCATGGAGAGAGGTCGTGTTTGTTGTGGTTCAGCACGTGCGGTGTAAGCTCGGCTTCTTTAATGATATCACGTGCTTTGCCTCCTTGATATACTTCTCCCCCTCATGGCGATTCAATTGTATCGTCATGCCTACGGATCAAGGTGATTCCTCGTGTAAGCGCGGAGCGTGTTGATGTTGAAGTCCGGATGAAGTAACCTGAAAACGGGACCGACGACCAATCATCGTGAGACATCCCTAGATGTCACTCTTGGTCGTTGATGCAAAGTCACAAAGACTTGCATTTGAAGGGACTACGGGGCCACATAGGCAACCCGTTGACATCGTTCTAGAGTCGTGCTCCAGAAGATGGCCTGCTACCGTTGTTGTTTTGATGTTGCAACGGCAGGACTTCCTTCTGATCATAGAAGCACATTTGTCAGAAATGTGTCTACAGAAGTTCGGGCTAGGTCACATAGACCTGCATAGTATGTGTAAAAATAATGTATGTGTCCTAAAAAAAATAGAAAACTTTTTAGGCTATGGGACACACTAGACGTTTAAGTGCATAGAATAAAGTCGTGGTGTGGGGCTGTGGACCACTAGATTCAATATCTCCCGCTTCCAAGTGAAACGGTGATAGCATATGCGGTTCCCCGTGAGATATTGAAACACTTGTCTTTAGGGAGACAAATGAGTAGCGAGGAAGGGTTGTGCATGCGCCTTTGGACCCGATGAGGCGTCTTCTACCCGGGATCTGAAAAATCAGTCCTGTACCTATAATGGTTATGGCCCGGATAGTTTGTGGTTGATGTGTAATGATTATATCGTGATTCGCTCAAAACCCTCACATACACTCGGGGTTGTTCCTGGGATAGGTACAGTTTGGGATTAACTGAACCATAGGAACAGGTATGTGAACACCTCTTTTTGTGTCTTTGCGCTTTTTGGGTTGAGGTAGCACTCCCCGTCAAAGTACGAAAGTTGTCTTCAGGGCATTCTCTCTTTGAAGCTCTTGCGCCTTTTTAGGTAACTCTCCCCCTAAAATGGTGCACTATTTCTAATATGATGCCCTTGCTCCCCTAAATAGATGCGCTCTTTGAGGATTGCATATTACAAAAATCAAGCGTGTTTTATACATGAAGTAACACTCCCCCTTAAATGTGCCTTCTGCACTCATAAGTGTTACTCCCCCTAAACCATATACGCTTGTTATATGAGAACCATGATAATACGCTCTTTTTGACGTTCAGGTACCTTGTCTATCTATCTATCCACTCCCCATCTAAATATATAAAGAATGTAAAGACGACATAGACAAATTTTTAGGTACTAAAAATGATACATTAGACTTCCTTTGAAACTCAATACTAAAGATGAAGTCTAATATCTAGGACAGTAATGTACCTATTTTGACAATGAAATTCAAGTCATCTTCTTTTAGCAATGAAGCTCAGAGTTTTTTTTTTTTTTTTTTTTGCCTATATAATATTTATATATGTATATGGCCTCTTTTCCTTTTTTTGTTTTTTTTTTTTATATCTTTCTCTGGCCTATATATATATATATATATATATATTTAAAAAAGAAAATGTAGCAAAAACAAAAAAAAACTTTTCATGTGGCGAAAAGTATAACGTTTTCGCTGAAACAGTTGGCGAAAAGTAAAGACAGTTTTCGCCAAAAAAAAATTTTTTCGCTAATAAAGGTAGCGAAAAGTCTAAGGTTTTCGCTGAAACTGTTAGCGAAAAGTTTCTTTTCGGTAGACTTTTCGGCGAAAAGTTTTATTTATTATTATTTTTTTATTATACCTATATATATATATATTTATATATAAAAAAATGGCGAAAACAGTTAGCGAAAAGAGAAGGTTTTCGCTGAAAACTGTTTTCGCTGAAATAGTGAGCGAAAAGTTAGCGAAAAGTATGATTGCTCACATTTCATACCGATCATGGGTGTGGAGCAATCTCGAATACCACACGTGTCGGGAATTGGTGGCTGCCTGCAGCTCATATCGATTATGCGTGTGAAGCAACCCAAGGACCTACGCATAATCGGGATCCTGCAAAACAAATTAGCGGGACTTTGGTACCCATTTTTGGACGGGTCCTCCCTGATTAGCAGTAATCTTATAAAGCTCATAAGGTTCAAATTTGGAATTAAAATTAGCAGATAAAGTAGTCATAGGAAGCCACGTTTGTTTAGGACTACTTATTTCCATTTCTAGCTTAGGTTTTCAAATTTGTACCGTTCTGAAATTATCATTTTTAGCACGGGTGAATGTGTGTCTATTGTTAGTTGAGAAAATTTTCTCTTTCGCCAGTCGTTGAAGATGTTTTTCAGATTTGACTTTGACTGGGTACTTGAGACAGGAATACGAACTAATAGAATCAATAGCATTCAATATAGAATTGTCGTATTTCCTATTAGGAAGAATCACATCATTCACATAGGTGTTTTCATAAAATGAGTTACTTTTATTTGTCAGACAATTATTATTTTTGGATATTTCAGTTTTAGTAAAAAATGTAGAAGTGTCTGTTTTAATATTTGTAGCTTCTTTCTTTATTCTTTCTTTCTTTATCTTTTGAATGACTTTAGAAATTACCTTTTTAGAAATAGAGGAGGAAACATTTTCGCTTGTTTTGATAAAAAATGATTTATCTTCCTCAATTCTTTCTTTCTTGATAGCTTTAGTCATTCGTGGTGTTTTCTTATTCTGTTTTGGAGATATGTTTTTTAATGGTTCGCTTTTAACAGAGTAAGAAGTTGAGGTTGCGCCTATTTTGTAGGAATTTTTGAGAAATGTATTCTCCTTTTGAAGTTCATCAATTTTAGCTTGAAACCCTTTTTGCTGCGATTCCAGAAGAGAATTTAACTCAGCAATTTTGCGTTCGGTTTCTGGATTTTCACAATTAAATTCGGGTTTTATAGTTTGTATAGAATGTTCCTTTTTTATAGGCATTGTCTCATTTGTTTGAGTGGATTTATTTTGAGACAATTTTAGCTCAGTTTCTTTCTTTGCAATAAGTATTTCGAGTTCTTTATTTTTAATGCGTAATTTATTGCATTCTTCTGAAAGACATTTATTCTGAGCTTGATGATTTTTAATTTCTTCTTTATAGGCAGCTATGTTTGTTATTAATTCAGATATGTTCGGTTCATTATTTTCTGCCTTAAATTTTAATTTCACAAGCTCATCTTTAGCATTGGTCAATTGACATTCAAGACTAGCTTCAACTTCTAAATGTTTTCTTAGAACACGCTCGTTATTAGCTAGCCTTGCTTCTAATTTATTGACCATTTCCTTTTCATTGTTTGAGAATTTTTGTAAAAGTCCTTGTTTTTATTCCTCGCACGCAGACAAAGTAGTTTTTAATTCACATATTTTTGTTTCTTGTGAGTCTGCCTTAGTTGTTAAACTTATTATTTTTTCATTTGCACTATCTAAGCATCTCCTAAGATTATCTTCTTCTAATAAATGATTTCTTAGGATACGCTCATTATTTGCGAGTTTATCTTCTAGCTCTTTTATAATCTTTTGTTCATGAGAATTGTTAGGTTCTATAATTTCAGATTGTATTCTCTTATGTTTTGAGCTTGTTGAGGAAGATGAAGAAGATAAAGACTTTTTCTTATGATGATTTTTATTTAATAATTTTTCAATTAGATCTAGGTTGTGTTGGATTTCTTTAAGCTCTAGATCATTTTCGCTTAAGTAATTATCCATTTTTATCTTTTCAGTTCAAACCAATTTAATTTTCAAATTATAATTGGTATAGAATGTTGGAAATTTTAATTTTGACTAATTTCGAATAGTTCTCCAATATTAGCGTTTCAGCTCAAAAACCAATATTAAGTTCACAGATATTGTATTGGTTTTATAGAATGTTGGAAATTTTAATTTTGACTCAAAATATGTTAGATGTTATATTGATCGTCTTGTTTTGTTGATTAAAAAAATATTGACTTAAAGTCTTAGCTGATTTATTTTGATTTTGAATTTATTTTGACTTTTAGTCAACTTATGCTATGTTTTCGTATTGAAATAATTTTCTGGAGTTTTAGGTATCAATTATTTTTTTTTTTAAAATGATTTTAAAAAAAAACTTGTACTGAGAATAATTTTTTTGTACCGAAAAATTTTACCAGTCCAAAAAAAATTTCGTTTACACGAAACTTTTTCGTATGAACCAGGAACCTATATAAAGTACGTACAAAAAAAATCTCAAAGTGAAAAATAAAAATTTTAGGACTTTCGAAAGCTTTGTGAACAGTATGTGGCGAAAACTTTCGAGGTTTTCGCTGAAACAGTATAGTGAAAAGATTTAAGTTTTCGCTAGGTATGAACTTTTCGCTAAGAAATGTAGCGAAAAGTTTAGGTTTTCGTTAAAATGAAGTTTTCGCTGGAACAGTATATAGCGAAAAGCTTTGAGGGTTTCGCGAAGTGGTGAAAAGTTCTAGGTTTTCGCTAAGAAGTCAAGCGAAAAGCTTAGGTTTTCGCTGAAACAGTATGTAGCGAAAAGCTTTGAGGTTTTTGCTAAGTGGCGAAAAGATTAGGTTTTCGCTAAGTTGTGAACTCTAAAACTTCTCGTGTGAACAGTGTTTGGCGAAAAGTTTTAACTTTTCGCTGGCCACTGGTTTCCCTAGGAATGAACTTTTCGCTAAGAAATGTAGCGAAAAGTTTAGGTTTTCGCTGAAACAGTATATATAGCGAAAAGTTATAGGTTTTCGCTGAGTGTCTGGCGAAAACTTTTGAGGTTTTCGCTGAAAACAGTATATGGCGAAAAGCTTTAAGGTTTTCGCCAATAAATCTAGCGAAAACTGGTTTTCGCTGAAAAGGTTTGGTTTTCGCTAATAAGTCAAATCAGCTAAAAAACACGTAATTAAACAAGTAAACACCGATTTAGCTTATAAAATACTAGTTTATGTAGCGAAAACCGCTGTTCATGTAGCGAAAACAGCTGTTCAACTTGCGAAAACCGCTGTTCTTGTGGCGAAAACCACTGTTCTTGTGGCGAAAACCACTGAACTGTTCTGATTTTTCGCTCAAATCCTAATTTCTGCTTAATCAGAACATAATTATCGAACACTAGGCATCGACGAAGCTTACCTATCACTCGATTAACACAATTAACACTGGATTAACACAGAAATCAGGCGAAAATCAGAATGCAACAGTGACAAACCCAAAGTCATTCAAAATCAGCAATTCAACTCAAATCAGCAAATTAAGCTCAATCAAAGCAGATTTAACACAGAATCAACAAACAAGTTTGCTCTGATACCAATTGTAGGTTTCAGATTCAACACATCCAACGAATTAAGATGAACTTGAACTTGAGAATTAAGATCGATTGACTCACCTTAGTAATTAGCGCGCGGAAGCAAGATAATCATCAATCAATCTTCATTTAATCCAATAGCTTTCTCTACAAGCAATCCATATACCTCTCCACAATTAAGCCTAATCTACTGTGATGAAGAGAGAGATATTAAAAATGAGAGAAAGCCTCGCTCAAGGTGTGTTCAAGTTATGTGTAAAATACACACACTTGCCCTATATATACCAAAGCATACTTTGGTATATATCACATCAGTCCCTATTTATCATAAACTACAATTTGGTCCCTAGACAAAGATAACATGACATTTGAGCACTAGAAATGGATTCCTAACAAGCTAACTGTAGACTCATCCTCGTGGGTCGAGGCTCGCCTAAACCTAAGCGTTTAAACATAGAATAAGGCATTAAATTTATACTAGCGCCTAAATTAGCTAAAGCTCTATCTACGACAACATCTCCTATCAAACAGGGGATAGTAAAACTCCCTGGATCCTTAAGCTTCTTTGGGATCTTGCTTTGTAAAATGGCCGAGCGTTCTCCCCTCAAGCAAATGGTGGAGACATCCTCAAGCTTTCATCTATTCGTTAGCAAGTCCTTCAGAAACTTAGCGTACCGGGGCATCTGTGTAATCGCTTCAACAAAAGGTAAGTTAATATGTAACTGCTTACACAGAGTCATAAATTTACCGAATTGATCGTCTACACAATCCTTCCTTAGCCTGGCGGGGTACGGGATCTTCGGTTGATAGGGTTTCACCGGCGGCCTCGATGGTTCCTTCATCGTCTCGGTCTCGGTCTCAGTGGCGTCCTTCTCCGTCACTGTCTCAGGTTCAGCAGCCTCGTTCGTGGCCTCTTCTACACCTCGGCCCGGCTGGACTTCTTCTTCCATCGACTCCAAGGGCTTCTTTGTAGCCTTCGGGGGTAGCTCTTGCAATTCCCTGCCGTTTCTCAACGTTACGGCCTTGCAGTGCTCCTTCGGGTTGGTTTCCGTGTAGCTCGGCAGTGCTCCTTGAGATCGTCCCGTCAACTGCTTTGCCAATTGGCCTACTTGTTGCTCGAGCTGGCGGATAGACGCGTCGGTGTTTTGGGTCCGGATATTGAGAGTCTAAAATTGGTCTTCCATCCTCGTCAATCGGCTCTCGTGGACCTCCGTTGTCTTCCCAAATTTAGTGAGCAGCGCCGCCATCATGTCCTTCATCTCCTTCAGGTCATTGGATCCCGATCCTTGGGCTGGGGGCTGTTGATAGTGATTGCCCGACCCTCCGGCTTGGTAGTTGGACACGCCCGCTTGAAAGCCCGTGCTGGTACCCTGATGGTCTCGGGCCTTGCTGCCACGGCTGGCCGTAAGTCAAGTTCGGGTGCGCTCGGGGCTGAAAACTCCTCTGCCCTTGGAAGTTGCCCATATAGTCAACCTGCTCCATCGATGACATGGTTTGGCATTCCGAAGTTTCATGGGCCGCCCCACAAACACCACATGAGGGTGTGTACGGCATCGGTTGAGGTGGGATTGATGTCATTGGGTTCATCACGGCGTTCACGGCGTTGGGCTGGACCACCTTTGGGAGCAGGGCCATCAGCATATTTTGCATTTGGAAGTTACTTGAGGTTATCTGCTGCTGGAGGGCGTCGATCTTCGCGCTCATCGCCGTGTCTTCGCTGACTCCAAACACTCCGGGTGCCTTCATCCTCGAGTTACCCCTCATGAAGCTGTTTCTTGTGTAATCCTTGATCAGATTCCAAGCATCCGTGGCGTTCAGCTTCACGAGCCCTCCGTTGGCTGCCCCGTCTAACATGTGAGACGTCTGATCGTTCAAAGCGTCGTGGAACTTGCTCACAATTGCCGCTTTGGACATCCCATGCTGAGGACAACGCTTCAATAGTGTCTTGTACCTCTCCTACACTTCGTACAGATTCTCGCTATCCTTTTGATGGAACAGTGAGATTTCATTCTTCAATTTCAGCACCTTTGATTGCGGGAAGATCTGCCCGATAAAAGCGCTTTTTAGCTCCTCCCACGATAATATGAATCTCGGTGGTAGCAACTCGAGCCACTCTCTCGCCTTATATTTGAGTGAGAACGGGAACAACATCATCTTCAGTGAGTCGTTCGGGATCCCGTTCACTCTAATGGTATCAGTGATTGTAAGGAAAGCCTTCAAGTGGGAGTAGGGGTCATCGTCAGAATTTCTTTCGAACTGAGCCGTCTGGAAAATCATCTGGATACAGCAGTACTTCAGCTCGAAGTTATTGTTCTCGTATAGCGGGATCACAATGGCTGACTAGGTCCCTCCAAAAGTAGCCGTCCTGAGGAGGTCCTGAAGTGGTGGTTCCTCCTCAGGAACTTGTGCTCTTTGCTCTGCCATTTTCGTAGGTTCTTCTGGTCCGTTTACGGAACACTCTCGTTGGAAATTATTTGCGTCCTCAAACTTCTTGACCGTGTCGTCGGTGTAATCTACAGGTGCTTGTTCGCTGCTTGATGAACCTTCGGTCTCGATTTTACGCCTTCTTCGTAAATTCCTCGCGAAATCTGGGTCAACGTCTGTGATCAAATCCGATGGGTGGCTACGAGTCATCCACCGAGTAGAAGTACCTTGTAAGACGTATAACCAATGAATTCACGTACGAAGGATGGAATAAAAATAAAACGAACTAAAATAAAGTAAAATAATGCAATTAGTACAAGAAGATAAATAGGTGGCTAAAGTACTAAACTAGGGGTTTCCTAATATCGCTCTATTCCCCGGCAACGGCGCCAAAAACTTGATCGCGGCTAAGGTGTATGAAAATACGGGGTTATGCGACAAGTGATAATTAAAACGAATATCAAATAATACCCTAGTTCGATGAGTATCCGAGTATCGATCACGAGGAATAAAGCAAGTACTAGTACTAAACCTAAGATTTAATATCTTGCCTAACAAATAGTTCGATGATTTACTATCTAATAAAATTTAGAATATCTAAACCTAATTAAGAGACTACTTTGACGGAAAACAGGAAAAAAATGATTGGAGTAACTCGATTAATAAAAGATGTGCCCGGGATTTCGAATCCTGCTAGGTCTCGTCGATAATGCCGTAATTCCCCGTTCCCCCGTATTTATTCCTAAATCGCAACAATTTCCTACTCCAGACCGAATTTGATGTCGCCCTATACGGTCTCGAGGATCTAAATCGGTACTGTAATTAGCGAGGGTTGGTTATTAGCTGTCGCCCTCTAACCAAGCCCTAACGTTTATGAATAGTCTAATCGTCTTTAACTGTCGCCCTCGACGATACAAAAATATTCGAATCAACACTTAGACATATTGAAATGAAGAATCAAATTCATAACGATAAGAGGGTCAAATACGTGTCACGAGTAATTCACGTCAATACAACGATCTTAACCTAGCATTCATCCGATCCCAAACACTAAGGAATCTAGCTACTCATGATTGAATTGAGCATGAAACGAGATGAGAAGAAAACAGAATGAAACATTGAATTCCCTGAGTGAAAGATGCTTGTTATTGGGAGAATTCACGTCACTCGTCGTCTTCTCGTTGCTTTCACGTCCAAATCTTTCTCCTACTCTTTTGGGATCAATTCCTTGCGTCTTGAGGTGTGTATTTCACCCATTTTCCCGTCTCTAAGTTAGGATTTTTGAGGTATCTCTCTTCTCCAAAAGTCTGCTCGATTAGAGTTGAAACAAGGTTTTTATCAGTATTTTCGACTGGTCCACGGTCACGGGGTTGGGCCTCCCACGACCGTGGACGCATCGATTTTCACTATACCTTCGGAACCTGACATGATCCACGGTCCTGGACATAAGTGATCCAGACCGTGGGTCCTTTTCTGCCTCTGTCCACGGTTGGATGCTTCATCATCCACGCCTGTGGGTCTTGAACTCGTTCTGGAGTCAGTTTCTGTTTTCGTCAATGGCCGTGGGTCATGGTGTTCCTGACCGTGGATGCTTTAGTCTTCATTCTCTGGCACTATCCACGGTCGTGGGTTCATTGTTTCTGACCGTGGACGCACTGTTTTTGCTCGTTTTCGCTTCGTTTTCACCCAAATCATTCCCAATCGCATCCTAAGTACAAATAGCAATAAAATAGGCATAAATACCAGTAAAAGTACTTAGACGATGCCAATAACTCACTATAGACCTATTTATAATATCTAATAAACGTATAGAAATACGTTTATCAGCCTTCTCTTTGTCGCGTTCGTTGAGCCCGTAGGTGTCACGAACGGTCGCCAAGATGTCGTCTTTGAGAGCTTTGGCGAATGACTCCAAGATCGAGTTCAGCTTGGCCTTCGTCACGAACAGGAAATCACCACCGGGGCCACTAAGGCGCTCCGTTGACACAATGACTGAGTCACTGTGGCCCGCACTTGCCGAAGTGAGGGGTACTTCGACGCGTTTGGGACTTCCGACCGTTGCTAGCAACTCGTCAAGAAAAGACGAAGTTGCGGTCGTTAAGGGTACGTCACTCAGACGTACCAAAGTACCAGGGCCACTTAGGCTTCCTGTTGACATCAGGCCTGTGGTAGGAGTGGCCTGATGGCCCGACGAGGAAGGAAGGGAGGAGGTTCCTTCAACGGGTCTTCCGGCCAATTTTCGAAGAACCTCAGCAATAGAGGCATCGACGGCCGTTGTGCACAGCTTCAGAGAGCTGTCAGAAAGATGTGTATGTGTCCTAGTAAAGGGTGGAAAAAATATGGGCATTATAGGACCTAGACTCGATGTGCTTTGAATAAAAGTCGTGGTCTAGGGCGGTGGGCCACTTATTTCAACATCCCCAGCCTCCAAGCGAGGTGGTGATGGTGGACGAGGTTCCCCATGCGTATATGAAACATCTGTCTGTTGGGAGACAGATGAGTGGCTGGGTGGGGTAGGTGCGTGCGCCGTTGGACCTGATGCGGCGGCTTCTAATCGGGGACTGAGCGTATCAGTCCCTGTTCCTATGGTGGTTATGGTCCGGACCTGTTCTGGTTGTTGGGAGACGGCCGCTGTAGAGATGGGTGCCGAAACTTGAAGATCTTGTTGACTTTTTGCGCGTATTTCTCGGCGGTGCCCAAATCTGTCCAGTGTGTCAGTGTCGTCGTCCGAGTCCCCGTCATCACTTTCTTGTGCTTGTGGTTGAGTTGATGGGAACGGAGACGGTGGCGGTGCGGCCGGCTCTCAGGACCCTCACTTCCACTCAGCTGAGCCCCTTGGCTAGGTTCGGGGGGTCTTCCCGAACCATTGGGTTGGTGTGGCGGTACTGGTTGCAGTAGTCTTGGATGGGATCGGGATCGGCATTTTGCAGAAGATGGAGTGGGATCATCATTGGGCATTTCTCCCATTTCGGCTCCGCCTTCTTTTTCACGAGATACTTCAGTTTAGGCAGTGTGAAGTTCTCAGCTCCATCTCGAGGTGGTATCTCCGGATTAGTTGTCATCGTTTGTTGAATGATAAGGGAGAACCACCTTAAGTAAGGAACGACTCGATTCTTGATGGTGCGGTTGTCTCGGTGACGTAGTTGGCCATCCAGGTCCGCCATGATTATTGCTGCGTAGTCGTATGTTTTGTTGTAGATGATGCTGTGTTGCATGCGGAGGATGTTGATGTTTCCTCTGTCAAATCCCGCATGCTTTGGTGAGAGACATTTGTTGATGATGCTGAACAATGTCCTCCATGGATAGGGCATCATCCCTTAAACGAAGCTAAAAAGAAGATTCAGCGGTGGACAGTATCCCAGCATCAATAGTCCTTCCTTGATTTCGTCGTCGTCAGCGAGGTCCTCGTAGGCTGGAAGGATGGGAAGATGTAGCACTTGTTGAAGAAGCTCCTTTGTTATTGTTACTGTTGAATTTTGTATTTGAGCTTCATAGAAGATGGATTCATCATTGGCTATCTTCCTCTTCATCGTGCCCCAAAGTTGTTGAAGTTAGACTTCGTGCACTTCGGCAGTGGATGTGATGGCGTCCCATAAAGGATGTGTCTGAAGCACATCCACTATGATTGGGTCGGGGAACTTGAATTTGGTGGGGTCGAGTTGGAAATTGTTGTCCGACGTCCCAATCCATTTGGTTGTGGGATATATTTCGTCAATCGTCAAGTTCGCCATTCTTTAAAGGTCTGACCCCTTAGGATACCAGATGCCGAGATTTGGAGTTCCTTTCAGATATTTAAGGATACGTTTTACTGCATGTAGGTGTGACTCCTTTGGATTTGCCTGAAACCTCGCGCAGAGACATGTTGAGAAAACGATATCCGGGCGACTGGCTGTGAGGTAGAGAAGAGACCCGATGATTCCACGATAATAGGTGACGTCAATCGGCTTGCCGGATGGATCTGAGTCAAGCTTGCATGTGGTTGACATCGGAGTACTCATCGGTGTGCTCGACTCCATGCCGTATTTCTTGAGAATGTCGTGGATGTATTTGGACTGATTTATGAATATTCCATCTTGGAGTTGTCTGATTAGCAGTCGAAGGAAGAAGGACATCTCTCCCATCATACTCATTTCAAATTTGGTCTTCATGAGCTTACTGAACTCCATGCTAAGAGCTGAGTTTGATGATCCGAAGATGATGTCATCCACGTATATTTGTATGAGCATTATATCAGAACCATGGTGTTTGACGAATAGGGTGGTATCGATCTTTCCCTTTGTGAAGCCAGCATTCGTGAGAAAATCCGACAAGACTTCGTACCAAGCTCTAGGGGCTTGCTTAAGTTCGTAAAGTGCTTTATCTAGTTGGTACACAAAATCTGGATGTTCTTCACTAGTGAATCCATCTGGCTGAGAAACGTAAACCTCCTCTTTGAGAATACCATTTAAGAAGGCTGTCTTGACGTCCATTTGATAGACAGTGAAGTCCTTATGTGCCGCATAAGCCAGGAATAGGAGTATGGCCTCGATCCTTGCTACAGGGGCAAAAGTCTCGTCATAATCAATCCATTCTTGTTGGTTATACCCCTTAGCTACGAGTCTTGCCTTATTTCGTATCACGATACCATCCTCGTCCTTTTTGTTCTTAAAGATCCACTTGGTTCCAATGACAGTCTTTCCCAATGGTCGAGGAACTAGATTCCAAACTTTGAGAGGCTCGAACTGATTGATCTCTTCTTGCATGGCAATTATCCAGTCCGGGTCGCTAAGTGACTCAAGAAACAGGCGTACTGACACTCATTTGATGTAGAGCCCCTGGCTCGAACACCAGCTGAGGGATCACCAATTATTTGCGATGATGGGTGGCTTCGAGTCCATTTTCTTTCGTGAGGGAGAATTGATTCGTCTGTGTCGGATGGCTCGACAAATACTTGTGGAATGGGCTCGGACTCAGCGGGTTGATCGCTCTGACCAAGGTCAGTTGTTTCGATGTCTAGCTCTATGTCAGTTGAAGGTTCTGTATAGTCTGGAATTGGATCGTATGTTTGTTGGTTTGATGGAGGATGAAAGTACAGATTTTCGAACAGCATGTCCAATTCCAGCTCCTCTTGAGTTTCTTGATTTGTTCTAGGAATCTGTGCATGATTAGTATGAGTAACTGCTTCTGGTTGGTTATGAGCCAATACTTCAACTACCATTTTAGGTTCTGAACTGTTGTGCTCAGAAGCTATTGCGGTCGACTGTTCGGGTTCTGCACAGTGTTGTGGAGAAGCCACCTCAATTCTTTCATCGAAAGTAACATTGATGCTTTCTATGACGGTTCTCCGTTCCTTCAAGTAGACTCGGTACGCCTTCGATTGGGTGGAGTACCCTACAAATATTCCTTCAAGGGCCCTGGGGTCCAGTTTCGATCTTTCCTCTCGATCGTTGGCTATGAAACATTTGCACCCAAATATCTTGAAGTGGTCAATGCTTGGCGTTCTTTTGTAGAGAAGGTCATACAGTGTTTTTTCGAATCTTTGATGAATAGTTGTTCGGTTTTGAGTATAGCACGCAGTATCGATGACTGCAATAGCATGGTTCTTGCAGCATCGACTAGTGTTCGATTGCGACGTTCTACCACTCCATTTTGTTGAGGAGTTCGGACAGCAGCAAATTGTTGAGTAATTCCAAGAGTCTCATAGAATTCACTAAGAGTCTGATTCTTGAACTCAATGCCGTTATCTGATCGGATTACTTGGACTGTACACTCGAGTAGGTTCTGCGTTGCTTTTACAAAGATCGGAATTTGAACTGATGTCTCATCTTTTGACCTTAAGAAGTGGACTCAGGTAAATCTTGAGAAGTCGTCTACTATTACCATCATGTACTTTCGTCCGTTTAGGATTTTTGTCCTCATAGGGCCGCATAGATCAATGTGAAGCAGCTCCAGTGGTCTTGATGACGAAGGTACTGGTTTAGAGGATTGAGACGCTTTCTTCATTTTCCCTCTTTCATAAGCCGAGCATAAATTTTCTTTTTGATATTTCAAGGCTGGGAGTCCGAGAACCAGCTTGTTGATGGTTTTGAGGTTTAGATCAGACAGTTAACGATGCCAGAGTTCATTTTGTGTGAATGACGCTTTGCTAATAAGACATATCGTTGTTGAAGGCTTGATTGATTGCACATCAATGGTGTAGAGATTTGTTCTTCGAGTGCCTACCAGGAGTTCTTCACCCATCTCATTCATGATCGTGCATCTCTTTTGACGAAACAATACTTGTAGACCTCGATCGCAGAATTGCCCGATCGAAAAGAGGTTGTGCGTCAATCCTTCCACATGGAAAACTCCTTTGATGGTCAGCCGGTTGCAGATTAGATTTCCATAACCACGGATCGTGGCACCATCACTGTTCCCGAAACGGACTATTCCTCCGTATTTTTCGATGTAGTTGCTCAACAGCTCCTTGTTTCCCGTCATGTGTGTGGAGCAACCAGAATCTAAATACCACACATGAGAGATCTGCAAAACAGGAACTAGAGGGTTTTAGGTACCCATTTGAAAATGGGTCCGCCTCCTCTATCATTGTCAGTTTTCAAAGACTTTTTACCTAGCCTAGTTTTTGTTTGAGCTACAACGGAAGGGTTTTGTTTAGGCTTAGGTACCCATTTTTTAGTCATGGTTAGGCTCATGGTTCCCTTAGGTTTCACCTTGGGTATCCATTGTTCAATTGTCTTTGTTTTTACAGGTTTGTTGTTATTTTTAATGGTTGATCGTTTCCTTTTCTTAGAGAGAGCAAATTTCGAAATCATTTTCGAAGAGTTATGTAAAGGACGATCGAATTTGGAATTGCAAAAGTAAATATTGTCAAGAGAGTTAAGTACATACTGATCAAAATAAAACGACTTGTTTCTAGAAGGAAAAGCTTTTAAATACAAAACATCATTGAAATCTTGTTTTTCCTTCTTTTCGTCTCCTTTCTTAACTGTTGTTTTCGACTACACACAAAATAATATTTTTATTGCTCACAACTTCGATTACACGCTCATGCACATTCGATGCTTTCTTTTGCTACAAACACTACGCACATAGGAGACTCTCTGCTATTTTACCTTACACTTACATCTCATTTTCTCTCTTGCTTTTGATGAGATACTCTTACACGTACAATGCTCTTCCTTCTCTTCTCTATATTCACAGACCCCCTCTCGCTCTCTTAGTCTCTTTTTCTATTACAACTCACATACTACAACCTTTTTTTCACTTACAGACTCTCTTTTTTTGTTATGTTTCACAAACCCACATATGACTTTTCTTTCACGCTCACGCTCACTCTCACCACACTTCTTTATACTAATACACACATATATATATAATATATATTAGCATGCTTCTCTATAGGATAGCTATGTATTAAATGCAATCATGCGTGTATCTATTTTGATGTTGTATCTTTGACTAGTTTTTCTTTTCACTATTCATATCACACGCTTGGCTGCTTTTTTTTTATTTTCTTCTTGTGTCCCCACATTGAGATTATCCAACAAATTCCCCCCTTAATCTCAATGTGTTCCGATCTTTCGTCATTCTTTGAACTTAACTCTTTTCCGTCTATCGTATGTCGCGGCTCCCACTTGCCGTCAACAAATGCCTTCGAACACTTCACTTCAATACTCACCTCTCGGGTTGCTTTATATGTCTCTTTACCGTCAATATGCTCTTTCGCAGCTGGTCTGCTTCTTAGTTCTTGCTCGACCACCAGTTTCCTTTCTTGGACCGCCTTCGCCCTTTGGCTCGCTTCAGTGATGTAATAAATATTTTTCTCTTCTTTCTTCATCCTCGTGACGTAGTCCTTCTGGCTCGTCCCGTCATCGCCTGAACCCGTACGATGAATATCGACTTCTTTGCCATTATCGGGTGTGTCGAATCTGACAAGCTTCTTCTCGTTAATCTCCTCCACGGTTGTAGCCATGTACTGCTCCTTCTCGTTGTTCACGAGCACATTGATTCTATTAGCAACCTCCTCCGTGACTTTTCTGCGGTTCTCGTCATACCCAGGTTCCATGATTTCGTCGATCGGGTCTTTCGCCTCGAATCGCTTGACCTTCGTCAGCATCTCAAAGGTCTTCTTTGCGTCCTTATCCCACGCACCATTCACTGTCTTCTTGTCCTTCTCGTCCGCCTCTAGTTTATCGGCGAGCTTGTGGTTCTTGTTGATTCGGTTTTTCAAGTTATTTATGTAGGTCTCGAGGCTGTTTCTCGCGTCAATCCATTCCTTCACCTCCTTGTCTTTCTTGAACATCGTCTCGTATGTTTCTATGATTTTCTCGTTCGTCTTGTGGGCACTATCTTTAGCCTCCTCCAAAGACATGTGCATGGCGTCGTCGGCCTTATTTTTCATCTCATCGGCGTTCTTCGATGCCTTCGCGTCGATCTCTTTGATTTTCTCTGGCGGTTGTCGTGGCGCCGCTTCTTTAATCGTCTTCTCTTTCTCGAGCTCTTGGTTCTCTCCTCGAGCAGCAACTTCTTGTTAAGTATTTTATAGTGTTCAATAATCAAGTTATCTTTGTCTAGGGACTTAATTGTAATATATGTATAGTTAGGGACTAGAATGTAAATATACCAATATTGATTGGTATATATAGGGCAAGTGTGTGTAAAATACACACAACTTGAGTTTAGCTTTCTCTCACTAGTAACACTCTCTCTAATCAATATCTAAATTAGGGTTAATTGTAGAGAGAGAAAGAGGTTAATTGGAGAGAAAGTTTGTGATTAATGAAGATTTGATTGATTTAATCCTTAAGCTTCCGCTCGCATTATCATCGAGGTAAATCTATCGAATCTATGCTCGAGTTTTTGGTTGGATGTTAAAAATGGACCTAACACCTTCAACTTGTTGGGCCGTCAGCTTCTCTCTGACGTCCTCTGTGTTTTCTTTCGTTTTATCATCGACATCGCTTATTTTCTCGGATGCCTTGTAATCATGATTAGCCTCCATGGCCTTCTCGTCGACGCCCCCGGCTTTCTCAGCTATTACGTCGACATTTTTCTCTTTCTTTACGGGCTCTTCGCCCTTTGGAGATTCTTCCTCCAATTTCTCTTTATCGGCTTTCGTCTTTGACGCTTCGCCTTCTTCTTTTGCCTCCTCGGATTTATTGGGTGGTTCACCTTTTTTCATTTCATCCACCGGCTTTGGCTCCTCAGCGTGATCTCTATCACGCTCTCTCTCTATGCCACGGGCTACGTCTTCCCGTTCGCATTCTTCTATCTCTTTCTCGTCTTCAGAGAACTCGATATCATCGTCCTCTTTCATCGTCTCAAGGTCGCCCTGATTTTGTAGCTGAACTTGTTTAGTACGATCAGCGTCCTTATTCGCTTTCTCCAGTGATTCCCAGGTTTCCTTCGATGTTCTAGCGCCAGCTATATTCGCACAATTTACTTCGTCTATGGCAGCGTAGATGATGTGAAGAGCGATCGTCTCTTGCAGGTGAGAGTCTTTAAACGACTTGAACTGGGCTGTTGTATACCCGTCGGTATGTTTTGGTTTAGCGTACCCGTCTTCGATGATTTTCCATACACCTAGCGATTTGAGCAGAGCTTTCATTTCGATACTCCACTTTTCGTAGTTACTTTCGGTGAGCTGTGGGATTGACACATAGGCATCTAATATCCACTTCGTCACCATCGGCACCTTCGGCTCCATCGACACCATCGGCACCTTCGGCTCCATCGATACCATCGGCTCTGATACCATTTTGTTGTTTTCGACTACACACAAAATAATATTTTTATTGCTCACAACTTCGATTACACGCTCATGCACATTCGATGCTTTCTTTTGCTACAAACACTACGCACATAGGAGACTCTCTGCTATTTTACCTTACACTTACATCTCATTTTCTCTCTTGCTTTTGATGAGATACTCTTACACGTACAATGCTCTTCCTTCTCTTCTCTATACTCACAGACCCCCTCTCGCTCTCTTAGTCTCTTTTTCTATTACACACTCACATACTACAACCTTTTTTTCACTTACAGACTCTCTTTTTTTGTTATGTTTCACAAACCCACATATGACTTTTCTTTCACGCTCAGACCACACTTCTTTATACTAAAACACACTTATATATATAATATATATTAGCATGCTTCTCTATAGGATAGCTATGTATTAAATGCAATCATGCGTGTATCTATTTTGATGTTGTATCTTTGACTAGTTTTTCTTTTCACTATTCATTTCACACGCTTGGCTGCTTTTTTTTTTATTTTCTTCTTGTGTCCCCACATTGAGATTATCCAACATTAACCCATGTCCTCTTTAGAGAGCCTGTAGATTTACAATGCATTGGGTTAGTAGGGGAAGATTTAAAAGGAAGCTTAGGAATTTTTGGTGCTTTTCTTTCAATAGGGGCATGAATGTTCTTTAAATGTGCGATTTCTTTCAAGAGCGTTTGTTTTTCACTCTCAAAAGTTTTTCTTTCGCTATCTAAAGCAGAGTGAAGTTCTGCTATTCTCTTTATACACTCAGGCATGTACCAGGACGAGTCCGGATACTCTGATGTAGCAGATTCACTTGAGGACTGCCCTAGGGTTTCACCTTCGGGGGGTCGAGGGATTTCGAACTCGAACTTAGTTATTGCTGGACAAAACCTAGTTTTATAGCTGTTGTTCAAGTCCGTGTAATCATACTCAATTTTAGCTAGTGCCCTTTTTCGTTTTTCCTCTTCTAATCTTAGGATTTCAGAGTGATTTATAAAGGGCATTAGCTGAGTTATACCTAATACCATATACCTAATGTCATAAAATTGACGGACATTACATTTCTTTAGGTTTTGGGGATTGTCAAACCCAATGCCAGTAAGAGGATGGTAGAATTCCTTATCGGCAGGTTGGTTTAATAAAATAGTTTGGTCCGTATGAGCCCTCTTGGTTAGAAGATCCTCCAATTTCTTAATTTTGGAGTATAGTCGTAACCTTTCCCTATATATCATTTCATATTTCCCTATGCTATCCTTAACGTCGTTTTCTGACGACTTGATCTCATGAGTTAGAGTGATGATCTTGGATTCAAATTGTACAATTTGTTTTTTCAGACCAGTGATCTTCTCATTAGCGATTACTATACGAGTCATCTCATTTCCTTTTTCTATTAAGGTTTGTTCTAGGACTCGTTGATTATTAGCTAACCTATCATCTAGATCTTTAATCCTTCTTTTGTCTAATTTTCTAAATGTACTTAAGGAAGTTAACTCATCTTGCAATTTTATAAGAGATTCGAGTTCTTCTTTGGTTACCTCAACGGTATCCGTTGCGGCTAGGCATTCCGTGTCTGAATCTCTTCCTGAGGCCTCTGCTCCTGAGCTTTCTTCAATGCGTGCAATAAGTGCCATGTTCTCCCCCTCACTGTCCGAAGTGTTTTCGAGCCAGTGATCTTGCTCAGCCATCAACACCACCCCCAGCTTCCTTTTGCTCTGCCAGCTTAGCTTTTCTCATATAATAGCTGGCATCTTTCTTCTTTGGGGCTCGGCATTCTCTGGCATAGTGACCAGACTTGCCGCAGTTGTAGCATTTAGGAGCAGCTTGTGCATTTTTCTGCTCTGAGGTGTCCATGGTTTGATCTCTTAGCTTAGAGCCTGTTGTAGTCCTTTGGCGATTTGATGAGGAACCTCCCTTTTTGAAGAACCTCTTAGCCATCGAGCTAGTGATCAATGCCATGTGCTTCACAAATTCCTGTCTATCCTCGTCAGAGTCAGATTCCAACCCTCCTTCCTTCTCAGTAGTCGGCTGCACAACAACCTTATCCTTCGACATTTTCTTGGATGGCCCATCAGAAATAAGTGCTGCAGACTCCATCCCCATGTCTCTAGTCACCTCTCTTTCTCCTGGAATGCATCTTGCGTACTGGTTGAGGTTGTCAAAGAGTGTGTGGATGTTGATCTGGGTCAAGTCTTTCATCTGCCTCATAAGGATGACAGTTTGATCCCATCCTGGGAGAAGTGAGTTCAGGAACTTGACATTTATTTCCAATTGTCTCTTGGTAACACCAGCAATCTTCAGCTCGTTCAGTATGATGACAAATCTCTAATAAGTCTCCAGCAGGGACTCTCCTTTGCGAGCTTTGAATAAGTCATAAGCAGTGTAGGTGTTAGTGATCCTGGTCATTACGCTAACATCAGTTCCTTGCATAAGCACGTCAAGAGCATCCCACATTTCCTTTGCCGTTTTGGCACTGTTAATTTGAATGTAGATTTCATTGGGAATGGCCTGCATAAGGTAAGACTTGGCAAGTTGATCGGCCTTTTGACGGATTCTCTCATCATCCGTGAGCTGATCCGGTGTCTTAAGAGTGTATGACTCTTCTACTGGTGGATTGTTGTTTGGTGCAGCTGGGACAATTTGCCAGAATTGGGCTGGGCCTTGATTGATGAATTCGAGCAGATTCTCAGCTTGATCTTTCGTCTCTATGAACGTGATGAATCTATCTCTCCATATAGAGTATTCACCCTGTCTAAGAACAGGTGGCCTCATGTCGCTTCCCTTGCTATATGCGTCCATTTCTGTTTTAGTGAAGTGTGAGAAAAATTTGCTTGATGTGGAACGCGTGATATATTGGGTAGTTTTTTTTTAAATTATCTTTGGATCGAGAGTGTAAGTAACGAAAATTTAGTTGAAGATTGTTGCCGAAAAGTTTCAAATTCCGAAAAGTTTCAAGTTTTCGTAAGGGGTTTTCGTTTAGAAGGGGTTTTCGGAAGGAAAAGAGTATCGAAAAGTTTGTTGGACCCGAGAAGTTAGCAATACCGAAAACTTCAAGATACCGAAAACTTTGAGATACCGAAAACTTTGTGATACCGAAAACTTTGAGATACTGAAAAGCTTTTGATGACACTGTAACGGCGAAAACCTCAGTGTCGAAAACTTTGGCTGATTGCGAAAACTTACAGAGACACTGTAGCGGCGAAAACTTCAGTGCCGAAACGTTTGTGATTGCGAAAACTTTGGAGGGCACTGTAGCGGCGAAGACTTCAGTGCCGAGAACTTTTGGATTGCGAAAACTTCCGGAGGCACTGTAGCGGCGAAAACCTCAGTGCCGAAAACTTTTCCTGAAGAAACCAAGCGAGTTCGTGTACCGAAAAGTACAGTTCTGATACCGAAAATGCAGATTTTGAAGGGCACAAAGCTTAGAAAAATGCGGAAAAGCACTGGAAACTACTGGGTAATGAGCAAGAATGATAGAATCAACATAGAACAACTCAAAAACACAAGTTAAAACCCAAAACGAAGAAAAACGCGAAGTTCATGTTGCGAAAAGCTGGAAAAATGGGTTTTTGAATCGTCAACAGCGAAAACATGTAAAAATCGATCCAACGATGTTAGAATACTTCCACGTAAACCTCACGGTGACTCTGATACCACTTGTCGGTCCCGAAATCTAGCAAGAACTCTCAAAACTCAATGGAATAGTGCACACCTTCGAGTGTGTGTGTGTGCGTGTTTTTCATGTGAAGGTGGCGGCTCATTTGACTTGGGAGAGAGTTCACACTTTTCTAGGTTTAGCTCAAAATAGACTTTTTCATTAAAATGGGAAGTGTTACATTAGAATAAACCCTAGCCGGCTATTTATACCAAACATTCTTTGGTATGATTACAAGAGTGCCCCCAACTAGCAAACTCATAAAACTAATGACCCAATAAAGAATACATCAATACAAATTATATGATGAACACTAGAAAATGATCCTAACACGTACCTAACCGAAATTTCGATTTTGATATTTTACAAACCGAATGCCGAACCGAATTATTTCGGTTCGGTTTCGATTTTACTGAATTAATTTCGGTTCGGTTCGGTTCGGTTAACCGACCGAACACCAAATTTTTAATATTAAATATAAAAATAAATAATATATTTATATTATTCTTATTATAAATTTATAATACATACATATTATATATATTATTATATAATTAAATAAAAAATAAAAAATAATAAAAATTATATTTTCGGTTTCGTTCGGTTTACCGAAATAATAAACCGAACCGAACCGAAATTTTTTTGGTTATCAAAAATAAAAATCGAATACCGATCAGTATTCGGTACGAACCTTCGTTCCGGTTCGGTTTGGTCGGTAAATCGACTTTTGAACACCCCTAATCACTGGTCAATTATATCTTCAAAACAAACACATTAATCGAGACACAAAGTGCATAAATATGGTTAAAATAACATTTACACAATATCACCACACACATCACCCTAATTAGAGAAACACAATATTCTAATATCATCTTGATATGCAAAATGAAATGCAATTCTAAAACAAATATGATATATAATTTTGATCAGTATTACGGTGATACTCGCATGAATCGTAATATTAAATTACGTGAAAGAAACACCTCCTAGTTGTAAGGTATGATTATATATATAAAAGATCTAAATCTACAACTAATATTAGGAATGAATATTCATTCTTCATAATAGCGGCATTAGTTGCTAATTAAATTTTTATATTTAATGCCAATTGTATTCGCATACCTCTTTTATTTTTATTTTTTTTCACTGTCTACTGATTAGTGATTATTGAGGTTACAAGAATAAGGCAATGTTGCATTTATCCTAAATTGTCTTTGTCGGTAAGTAATCGTTGTGGTGTGGGCTTATTTTTAGTAATTTGTTTGTATCTTTATTTATTTACTTACTGATTGTCTGTTTAATTTATTTATTATTTATCATCGCACTCTTCATTATAGCTAAAGAATACGTGACGAGATAAACAGGAGGTCATTGATTAACGCATTTATGAGGCTAAATTTAATGATTTTTATTTAATAACGTTGTGCACCAAACTAACTGCAACCATTCAATATGTATGTACAATAACGAAAGCAGAAGGAAAGAAAAAACAGTATGATAATATTATAACGAAACTACGTATACAATTCGCATTCCCATAAATGTTGATTCGTCGTTGGCTCAATATTGGCATTAATAACGATAATCGTTCCCTTCCGTGATGAACTTTGTATATAGTTTAAATTAAATTATGAATACCTAATCATGAAGATGTACATATATTCTCTTGTTTGACGGTATATAATATCTAAATAATCAAACATAAATATGCGGTATTTAATACGTGGATCATTAAAGAATTTTTAGCACATTGCATTTAATAGTATATGGACTATCACGGTAAATATTCTTTGCCTTTTCAGCTTCCACCACCTAGAAGACCTTCTTGGCTTTTCGTCTCCTACCTTTTTAGATAATTGTGGGTTAAATGCTACAATTAAATGATATTATTAAGTGGCATTGGGTATAGAAATTACTTATAAATTATACTATTAATCGTTAGTAATCTGTGGGGTAGGATTGATAAATTGCTGTTGAAGGTAAGAATCAATATTTTTAGGGGTTATTTGTTGTACACAACGGTGCCATTTTTTGATGTTGTGATTCTGTAATTATACATAAGGTTCATATTTATTATTTATAAAATATACATGATCGATTTACATTTCCTTATTACTGTTTTTGAATATGTTTCCCTATTCGTGACCTACGTAACTTAATTCAGAAAGAACTATTTCTTGGTAAGTTGTTAAAATTAGGGTTTTTGCTTCGTATCTGTTCTACATAAGGATTTCGATATGTAAGTCATATATTCGTACGAGTCATGTTATGGAACTTATTCCTTATCTGGGTTGATTTGTGCTTTTGTATATGTTTACTTGCAGTGTGTGTGTATATATATATATATATATATATACATATATCATTTCGAGTAAAATATGGAACTTGTTAGAAAGTATATATGTATATAATATCATTCCGAGTAAAATATGGAACTTGTTAGAAAGTATGTATGTATATAATATCATTTCGAGTAAAATATGGAATTTGTTAGAAAGTATATATGGTTTGTGCTTTCGTATCTGTAATATTTTAAATAAGAGTGACGATTTTTTGTAATGATGTGTTTATATATTGCTATTGAAATCCTTATTAAATCGGTATTTGATATTTGCGTTGAGTTATTTTAGTCCATATATGTGTATATCCTTTCCTTTATGGTTTGAATATATGTGTATATCCTTTCCTTTATGGTTTTATATTTTGTAATTGGAATATAACTGTTTAAACAAGGAAAGTATTACATTATATTAATTTGGTGAACGGTTGCTCGAGCATATATATATATATATATATCATCATTTAATATATTTATTTTGCTCTACTTCACAGATTCAAATGGATTCGCAAACCCGCAATATGATTGAGGAGACGGTTGTAGAGATTCTGAGGAGCTCCAATTTGGAGATGATAACCATGAAAAGTGTTAGAGATTTCACATCGAAGAAGCTGAAGATTGATCTTTCTAAACCCGACGAAAAAAAGTTTGTGAGGGAAGTCATTGACTCGTACCTCATTAAGCAAAAAGCTGAAGAGGAGGAAAAGGGAGTTGAAGAAGAAGAAGAAGAAGAAGAAAAAGTTGAAAAAGAAGAAGATAAAGATGCAGATGATGCTACTATTTGCCACGTAAGTGGATTTAATTTAGTTTATTTGATTTTATTTTTTAACTGATCGTTTTTGAAAGCTTATTATTAGCTAGGGTGAGTATATTCGATTTGTTGAAGTATATTTTGATATCATGAAATTATAAACGAGAATAAAATAATTGATTTTTCCACATTGCTTGCTATGTAGCTGTCGGCGAAAATAAGGGTGACGACAAGTTACTATAAAAACAAGAAGTATCTCTGCATTAGAGAGTTTTACTTAAAACGAGGCAAATATCATCCTTCAGCGAAAGGTAGTTTGTCTTTATTCTTGTAACATTGAATTTCTAGAATATATGTTATAGGGTAATTATTTTTCAACCAATCTTTTATTTTTATTTTTTTTTTTGTAAAGTTTTCGTAGATATATATAACACAAGGAAATAAATTATGTTTATGTTCTCAGACTTATTAGAGTTTTTTTATACCTATTTCATTATTATTATTATTATTATTATTATTATTATTATTATTATTTATTTGATTGCTCAATATCTATTTACAAAAGATATCATTGCGAATCGCAGGTATTAACTTGACCCGAGATCAGTGGAAAATTTTCAAGGAAAACATGCATGCGATGGATGAGGCGATGAAACCCTACTGATCATTTGATTCTAGTGCATTCGTGTTGGTTTCCTTTCTTTTTTTTCCTTTCCTAAGCACTGTTAACTTATTATGCCTTTTGACTTTGTTTGCATCACTTCTTCCATTATTATCGTGAACAAGTAGTAGTATTTATGCTTTATAATATGAATTACGTATGGAACCTATAGATTCATTATTAGTTTTTTTAATATAATTACGAATAGTGCACTCCTAATCCAAAATCTATTTTCACTAGTACAAAAAAAGGGCGTTGGCGATGGTTTTCTTGGGGTATGCCCAGAGCCCCGACGGTTCTAAAAAAAGCCCTCGTTTATATCATACTATAGGCAACGGTTCTAAAAAGAAACGGTCGTTTATACCATACTATAGGTGATGGTTGTTTTCTAAACCTTTACTTATAATTTCAACCAGTAATTTTTTTTGCACACCCGATCGGTGTGCATTGATATATAAATATGTACATTATTATTTTTTGTATTTTATGTTATTTATAATTCAAAATATTTGATATATAAAATTATATTATTAATTTTAATTGTATATAATTTTAAGTATATAAATCGAAACAATTAATTAATAAGGGTATAATTGGAATAAAATAAACATTTGGAGGGTAAAATAGTAATTTTCAGATGACATACAATTAATTGAAGGTGGTACTATAGATCCCTCACCAATAATATATAGTATAGATTATAGGCGCCGGTTTACGGTAACAATCGTCGCCTATAGTACGATATAGGCGATGGTTGTTGTAACAACCGTCACTCCTTAATACAAATGTTTTTTTATAAATCTGTTATTGATATTGTTTTACGTCAATCAAGAGATATCCCTCAAATCCCACATTTATGCACAATGAACAGTTCGTTTCGCACCAAACCAATTTCAAAAAAATTTAACACACTATATACACACTCACCCACTTTCTTTATAAATCTGTTATTATTATTATTATTATTATTATTATTATTATTATTATTATTATTATTATTATTATTATTATTGTGACCTATAAAGTTGAAAAATTCATAAGACGCATTAAATTTTCGATTATGCATCTTTAGTTTGCATGGATCTGAATAAATATCGCAGCGGGATTCACCTATATAAAACCGATCTTATTTTATAGAATTAATAGCTTGTATTTAATTTTGAAAAGGAACTATATATCAAAGTCACTTTTTTCAATAATTACATCTGAGAATATAATTATTATTTTATTCAAGCTGAAATAGTTGTTTTAACTTACTGCATTAAATGCACAAAACCTAAAATCGTCAACATGCTTGTTTTATTTAGTGCAACATTGTAAACGAAGTCACATTCTACTCAAAACGGCATTAAAAAATGATGAGGAGGTACTTTCCAATACAAAGACTGGTAAGGATTTCCATTCTTACAAATAATATTGTTATATAATTTGAAAAGTTGTAAAATATATGAATAGTATTGAAAAGTTGTAAAAATTAGTGTGAGAAGAGAATATTCCGAGATTATTCTTTTGAGTTTGAAAATGAGTTTAATGGTTGGAGAAGAATTAATGTTTGATGTGACCGTTACTGTATTTTTTATTTGAGAATGTGTTCTTCGGTTGGAGATGGTCTTAGGCCCGCATGTAATCGGCCCGGCCCGTAATTTTCGGGCAGTCTGCTAAATCCGGACCGGCCCAACTTTCAGCTCTAATACCCAGCGCCTTGCAACACTCTACTGCGCAGCACGTACAACGACAACGCTGCCACCTTCAACGGCCAACGGCGCTCAGCGACGCAGCCTCACACAGCGACCTGTGTGCAGTCCGACTCAGCGCCCAATGGTGCTGCCTTTACAGTGGCGTAACATAGTGTGAAGATCAGTTTCAAGCCAGATATAAATGGCAACGACATCTTTTGTAGGCATAAAACATAAACCCTAATTAACCCAAATCAACCTGGCTCTGATACCACTTGTTGAACCGAGACTAGATGGATCCGAATTCTTTAACCGTTATCAGATTAAAATGGTTATACAATAACATAAATGCGGAATAGAAACCGTAACTGAATATTCCATCGCGTTCGAACGGATGAGAATCGGGTTCGTTGATCTTCCAAGTATGAGTACGTGAAACCTATAGATCGGAGAAGATAGGAACCCCGAAGAACTGGAGAAGGCAGTCACTAGAGTTTTACAGGAAGGACGGTTGTGATTGTTTCGTTGTACTACACTTAGGGACTACATCCATATATATGTCATAATGAACTTGGTCGTAAATAAGCCTATCAGATATTTACATTTCAGTCTACAGAAATTCTGCACATTATTAATTAACCTCACACATTTTATTTATTTGCGACAGACCCCTATAAATATAATTGATCACAAATGGGTCCTTAACTTTGAAGTGGTCCCGGATACAGATGCACACTTAGGCTTGTCAACGGGGCAAGTTCGGGGCGGGGGTCTGATCCCCGTCCCCGTCCCCGCGTGGATGGGGAATCCCCATCCCCGTCCCCGTCGAGTAAACGGGGACGAACTTGTCCCCGTCCCCGCCCCCGCGGGGATCCCCGTCCCCACAACAACAGTAACTAAAAATTTCAATCGCAGCAGCAAACAATCCATAAAACATTATCCCAGCAAAGTTAAAAAAATACATAATTCCAGCAATAACTAGTAAGTTTAATAATTCCAGCAGTGAAGACTTAAGATATATCCATAATAAAAAAAAAAGTCTCAACAATGCTTAGGCTAATTCAAACCATAAAAGTTAAAAACACAAATTTGAAACATATTATCCATTCTCCTTTAGCAGGGACTCAAAGCACCTCATTCAAAGCTCCTGATGAACCATAAAAGAAGTGTTAATTGCCAAATAAACCAGAATATATTTATTGATTAAAACATCAAAAACAAAAGAATATAAAGATTGAATCATCCAAGCAACTTACCTCTTCACCAGCGTCATGATCTTCATATAACACAGAACATTGACACCAGGAATGGTACCTGGAAGTCAAAGATATACACAAATTGAACAAAAAAAATTAGATAATTAATTTGAGCATTTACATATGATTTAAGTACCTTTCGTTTCTGCCCATAACCAATCCTGTGAACACATCAATGCTTCTATTGTCTCGTGATGAAGTCTGCTACGATGTGGGCTCACAAATCTCCCACCCGTACTAAAAGCCGACTCCGAAGCCACAGTAGATCTAGGAATCGCTAGGACATCTTTGGCAATCAATTGCAAAGTGGGATACTTAAGTGCATTCTTCCACCAACTTAAAATATCAAAATCAATATTTCTCGGTATCACACGTTCCTCCAAATAACAATCCAATTCTGTTTTGCCATTGTCACACTCATGATCCTTAGCAACAAACCTGTCATAATTACTCATCGGGTCTAAATCGTCAAAGCCGGTCACTGCTAATTGAGATGAAGTTGCAGAAAATCCACCAAGTCCGCTAGTTTTCAATTTTGACGAGTATTCGGCTACCAACTTAGAACAAAGCTCTTGAATCCTGTTGATTTCGTTCTTTGCCTCCTCGTCGCCATAAATAATGGGAAAATAATATTGCAACAATTTAAGCTTATATCTAGGATCTAAAACAGTAGCCACACCCATGATTCCATGAATCTGTGACCAATACTTGTCAAATTTTTGCAACATTTTTTCTGCCATGACTTCAATATTAGAATATCCACAAACAAGCCACTGCCTCAAAGCCATTCTAATTTCACAGATTTTTGGAAAATATATATTTGCAGTAGGGTATTTAGTCCCAGAAAATAGCTCAGTCACGTCATTAAACAACTTCAATCTATTACAAATTGCCTCAGCCCTTTCCCAATCTTCCTCCGTGGGGACATATTTATAAAGCGGCTCTCTTTGTTTCAATCTATTGAAGACATCCTTATAGATAATCGCAATACTAAGCATTGCATAAGTAGAATTCCATCGAGTCTTACAATCTAAGACTAACTTTTTGCCCAAAGGAACTTTTAATTGTCGAGTTGTTTCTTCAAACCTCTCACATCTCTTAGGAGTAGCAACCCAAAAAGCAACACTAGCACGAATCCTTTCAATACCATCACCGATAACTTCTAAACCATCTTTGACAATCAAATTAAGGATATGAGCACAACATCGCATATGAAACAAAGACCCTTCTAACCAAAGAGAACTTGTATTCAATTTGTTCAAAATCAAATTAATTACCGCGTCATTGGTTGTGCAATTATCCACTGTTAATGTAGACAACTTGTGATCAAGATTCCAATCCATCAAACACTCAACAAGAACATCACCAATCACATCGGCAGTATGTGGACACGGCACATAGATAAACCTGAAAACAAAGCAGTCGTAAGTAAAAATATAATTCCTGGTAAAGCTAACTAAATATCATTATAAAGTGTAAAAAAATATTATGACCTGATTAGTCGACTTTGGAGATTCCAAGAGTCATCAATGAAATGTCCCGTGACGGCCATAAATCCCTTCTTTTGATTGCTAGCTGTCCACATGTCTGTTGTGATGGCAACCCTACTCTTATTTTTATCAAGTAGTTTCATCGTCTTTGCTCTCTCATATTCATAAATCTTCATTACATCACTTCTTACGGTATTTCGAGAAACTACTTTGAACAATGGTTGGAGAGAGCTCACAAACTTTCGAAACCCGTGATGCTCTACCATATTCAATGGATACTCATGTACGATAATCATCGAAGCCAATTCTTTTCTTACAACTTCTTCATCAAAAGCGTAAGTCCCCACATAAACTTTTCCTTCATCAGATATCCTAGTCTTTAAAATTGTTTGCCTTATGTCCCTATTTGTCCTTGAAGGACATATCTTCAAATGATCATGCAAGTGAGTAGTTCCATTCTTCGTATCTCCTCCAAGATGTTTCTTACAATAGTTGCATATTGCCTTCCATTTATTGTTTATTTTCTGTCTCTTGAAATGGTTCCATGCTTCTGATTTCAAACATCTTTTACCACCTAATACCAAAACATCTTCATTGTCATCCGTTACTTGATTCGAATCAACAGGTGCTGGTGAGTCAGACCCGTCCATCGTGGGTTGAGAAGTCTCTATCGGTGATGGATTAATCATAGAGTCTTGAGTAGGAATGTCTGATGATGCCATCTGCAGATTAAACAAAACTCAAACCTATTAACACAAAGCAAATTAAGTAACACGAAGCAGACCAACACGAATCAAATTCCAGAAATGCCATCTAACATACCTATGAACTCACCCAAACAGACCAATATAAAGCAGACAAGCAACACCCAACCAATTAACATGAAGCAAATTAAGCAAAACGAAGCATGCCAACACGTAACAAATTTCAGAAGATGACTTTAACATTAAACTTATGAACTCACCCAAACAGACCAACAAGAAGCAGATCAAGCAACACCCAAAATGATTAACCTCAGAACTAACCTCAGGACGGGTGGAAATACGAAAACACGAAGCAAATTAAGGGAAAAATCATAGAAGCTTTTTTCGAAGCACTCTCTCTTGTACGAAGAAAAGGACTAACCTCCGAACAGGTATACTAGTTCAACTCCAGCTAACGGGGGACGGTGACGGCAAAGGTGGCCGTCGTGCAATCGGAGTGGAGGAGGATGTGAGCTGTGAGACTTTGGGTTTGGGATTTGAGTGCCTGAGTGAAAGCGTGAGTGACGAGAATTAGGGTTACAAATTATATTTTTTTTTATTTTATTTGAACTAAGGATATCTAAGTAATTCAAACTATTCGGATCCCCGCGGGGAACGGGGCGGGGAGTATAACCCCGTCCCCGCCCCATCCCCGCCAACGGGGCAAAATTTTGCCCCATCCCCGCCCCACGGGGATAAAACATCGGGGAATCCCCGTCCATTTCGGGGCGGATCCCCGCGGGGACGGGGATTCCCCGCCCAACTGACAAGCCTATGCACACTGAGTTGAAAGTAAAAACGTAAATGTTGACCCTAGTCTTGAAACAACACTCGGGTAAAACTTTTGCAAAGCGGAAAAAATAAACTCAGCAGTAAAAGTGACACGGGCTCGAGATGTAACAATACGCAGCAAGTTATACAACTTGCTACGCGCCTTCCGGGCAAAATTCCACTACTTGAATGGATTACAAAAATACGAACTATCAACGATAGTAAAACTAGCCTAGAAAAGAATCACACGACTCTTATAATCTTCACACTATGTAAAGGTAAAACTCTAGGCAAAAACAGTAAAATATGGTGAGCGCTCTCTCGATGTTTTTCTTCTCATTCGCGCGTCTATGTTTGTCTCGAGAGTCGTGTTTCTTCGAGATCGGAGTCCTCTATTTATAGTTGCTCCGATAACTTGTCCACTACTCCACAAGTCATCCAAGACCTTCATATCTTCTTGGCTGATATCCGTATCTTCTATTTTTAGCAACTGCTTGACTCAATCTCCCATGATCTTCATATCTTCTATTTTTAGTAAATGCTTGACTCATTCTGCCATGATCTTCATATCTTCTATTTTTAGTAAATGCAATCCTCTTTCTTTGAACAATTCCAGCTCGAAAATAACTTCCTGCACATACTAAAATAAAGCCACAATAATAGGGTAAACGGTTTTTGGGTATGAAAGACAAAATTAAAGATGGCCCACGTCTGAGTCAATGTTGACTCATGTGTCAATCAACATTTTGACTCAGGTGTCAATCAACATTAACAATCTCCCCCTTTTTGTCTTTCTTCCCAAAACCCGTGCAGAGATAAATCCAAAAACTCCCCGTGAAAGCATCAAGATAGTCAAAACAAAAAAATGGTTATCATAAAGATATTAGTACATAACCACTTCGAAGTCTGAAGCACATCTGCAAACAAAAACAGAAGATCAAATCTGCAAGCAAACACAAAAGTCAGACACGCAATAAAAACCAGAGAATCTTCGTATGAAGATTCCTCTTCTATTTCTTGTTGTTGTTCAGCTCCCCCTGCAGAAGTTCCCTCCTCAGCAAATCCCTGATCTGCACCACTATCTTCCCCTTTTTGGGAAGAAAGTAAACCCCGAAGAACCTCCCTCTAAGAAATCAGAAAGGCTATGGTGTCGTCCAGACACTTAATTTCTTTCTCCAGATTCGATGTTGAGGCAGATGAGAAACCAACATTCTGCGACTCATAATTAGGTGAGTGCGCCATAAAAATTAAGAGAACTGGTAAAAGCTAGGTTAAATTGAAAGAGAAAAAACAAAGAAAGCTTTGAAGATTTGCAGAGATAAACGCAGATATTATAGGATAGATTTGTGCAATGAAGAGATATCCAGTCAAGACTGAGTCAATAAATAAACCAAAACAGAAAAAGAAACTTTCCAACGGTAAAAAAAATGATCTTGCAGTGTAAAGGTCAAAAGATTTCCTTTTCAAATACCTATAAAATCGTGATTTTAACGGTAAAAAATGCAGTAATAGGTATGTAATAACGGTAAAAAAAATCATGAAATAGTGGAGTTAAAAAAATCGTGCAAATAAGGAGATAACATAAATCAGGTCGAGAACAAATGATATTAACCGTTTAGGCACTTTGATGAACGCACGAACAAAGTGGGGGTAGCCGTTCTTCGAACAACTCTAAATGAGAGATATGCGAACTAGAACCGACTGACTACATATATAGATAGATAAACTCTAAGAGACACGGACATAAACATAAAATATAGCATGATCAAACAGGTTAGTCACAAATATTGCCCAACATTTGACCAAACATCCTCAAGGATTTTTTTCCTTCATTTACTGTTTGAACACCCTAGACTCATTTTTCTTTCTTTTTCTGCTCTTTCTCACCTTTATTTCCGGTGCACTGCTCTTTCTTGATTGCTTTTCCATCAAGGTTCAAGAGTTTTTTTTTCAAAATTTTCTTTTTCAGAGAATACATCGTCACCGCGAATGTCGTGTACCTTTGAAAGTTTTTCAGCTTTTCTTGAACCTGTATCTTGAAAAAGGTCATGAGGAATTGTGTGTTAAAGAATAGAGTCATTTCAGAAAATGGTCCAGGTGAGTCAAATCATTTCAGGAAATCATCATAGAACATGCCGAAGCAAATATCAAACGAGTAACAATCATATTTGATATATGCTAATGTTGATCCAGATACTGGACCAATATTTACTGACACTAACACGGACCTATAGAGTTCTTAAGGCTCGAGAACCTTTCAAAGTCTAAGGCTTTAGTGAAAATATCAGTTAAATAGGATTTTGGCTTAAATAGGCTTTACTGACACTAACACTGACTCTTAGTATCTATATGCTCAATACTAACTAACTCTTTTTCGACCATATCTCTCAAGAAATGATGCCTAATATCTATATGCTTAGTTCTAGAATGCTGAATAGGATTTTTCGAGATATTTATAGCACTCAGATTGTCACAGTACATCAGAACAGACTGACTCTCTAACCCATAATCACTCAACATAATCACAGCATCTTCGTTTCAGTTCTCTTCTCCTCTCATACCGGACTTGTTTCAATTGGAATTAATGGTAAGTGTTGCAATCTTTGAAAATCAATAAGTCAGAGTTACTAATAATTTAAATTATTTATTAGACAATGTGGTCGGCGTATTTTAAATAAAAAATTAATCTATATCACTGATAGGGGTGTTCATTCGGTACAAACCGTACCTAACCGAAATTTTGGTTTTGATATTTTAAAAACCGAATGCCGAACCGAATTCGGTTTCGATTTTACCGAATTTATTTCGGTTCGGTTCGGTTCGGTTAACCGACCAAAAACCAAATTTTTAATATTAAATATAAAAATAAATAATATATTTATATTATTCTTATTATAAATATATAATACATACACATTATATATATTATTTTTATATTGAATAAAAAATAAAAAATAATAAAAATTATATTTTCGGTTTGGTTCGGTTTACCGAAATAATAAACCGAACCGAACCGAAATTTTTTCGGCTATCAAAAATGAAAATCGAATTTTTTCGGTTCGGTATTCGGTACGAACCTCGGTTCCGATTTGGTTTGGTCGATAAATCGACTTTTGAACACCCCTAATCATTCTTCATAATAGCGGCATTAGTTGCTAATTAAATTTTTATATTTAATGCCAATTGTATTCGCATACCTCTTCTATTTTTATTTTTTTTCACTGTCTACTGATTAGTGATTATTGAGGTTACAAGAATAAGGCAATGTTGCATTTAAAGAATACGTGACGAGATAAACAGGAGGTCATTGATTAACGCATTTATGAGACTAAATTTAATGATTTTTATTTAATAACGTTGTGCACCAAACTAACTGCAACCATTCAATATGTATGTACAATAACGAAAGCAGAAGGAAAGAAAAAACAGTATGATAATATTATAACGAAACTACGTATACAATTCGCATTCCCATAAATGTTGATTCGTCGTTGGCTCAATATTGGCATTAATAACGATAATCGTTCCCTTCCGTGATGAACTTTGTATATAGTTTAAATTAAATTATGAATACCTAATCATGAAGATGTACATATATTCTCTTGTTTGACGGTATATAATATCTAAATAATCAAACATAAATATGCGGTATTTAATACGTGGATCATTAAAGAATTTTTAGCACATTGCATTTAATAGTATATGGACTATCACGGTAAATATTCTTTGCCTTTTCAGCTTCCACCACCTAGAAGACCTTCTTGGCTTTTCGTCTCCTACCTTTTTAGATAATTGTGGGTTAAATGCTACAATTAGATGATATTATTAAGTGGCATTGGGTATAGAAATTACTTATAAATTATACTATTAATCGTTAGTAATCTGTGGGGTAGGATTGATAAATTGCTGTTGAAGGTAAGAATCAATATTTTTAGGGGTTATTTGTTGTACACAACGGTGCCATTTTTTGATGTTGTGATTCTGTAATTATACATAAGGTTCATATTTATTATTTATAAAATATACATGATCGATTTACATTTCCTTATTACTGTTTTTGAATATGTTTCCCTATTCGTGACCTACGTAACTTAATTCAGAAAGAACTATTTCTTGGTAAGTTGTTAAAATTAGGGTTTTTGCTTCGTATCTGTTCTACATAAGGATTTCGATATGTAAGTCATATATTCGTACGAGTCATGTTATGGAACTTATTCCTTATCTGGGTTGATTTGTGCTTTTGTATATGTTTACTTGCAGTGTGTGTGTATATATATATATATATATATACATATATCATTTCGAGTAAAATATGGAACTTGTTAGAAAGTATATATGTATATAATATCATTCCGAGTAAAATATGGAACTTGTTAGAAAGTATGTATGTATATATATCATTTCGAGTAAAATATGGAATTTGTTAGAAAGTATATATGGTTTGTGCTTTCGTATCTGTAATATTTTAAATAAGAGTGACGATTTTTTGTAATGATGTGTTATATATTGCTATTGAAATCCTTATTAAATCGGTATTTGATATTTGCGTTGAGTTATTTTAGTCCATATATGTGTATATCCTTTCCTTTATGGTTTGAATATATGTGTATATCCTTTCCTTTATGGTTTTATATTTTGTAATTGGAATATAACTGTTTAAACAAGGAAAGTATTACATTATATTAATTTGGTGAACGGTTGCTCGAGCATATATATATATATATATATCATCATTTAATATATTTATTTTGCTCTACTTCACAGATTCAAATGGATTCGCAAACCCGCAATATGATTGAGGAGACGGTTGTAGAGATTCTGAGGAGCTCCAATTTGGAGATGATAACCATGAAAAGTGTTAGAGATTTCACATCGAAGAAGCTGAAGATTGATCTTTCTAAACCCGACGAAAAAAAGTTTGTGAGGGAAGTCATTGACTCGTACCTCATTAAGCAAAAAGCTGAAGAGGAGGAAAAGGGAGTTGAAGAAGAAGAAGAAGAAGAAGAAAAAGTTGAAAAAGAAGAAGATAAAGATGCAGATGATGCTACTATTTGCCACGTAAGTGGATTTAATTTAGTTTATTTGATTTTATTTTTTAACTGATCGTTTTTGAAAGCTTATTATTAGCTAGGGTGAGTATATTCGATTTGTTGAAGTATATTTTGATATCATGAAATTATAAACGAGAATAAAATAATTGATTTTTCCACATTGCTTGCTATGTAGCTGTCGGCGAAAATAAGGGTGACGACAAGTTACTATAAAAACAAGAAGTATCTCTGCATTAGAGAGTTTTACTTAAAACGAGGCAAATATCATCCTTCAGCGAAAGGTAGTTTGTCTTTATTCTTGTAACATTGAATTTCTAGAATATATGTTATAGGGTAATTATTTTCAACCAATCTTTTATTTTTATTTTTTTTTTGTAAAGTTTTCGTAGATATATATAACACAAGGAAATAAATTATGTTTATGTTCTCAGACTTATTAGAGTTTTTTTATACCTATTTCATTATTATTATTATTATTATTTATTATTATTATTATTATTTGATTGCTCAATATCTATTTACAAAAGATATCATTGCGAATCGCAGGTATTAACTTGACCCGAGATCAGTGGAAAATTTTCAAGGAAAACATGCATGCGATGGATGAGGCGATGAAACCCTACTGATCATTTGATTCTAGTGCATTCGTGTTGGTTTCCTTTCTTTTTTTCCTTTCCTAAGCACTGTTAACTTATTATGCCTTTTGACTTTGTTTGCATCACTTCTTCCATTATTATCGTGAACAAGTAGTAGTATTTATGCTTTATAATATGAATTACGTATGGAACCTATAGATTCATTATTAGTTTTTTTAATATAATTACGAATAGTGCACTCCTAATCCAAAATCTATTTTCACTAGTACAAAAAAAGGGCGTTGGCGATGGTTTTCTTGGGGTATGCCCAGAGCCCCGACGGTTCTAAAAAAAGCCCTCGTTTATATCATACTATAGGCAACGGTTCTAAAAAGAAACGGTCGTTTATACCATACTATAGGTGATGGTTGTTTTCTAAACCTTTACTTATAATTTCAACCAGTAATTTTTTTTGCACACCCGATCGGTGTGCATTGATATATAAATATGTACATTATTATTTTTTGTATTTTATGTTATTTATAATTCAAAATATTTGATATATAAAATTATATTATTAATTTTAATTGTATATAATTTTAAGTATATAAATCGAAACAATTAATTAATAAGGGTATAATTGGAATAAAATAAACATTTGGAGGGTAAAATAGTAATTTTCAGATGACATACAATTAATTGAAGGTGGTACTATAGATCCCTCACCAATAATATATAGTATAGATTATAGGCGCCGGTTTACGGTAACAATCGTCGCCTATAGTACGATATAGGCGATGGTTGTTGTAACAACCGTCACTCCTTAATACAAATGTTTTTTTATAAATCTGTTATTGATATTGTTTTACGTCAATCAAGAGATATCCCTCAAATCCCACATTTATGCACAATGAACAGTTCGTTTCGCAGCAAACCAATTTCAAAAAAATTTAACACACTATATACACACTCACCCACTTTCTTTATAAATCTGTTATTATTATTATTATTATTATTATTATTATTATTTATTATTATTATTATTATTATTATTATTATTATTGTGACCTATAAAGTTGAAAAATTCATAAGACGCATTAAATTTTCGATTATGCATCTTTAGTTTGCATGGATCTGAATAAATATCGCAGCGGGATTCACCTATATAAAACCGATCTTATTTTATAGAATTAATAGCTTGTATTTAATTTTGAAAAGGAACTATATATCAAAGTCACTTTTTTCAATAATTACATCTGAGAATATAATTATTATTTTATTCAAGCTGAAATAGTTGTTTTAACTTACTGCATTAAATGCACAAAACCTAAAATCGTCAACATGCTTGTTTTATTTAGTGCAACATTGTAAACAAAGTCACATTCTACTCAAAACGGCATTAAAAAGTGATGAGGAGGTACTTTCCAATACAAAGACTGGTAAGGATTTCCATTCTTACAAATAATATTGTTATATAATTTGAAAAGTTGTAAAATATATGAATAGTATTGAAAAGTTGTAAAAATTAGTGTGAGAAGAGAATATTCCGAGATTATTCTTTTGAGTTTGAAAATGAGTTTAATGGTTGGAGAAGAATTAATGTTTGATGTGACTGTTACTGTATTTTTTATTTGAGAATGTGTTCTTGGGTTGGAGATGGTCTTAGGCCCGCATGTAATCGGCCCGGCCCGTAATTTTCGGGCAGTCTGCTAAATCCGGGCCGGCCCAACTTTCAGCTCTAATACCCAGCGCCTTGCAACACTCTACTGCGCAGCACGTACAACGACAACGCTGCCACCTTCAACGGCCAACGGCGCTCAGCGACGCAGCCTCACACAGCGACCTGTGTGCAGTCCGACTCAGCGCCCAATGGTGCTGCCTTTACAGTGGCGTAACATAGTGTGAAGATCAGTTTCAAGCCAGATATAAATGGCAACGACATCTTTTGTAGGCATAAAACATAAACCCTAATTAACCCAAATCAACCTGGCTCTGATACCACTTGTTGAACCGAGACTAGATGGATCCGAATTCTTTAACCGTTATCAGATTAAAATGGTTATACAATAACATAAATGCGGAATAGAAACCGTAACTGAATATTCCATCGCGTTCGAACGGATGAGAATCGGGTTCGTTGATCTTCCAAGTATGAGTACGTGAAACCTATAGATCGGAGAAGATAGGAACCCCGAAGAACTGGAGAAGGCAGTCACTAGAGTTTTACAGGAAGGACGGTTGTGATTGTTTCGTTGTACTACACTTAGGGACTACATCCATATATATGTCATAATGAACTTGGTCGTAAATAAGCCTATCAGATATTTACATTTCAGTCTACAGAAATTCTGCACATTATTAATTAACCTCACACATTTTATTTATTTGCGACAGACCCCTATGAATATAATTGATCACAAATGGGTCCTTAACTTTGAAGTGGTCCCGGATACAGATGCACACTTAGGCTTGTCAACGGGGCAAGTTCGGGGCGGGGGTCTGATCCCCGTCCCCGTCCCCGCGTGGATGGGGAATCCCCATCCCCGTCCCCGTCGAGTAAACGGGGACGAACTTGTCCCCGTCCCCGCCCCCGCGGGGATCCCCGTCCCCACAACAACAGTAACTAAAAATTTCAATCGCAGCAGCAAACAATCCATAAAACATTATCCCAGCAAAGTTAAAAAAATACATAATTCCAGCAATAACTAGTAAGTTTAATAATTCCAGCAGTGAAGACTTAAGATATATCCATAATAAAAAAAAAAGTCTCAACAATGCTTAGGCTAATTCAAACCATAAAAGTTAAAAACACAAATTTGAAACATATTATCCATTCTCCTTTAGCAGGGACTCAAAGCACCTCATTCAAAGCTCCTGATGAACCATAAAAGAAGTGTTAATTGCCAAATAAACCAGAATATATTATTGATTAAAACATCAAAAACAAAAGAATATAAAGATTGAATCATCCAAGCAACTTACCTCTTCACCAGCGTCATGATCTTCATATAACACAGAACATTGACACCAGGAATGGTACCTGGAAGTCAAAGATATACACAAATTGAACAAAAAAAATTAGATAATTAATTTGAGCATTTACATATGATTTAAGTACCTTTCGTTTCTGCCCATAACCAATCCTGTGAACACATCAATGCTTCTATTGTCTCGTGATGAAGTCTGCTACGATGTGGGCTCACAAATCTCCCACCCGTACTAAAAGCCGACTCCGAAGCCACAGTAGATCTAGGAATCGCTAGGACATCTTTGGCAATCAATTGCAAAGTGGGATACTTAAGTGCATTCTTCCACCAACTTAAAATATCAAAATCAATATTTCTCGGTATCACACGTTCCTCCAAATAACAATCCAATTCTGTTTTGCCATTGTCACACTCATGATCCTTAGCAACAAACCTGTCATAATTACTCATCGGGTCTAAATCGTCAAAGCCGGTCACTGCTAATTGAGATGAAGTTGCAGAAAATCCACCAAGTCCGCTAGTTTTCAATTTTGACGAGTATTCGGCTACCAACTTAGAACAAAGCTCTTGAATCCTGTTGATTTCGTTCTTTGCCTCCTCGTCGCCATAAATAATGGGAAAATAATATTGCAACAATTTAAGCTTATATCTAGGATCTAAAACAGTAGCCACACCCATGATTCCATGAATCTGTGACCAATACTTGTCAAATTTTTGCAACATTTTTTCTGCCATGACTTCAATATTAGAATATCCACAAACAAGCCACTGCCTCAAAGCCATTCTAATTTCACAGATTTTTGGAAAATATATATTTGCAGTAGGGTATTTAGTCCCAGAAAATAGCTCAGTCACGTCATTAAACAACTTCAATCTATTACAAATTGCCTCAGCCCTTTCCCAATCTTCCTCCGTGGGGACATATTTATAAAGCGGCTCTCTTTGTTTCAATCTATTGAAGACATCCTTATAGATAATCGCAATACTAAGCATTGCATAAGTAGAATTCCATCGAGTCTTACAATCTAAGACTAACTTTTTGCCCAAAGGAACTTTTAATTGTCGAGTTGTTTCTTCAAACCTCTCACATCTCTTAGGAGTAGCAACCCAAAAAGCAACACTAGCACGAATCCTTTCAATACCAACACTAGCACGAATCCTTCGTTGTACTACACTTAGGGACTACATCCATTGTCTCATTTGTTTGAGTGGATTTATTTTGAGACAATTTTAGCTCAGTTTCTTTCTTTGCAATAAGTATTTCGAGTTCTTTATTTTTAATGCGTAATTTATTGCATTCTTCTGAAAGACATTTATTCTGAGCTTGATGATTTTTAATTTCTTCTTTATAGGCAGCTATGTTTGTTATTAATTCAGATATGTTCGGTTCATTATTTTCTGCCTTAAATTTTAATTTCACAAGCTCATCTTTAGCATTGGTCAATTGACATTCAAGACTAGCTTCAACTTCTAAATGTTTTCTTAGAACACGCTCGTTATTAGCTAGCCTTGCTTCTAATTTATTGACCATTTCCTTTTCATTGTTTGTGGATGAGAATTTTTGTAAAAGTCCTTGTTTTTCTTCCTCGCACGCAGACAAAGTAGTTTTAATTCACATATTTTGTTTCTTGTGAGTCTGCCTTAGTTGTTAAACTTATTATTTTTTCATTTGCACTATCTAAGCATCTCCTAAGATTATCTTCTTCTAATAAATGATTTCTTAGGATACGCTCATTATTTGCGAGTTTATCTTCTAGCTCTTTATAATCTTTGTTCATGAGAATTGTTAGGTTCTATAATTTCAGATTGTATTCTCTTATGTTTTGAGCTTGAAGTTTTGAGCTTGTTGAGGAAGATGAAGAAGATAAAGACTTTTCTTATGATGTTTTTTATTTAATAATTTTTCAATTAGATCTAGGTTGTGTTTGATTTATTTAAGTTCTAGATCATTTTCACTTAAGTAATTATCCATTTTATCTTTTCAGTTCAGACCAATTAATTTTGCAAATTATAATGGTATAGAATGTTGGAAATTTTAATTTTGACTAATTTCGAATAGTTCTCCAATATTAGCGTTTCAGCTCAAAAACCAATATTAAGTTCACAGATATTGTATTGGTTTTATAGAATGTTGGAAATTTTAATTTTGACTCAAAATATGTTGGATGTTATATTGATCGTCTTGTTTTGTTGATTAAAAAAAATATTGACTTAAAGTCTTAGCTGATTTATTTTGATTTTCAATTTATTTTGACTTTTAGTCAACTTATGCTATGTTTTCGTATTGAAATAATTTTCGGAAGTTTTAGGTATCAAATATTTTTTTTTAAAATGATTTTAAAAAAAAATTGTACTGAGAATAATTTTTTTTTGTACCGAAAAATTTTACCAGTCCAAAAAAAAATTTTCGTTTACACGAAACTTTTTCGTATGAACCAGGAACCTATATAAAGTACGTACAAAAAAAATCTCAAAGTGAAAAATAAAAATTTTAGGACAATCTCAGTATAAAAAAATTAAGTAACACGGAACTTTTTTTTTTTTTTTTTTTTTTTTTTTGCTACCTAAAACCCTCGAAAGCTTTGTGAACAGTATGTGGCGAAAACTTTCGAGGTTTTCGCTGAAACAGTATAGTGAAAAGATTTAAGTTTTCGCTGCCCACTGTTTTCGCTAGGTATGAACTTTTCGCTAAGAAATGTAGCGAAAGTTTAGGTTTTCGCTAAAATGAAGTTTTCGCTGGAACAGTATATAGCGAAAAGCTTTGAGGTTTTCGCGAAGTGGTGAAAAGTTCTAGGTTTTCGCTAAGAAGTCTAGCGAAAAGCTTAGGTTTTCGCTGAAACAGTATGTAGCGAAAAGCTTTGAGGTTTTCGCTAAGTGGCGAAAAGATTAGGTTTTCGCTAAGTTGTGAACTCTAAAACTTCTCGTGTGAACAGTGTTTGGCGAAAAGTTTTAAGTTTTCGCTGGACACTGGTTTCCCTAGGAATGAACTTTTCGCTAAGAAATGTAGCGAAAAGTTTAGGTTTTCGCTGAAACAGTATATATAGCGAAAAGTTATAGGTTTTCGCTGAGTGTCTGGCGAAAACTTTTGAGGTTTTCGCTGAAACAGTATATGGCGAAAGGCTTTAAGGTTTTCGCCAATAAATCTAGCGAAAACTGGTTTTCGCTGAAAAGGTTTGGTTTTCGCTAATAAGTCAAACCAGCTAAAAAACACGTAATTAAACAAGTAAACACCGATTTAGCTTATAAAATACTAGTTTATGTAGCGAAAACCGCTGTTCATGTAGCGAAAACAGCTGTTCAACTAGCGAAAACAGCTGTTCAACTGGCGAAAACTGCCATTCATCTGGCAAAACCAGCAAACTGTCCTATTTTTCACTCAAATCCTAATTTCTGCTTAATCAGAACACAATTATCGAACAATAGGCATCGACGCAGCTTACCTATCACTCGATTAACACAATTAACACTGGATTAACAGAAATCAGGCGAAAATCAGATAGAACAGTGTCGAACCAAAGTCATTTCAAACATCAGCGATTCAACTCAAATCAGCAAATTAAGCTCAATCAAAGCAGATTTAACACAGAATCAACAAACAAGTTTGCTCTGATACCAATTATAGGTTCCAGATTTAACATCCAACGAATTAAGATGAACTTGAACTTGAGAATTAAGATCGATTGACTCACCTTTGTAATTAGCGCGCGGAAGCAATAGATAATCATCAATCAATCTTCATTTAATCCAATAGCTTTCTCTACAAGCAATCCATATACCTCTCCACAATTAAGCCTAATCTACTGTGATGAAGAGAGAGATATTAAAATGAGAGAGAGCCTCGCTCAAGGTGTGCTCAAGTTATGTGTAAAATACACACACTTGCCCTATATATACCAAAGCATACTTTGGTATATATCACATCAGTCCCTATTTATCATAAACTACAATTTGGTCCCTAGACAAAGATAACATGACATTTGAGCACTAGAAATGGATTCCTAACAGTTAAAGAGATACAGGTGCATTTAGCTGGGCTTTATGGTGAGTCATCTAGGAGCGCTCGCTACGCCATCACGCATAGTCTCTCAACACAAAGCTCGCAGAGGGTGGTGATTTCCATGCTCATTTACTGAAGCTAAATGAGTACATGGAGCGATTGGATGCGCTGGCATTTGGTTTACCTCACGAGGTAAAGATCGACATCATACTGCAGTCCCTCCCATCGTCCTTCCACCAGTTCGTGGTGAACTGCAACCTGAACAATCGGGAGTATTCGATACCTGACCTGATCAATCAGTTAGTTGCAGCCAGTACTCAGTATCGCAGCGATAAGGGTAAGGGCAAGGAAGTGGAGTTTGTTGCGACTACTCGGTCCAAGGGGTCGAAGAAGAAGTCGAACAAGCACAGCGGCCTAAGGGTAGAATCGCCAAGAAGGCGAAATCCAAGAAGGCTGTTAAGTCGGACGCAAAGCCCACGGACAAGTGCCTCCATTGCCAGCAGCTGGGTCACTGGAAGCGCGACTGTCCTAAGCTGAAGGCGTCATCTGACGCGTCAGGTAAGCAATTAGTTTTCGAAGCTAATTGTTCTGTATATTCTACTTCATCGATACTTGACTCAGGGGCTAGCTCCCATATTTGTGTTTCGAACCAGGGTCTGAAACGAAGTAGGAAGCTTCGAGCTGGTGAGGTCTCGATCAACGTCGGCAGCGGACATAGTGTTGCAGCAATGCACGTGGGATCGAAGACTTTGCTTTTATCATCTTTGCATTCTTTAGAACTTTCTGACGTTTTGGTTTTGCCCAAGGGGTTTAAGAACATTGTTTCGATTCCTGTTTTGAGCAGACTTGGTTATGAGTTTCGATTTATTGATGATGTTTGCCATATTTATTTTAGAAATGAAAATGTTGGAAAGGCGACGTTAATAAATGGTTTATATTACGTCAATCTAAAAGATAAGGTGGAAACTGTAAACGCAATTACCAACTCGTCGACAGGGTCAAACGAGCGATACATCTGGCACCTACGATTGGGTCACGCAGGGGAAGCGAAGATTGACAAGATGGAAAAGGACGGCCTGATTTGCACAGCGAAGTCAGGCCCGATCCCAACTTGTCAGTCTTGCATTCTAGGCAAAATGACCAAGTCACCCTTCACAGGGACTTTTACTAGGGCCACAGAAGTGTTGGGTTTAATCCACACTGATGTGTGCGGACCGTTTACAGTGACGGCCTGAGGTAATTGCCACTACTTCATTACGATTACGGACGATGCGTCCCGCTACGAGACTGTTTATTTGATGAGACAAAAGTCCGAAGCTCTTGAAATGTTCAAAGAGTATAAAGCATTAGTCGAGAAGCAAACTGGCAAGGTCATTAAAGCCGTTCGATCAGATCGAGGCGGCGAATATATGAGCCTTGAGTTCGATGCATTTCTCAAAGAAAATGGCATCGTTATACAGTTCTCACCTCCCAGGATGCCACAATTAAATGGCGTAGCCGAGCGAAGAAATCAAACGCTTTTGGATATGGTTCGGTCAATGATGAGTTACACAGATCTTCCCATTTCGTTGTGGGGTTATGCTTTAGAAACAGCAGCCTATATCCTTAACAGGATACCTACCCGTTCTGCCGACAGGATCCCTTACGAAGCTTGGCATAATCGTAAGGCAAGCCTGAATCACATTAGGATCTGGGGTTGCCCCGCCTTTGTGAAAATGTTACAGGCAGACAAGTTAGAATCAAGGTCGATTATGGCCAGAGTCGTCGGATACCCCGAGGACTCAATGGGGTACTACTTTTACGTTCCAGACGAACACAGGGTGTTTGTCGCTTTACGCGCCACCTTCATGGAAGAAGAGTTCGTTAGCAAAGGCGGTAAAGGGCGTGAAATAACTCTTGGTGAGTTAAGCGACGAATCAACTCCAGTTGTTACAGAGTCGTTAGACGACGTTCCAGAAAACCCGGCTCAGCCGCAATTGCGCAGGTCTAGTAGGATATCTCAAATGCCTGAGAGATATGGTATGTTACACGTCGAGCATGGGGATGCTGCGATGGAGGGATGCGTCGGGGACGATCCCGTCACCTACGACCAGGCAATTACCGGTACAGACTCCCTCCAGTGGCTTGAGGCTATGCAAGCCGAAATGGACTCTATGTATTCAAACCAGGTTTGGACACTTGTAGACCTACCCAATGGTTTTAGACCGATCGGGAACAAATGGATCTACAAGAAGAAGATTGGATCTGACGGACAGGTGGAAACGTACAAAGCTAGGCTTGTAGCGAAAGGGTATAGTCAAAAAGAGGGTATTGACTATGAGGGGACATTTTCACCAGTCGCGATGATTAAGTCCATTCGAATTATGCTTGCGATAGCAGCATACTATGTGATGCGGAACAGATCATAGACGCGCAGACCTGGACCCTCCCGAACAGATGGGGAGAAGAAGCACTGAGAAAGGAGAGCTAAGACCCTTATGGGAAAAAAGGGATTTCTTCATCTGAGCCAGGTGCCAGGAACCTATCATAGGACCAGAGCTCTCCAGATCCAAAGAAGGACCCTTGGCGCTGACAGAGAGGGGCAGCCCCTGGACCTGGCAACCTTAAAAAAGAGGAAAGGGAACCAGAAAGCATAAAGAGCTACCCGTGTCTGACCACACGCAGGGAGAAGGACATCTAGGAGGGGACCACCTACACGTGTAAATCGCCTATTGGGGGACATCTCCTGACAAAAGGACACCTCCTGCTACAGCGCCGCGCGCGCGCCAGGCATCTGTACGGTCCTTGAAGACACAGAAGATAGCTCCCGCCGGCTGACGTGGAGAAGGCAATCGATAAAGAAGAGGCAAAGAGCTTATTTGGAACTAAGTCATCACTGTTACACACACTAACACACCAAGAACACACACACAAACACTCTCTAAGTCACCCATTTTCTGCTTCGTCTATTTTGAGTCTGTAAATCGAGAGAGAACAGTGAGCTGAGCGTGTAATCTGCAATATTATTGTGAAAATGGTTGTTGGCTGGCCCGTGGACGTAGGACTCTTCAGAGTCCGAACCACGTAAACCTTGGTGTTGTGTCCTTTTTCCTTTTCTTGTTCTTTCTCTACAACGCGCCCCTTTAATCCAAAATCGCACCCAACTCGATCTCAATCGTAGCTCTACCATCGTTCCATGTTTACCGGACCATAAATCTCGTTGATCGGGACCCGACCGGTATCAAACGGCACCGTCTGTGGGAAACTAGGGTTGAGGCGATGATTTTCTTTGTTTGACTCATTTGTATCTGGTTCAACGATCGAGGCTGGGAGTTCATTGGGCGTTATAAGTAGAGTCAAGTGTGGGTTAAGAATATTTGAGGCTTGAGGGAAAATGACGGAGGGTTTTATGTCGCTGCAAAAGAATCTGAACCCCCAGTTCGAAAAAGTGGCTGAAAGCGAAGACCAGAGACAGATGACCGTCCAAGACGTTTCGTTAGGAGCGGTGGCACCAGGGACCCCCATCACTATGACCGTAGAGCAACTGGATACCCTGGTGAAGAAGGCAGTGAGTTCTGTTCTGAAAGCAAAGGAGAGGAAGCGTGAACGCCGAAAGAGAGCGGAAGCTGTTAAAGAAGTGGAAATGACAGAGGGACGTTTCCTGGAGGTAACAGACGAAGATGAAACTAGCGGGGCCAAAGGAAAACGCGTAGATGCGAGGGAAGATGAGATAGATGTTACCAGTAAAGACAGCAGTGGAGCGAAGGGGAAAGGGAGTGGAAAGGGAGGTGAGGAGTATATGAGCCTGGATGGGGAATCTGTCAGCCGGCGAAAAAAGAGTAGAGGCCCCACCAGGACGATGCAGGTAAGTCCCCCATTGCGATTTCCCAGTGAGCGCTCACAAGCAGGTCGAAGTACCAAAAGCAGGAGGAGTGCCGGGAAAGGAAAGGAGCAGGAATTGAAAGACCAGGTCGCAGAGCTGAAACGGATGGTGGAAGGTATGCAGGGACCCACTGGGCGGTCTCCCTTGGGAGGAAACCTCATGGCTGGAACCCCTTTCGCCAAAGAACTGTTGGAAGGGGAGGTATCTAGTAATTTTAAGCAATTACCGTATGAATACGATGGTACCACAGACCCAGTGGATCATCTCTTACGATTCCAGAGCAAAATATGTTGTTGCATGACTTCTCGGACGGTATTAAGTGCCGTGTTTTCTTGACTACGTTGGTGAGAGCAGCGCAACAGTGGTTCAGTCAGCTGGCACCAGGTTCTATTCGATCCTTTGAGGAGTTCCAAATTATGTTTATTACCCAGTTTGCTAGCGCCAGAAGACAGCCCAAATAAGACATGTCCCTATTTCAATTAAAGCAAGGAGAAGATGAAGGCCTCAGAGCTTATATAAGCAGGTTCAACATAGCAGCTCTAGAGGTACCTTCTGCTACCCCTTCCGTCAAAGTAAGCGCCATGATGAATGGGTTAAGGGATGGAGACTTCTTCGCGTCCCTATCCAAGAAGCCACCTCAAACCTTTGAGGAACTACTGTATAGAGCTGACAAGTACATTAATTTGGAAGAAAGCAAAATAGCCAAAGCAAAAGAAGAAAGGTTGCCCGGAGGGCCCTATAAGGAGAACGTGAACAGGCCGCAGGTCCTGGAGAGATCTCAACCTGGACCTGCTTTGATCCGAAGGGACAACAAGGACCTATGGGACCGTCAGACTCGTCCCTCTCGAAGATATACGCCTTTGCGAGCAAACTTGGAAGAGATCCTAGCTGTAGCAGGAAAGCATCCTGCCATGAGACATCCTTCTACTAGTCTGACAGGGCCCCACAAGCCTAAGTCCAATCTGTTCTGTAGATTTCACAACGAATACGGGCACCACACGAACCATTGCTATCACTTGAAGGACGAAATTGAAAGGCTCATTAGGGCAGGGCACCTACGAGAATTCACATATCGAGATCGGGTCTCAGCTCCGCCGATCGTGCGAAGGGAACCTGAAGGGTCTGCGGGAGATAAAGGAAAACAACATATGGTGATCATGGAGAAGGGCGCCTCTTCCCAGCCTAGGGCCTCTATACTCACTATAGTAGGAGGGCCCAGTGGAGGTGACTCACACAGAGCAAGGAAGACCTATGCTCGAGTTCAAGGGTGGAATGCCGATGGAAGGGAGGTGCAGACGGTCCGGCAAGCAGAAGCTCCTGTCAGGGTTCAGTTTGGTCCAGAAGATGAGGTAGAAATAATCAGACCTCTTAATGATGCCTTGGTCATCACGACAAGCATAGTTGGGTACGACGTCTCACGGGTCCTTATAGATGGAGGAAGCTCTGCGGACATCTTATTTCTGGAATGCTATAAGAAGATGGACCTGGATGCGAAGTTAAAACCGGTTAATACGGCCCTATATGGATTCGAAGGTGCAGGGATACATCCCTTAGGAGAGATAGCGCTCCCTGTAGGGCTAGGACGAGAGCCAGCCAGGGTAGTCCGGATGATCAACTTTTTGGTAGTGGATGTCACCTCATCTTATAACGTCATATTAGGACGCCCAACAATTAACCAATTTAGGGCCATCCCTTCCATGTATCACCTGAAGATCAAGTTCCCAGTGGGAACTCAAGTAGGAGAAGTGTCTGGAGATCAATCTGCATCCCGACGCTGCTACGCGAACGAAGTCAAAGCAGTATCGGGTAGTAGAAAGGAGGTACAACCCGAGAGTGGACGTGACAAACGAATGAAGCTGGAAGGAGAAGGAGGCTCAAGGTTGCACCCTCAACCTAATGAGGAGTTGATGAAAGTGGAACTCTACCCTGGTCGAGATGGTTTTACCACCCAGATAGGAACGCACCTAAAGAAAGAGGTCTCTGAGGAACTTATAGAATGTCTGAGGAAGAACGCCGATCTCTTTGCTTTTGCCCGCTCGGACATGACGGGGATCCATCCATGCATTGCAATGCACTACCTAAACATCATCCCAGGAAGTAGACCGGTAAAGCAGAAGCTTAGGCAGTTCGGAGTAGAGAGGGACCAGGTAGTTAAAGATGAGGTGGAGAAGCTACTTAAGGCAGGGCACATCAGGGAAGTGCAATTCCCTGTGTGGGTGGCTAACGCAGTATTGGTCAAGAAAGTAAATGGAGGCTGGAGGATGTGTATCGACTTTAGGGACCTAAATAAGGTGTGTCCTAAGGACCACTATCCCCTGCCCCGAATAGATCAGTTGGTTGATTCTACATCGGGATGTGAAGTGCTCAGTATGATGGATGCTTACCAGGGGTACCACCAGGTAAAGTTGAACCCTGGGGACGTGGACAAGGTCTGCTTCGCGATGGCTACCGGAACCTATGGCTACGTCCGCATGCCCTTTGGACTGAAGAACGCGGGAGCTACCTATCAAAGGATGGTCGACAAGGTGTTTAAGGGGCAGTTGGGTCGCAACATGGAAGTATATGTGGACGATATGCTAGTCAAGTCGGCCCTAGCTGAGGAGCATACGAATGACCTGATGGAAGCCTTTGGAACCATCAGGGATAGTGGGATGAAACTGAACCCAGAGAAATGTGCGTTTGGAGTCCAGTCAGGAAAGTTCCTGGGATACATGGTCACGCAGAGGGGCATTGAAGTCAACCCATCCAAGGTTAAGGCCATCTTGGAAATGCAACCGCCAAAAGGAGTGAAGGAAGTGCAGAGATTGACAGGAACGTTAGCTGCACTGAGCAGGTTCATCTCTCCATCAGCAGAAAAGAGCTTTTCCTTCTTCAAAATATTGGGAAAGAGCTGTCCGTTCCAGTGGTCTGAGGACTGTCAGAAAGCGTTCGAGGACCTAAACGCATACCTTCACACCACACCGTTATTAACAAAGCCACTCCCAGAGGAAGAGCTCATTATATTTCTCAGTGGGAGACCACACAGTTAGCTCAGTGTTGGTAAAAGAGGAGGGAGCTACACAAAAGCCCATCTACTTTGTAAGCAAGGTCATGTTAGCTGCGGAAACGAGATACTCAGAAATCGAGAAGGCAGCGTTGGCTGTGATAGTTTCAGCGAGAAGGCTGCGACCCTATTTCTTGTCACATAAGGTACGTGTCCGAACTAACTTCCCTCTTAAGCAAACGTTGAGCAGACCTGATCTCTCGGGAAGAATGGTAAAATGGGCTATGGAGTTGGGAGAGTACGACATCGCGTTTGAAAGACGTTCGGCAATCAAGGCCCAGGCTTTGTCAGATTTTGTGTTAGAATTCACCCCGACAGATCCCTATCCAACATGGAAGGTGTATGTGGACGGATCAGCGACCTCCATGGAAGCAGGAGCAGGAATCTTCATCGTTACCCATAAAGGTGAAGAACTTCAGTTCGCGGTCGCTTTCGACTTTCCAGCATCCAACAACGAGTCAGAATACGAGGCCCTGATTAGAGGGCTAGAGATGGTAGAGGAGTTGGGAGCGCAAGAAGTGATCGCTTTTTCGGACTCTCAACTCGTAGTTCAACAGGTGCAGGGAAATTATGAAGTCAAGGACAAAAAGATGGTTAAATACGCAGGCCGAGTGGAGGAATTGAAGAAGAAATTTGTTAATTTCGAGATACAGCAGGTCCCTAGAGAGGAGAATAGTAGAGCCGACCACTTGGCAAAATTAGCTAGCGCTACGCTTCCAAATAAGGGAGGGAGTGTCACTATGCTCACAGCTAGCAGAGAGGAAGCAGCAGGGTACGTGTGATGTGTAGAAGAAGGAGAGGATTGGAGGTCCTCTATCATTGAGACCCTAAAAAGGGGAGACGGTGAGGACAAGCAGAAATACAGGCAGAAGTTCTGTATAATAGGAGGGGACCTGTTTAAGAGATCATTCACGCACCCCTACGCCCGATGTCTCACGAGAAGCGAGGGAGAGATAGTGTTGGAGGAAATTCACAAGGGTTGTGCTGGAGACCATGCTGGTTACAAATCGATTGTTAGGCGAGCAATCAGAGCCGGATACTTCTGGCCTACTATGATGAGAGACGCCAAGGAACTGGTTCAGAAATGTAGCAGCTGCCAGCGATACGGCCCTAAGATACATGTCCCTGCAGAGAACCTAGGGGTGATGCACTCACCTTGCCCTTTCGACAAATGGGGGCTAGATATAGTAGGTCCTCTTCCGCTGGCCAGGGCCCAAAAGAAGTTCATAATAGTAGCCGTGGACTACTTCAGCAAGTGGGCGGAAGCTAAATCGGTAACCAAGATCGACGAAGATAACGTCATCGATTTCCTGTGGAAGAACATATGTTGCCGATTCGGAGCTCCCCGAATCTTGGTCGCCGATAATGGAACTCAATTCCAAGGGGCAAAGGTAAGACACTTTTGTGAAGGCATGGAAATCACCCAGAGAATTGCGTCAGTAGGACACCCTCAGGCCAACGGGCAAGTTGAGGTAACCAATCGCACCATTCTTAATGGCATCAAGCGTAGGATGGAACATGAGGGAAATAAGTGGCTTGAGTCTTTAGAGCCCGTCTTGTGGGCATACCGAACTAGTCCTCGAAAATCAACGGGAGAAACACCCTTTCAGATGGTGTACGGATCGGCCGCAGTCATCCCAGTGGAGGTGGGGATCAAGACGCATCGAATCCAACACTATGAGGAAGAGCAAAATGCGCAGCTAAGAAGGGAGGACCTAGACATGGTCGAAGAGCTGAGGGAAATTGCGCAAGTCCGGATGGAGAGGTACAAGAGCCGCATCAAGGCGGCGTATGACCGTAGGGTGAAACTTAGGCGCTTTCATGAAGGAGACGTGGTGTTGCGAAGGGCGGACGTCTCGAAAAATGTGAAGAAGATGGAGCCCTACTGGGAGGGTCCTTATAAGGTCGCGCGGGTATTAGGAGGAGGAGCTTACGAGTTGGAGGACTTCGTTGGGGGAAAGGAACTACCACGACCCTGGAACATCTCCAACTTGAAGAAGTATTATGTGTGAAGGAGTGGACCCGTTGTAAATAAATAAAAGGGGGAGGGGATGTACTCTTTTTCCTTCACCAGGATTTTATCCCCTCTAGGGGTTTTGCCTGGTAAGGTTTTAACGAGGCATACCTCCCCGAATGTTTTATCAGCTATGTTTCAACTATAAGGCGTCCATTAAACATACTAACGACATCAAGGACTATCAAGTCCGCGACGTGAAATGATGCCATATGGTTGACGAACCCGCGGTGTACAATGACATCAAGGACCTCAGGGTCCGAGACATGAAAATGATGCCAAAAGATGGATTATCTGCGGCGTACCTCGACATCAAAGGCCATTAGGCCTGCGACGTGACATGATGCCTTAGTGTCGACGGACCTATGGTGTACCCTGACATCAAAGATCTCCGGATCTGCGACGTGACAACGATACCCTAGGACGGATGGTCCAGGGCGTACCTGACATCAAAGACCATGCCTGCTTCGCGGTAGGACCCTACGATGAGTCTGCGACGTGACTAGATGCCGTACTGACATAGGCCTACGGTGTACCCTAACATCAAAGACCCAAGTGGTCTGCGACGTGTAAATGATGCCAAAGGACGGAGGGTCCATGGTGTACCTGACGTTGATGGACCACTCCTTCTTTGTTGTAGGTTTCTAAGATAGGTCCACGATGTGATTAGATACCGCACTGCCGACGGGCCTGCGGCGTACATAACTACAAGAACTATTACGTCTACGATACTTAAGGTGATAACAGGGGAGTAGCGGTTTTAAGATATGCAGCACGTTCGGGACCATGGTGAGATACGATCTGACGATTGGACCAGGAATGAATTCGAAATAGGGAGCATGAGCACAGGGCAGCGTAGGAACAGGCTTATGAGCAACACGCCAAGGAGAGAGCATGCAAATGAATAAAAGCGCGAGCAAAGGAGAAACGATAACAGGTACGCGTCTAAACATACAAGCATAAATACGATTCAAGGTTAAGTTCGCAGCCAAAAGTCGATAGACAAGAAAAGTAAAAAAGTCTGAGGGACAAGTCTCCAAACGACATAGCAAATAAACATGTCTTAAGAAGTGCAAGGAACATTCTCCACAGGAGGGTCAAAGGTAATACCTGATAGATCCCCAATATCGAGGCGAGATACGCCTTCAGCAAAGCGTTTAGTGATAGGGACCCAGAAGTTAGGGTTAGCAGGAAGGTCAGGGTCTCCCTGGAAAGAAGGAGGTGGAGGAATAGCCTTCAAAGACGCATCTGGATCAGCACCGCTTTGTCCTGCCTGATACCCTTGTGTGAAATAATATGGGATCAGCTGTGCAGAGTCTGCAAGGGACACGACATCCTTCAGATATGCCTCACGCCACTCACCAGCCATCTTCGCAAAAAGCTCCTGGCTTCCAAAGGAGAGCAAAAGGCGCTCCTGACAGCGGGTGATCCCCTCGGACAGACCCTCATTCCTACTTGTTAAGACCCTCTGCTCCAAAGACCTTTCCAACTCCATCAGCTTCTCCTGGGCAAGCTTTTGAGCCTCCGCTTTCTGCTTCAGGAGCTGCCTATTCTTCTCTACCAGCTCTTGCAATTTTCTCTCTTGCCCTTGCTCCTTGAGCTCCAAGAACGCTCGCATCTCTCCCAGTTGTGCCTTCAACTCTCCCACCTCCACTTTCAGGGCTTGATGCTCCTCTATCCTGGCATGGGTCGAAGGATTGGGAGCCCGACCCTCCTCAGAGAACGCAGCAACATGGACCATGGCCTGAGAAGAGAGTAAGTAAGGATACAGCCACGACCCATTATGCGGTAGCACAAAGGACAGAACGTACCCTGGAGAGGTGATAGGCAAGTCCCTCGCGAAGAACGTCGAAGGTTTGGCAGACGCTTCATCAATGTCCTTAGAAGGAACGACCAAGCCCAGATATTGGGATCCCTCAGTGGAAACCACATCACCTGCAGAGGAAGGCAAGCTCAACCAAGGGCCCACAGAGGTACCGCTCCGAGGGTCCCATCCTTTCACTTCGCTGCGAGTGAACACAAGCTCCTTTGTAGTACCAGCAGGGTCGGATAGCGCAGGCTCTTTCTTCTTTTTCTTCTTCTCATCCTCAAGTAGGGGAGAAGCTTCTCTCTTGCCCACAGCTTTGGCCTCACGCACGCCAGGTGGAGGGACAGAGTCATCTGGAGGAAGCGACAGGACAGTAGATGCTGGAACATGAACCTCTTCACGGAGCGCCTCAGAGTCTCCCACTACCTCCCTAGCCACAGCAGTTGTAGAACTTGAAGGAGCAGCCGATGGTACACCTGGTGCAATCTTAGAAGGCCCTAATTCGGAGAGCAGCTCAGCTCAGGTGCGTGGCATACCTGTGCGAATGAAAAACAGCTTAGGAAGATAGCATTCAATGGTAAAGTTCGAGAAAAGTACTAGCGTCACCTCCCCAAAGTAGCTCACCTGCAGGAGAGAAAGGAGTGTAAGTAGGAGAAAACCCAAAGTGGTGAAGTATGCCAGGGCGGCTGACAAGGGCAGGAATGCTCAAAGGACCAAACTGGTCAGCATGCCTGTTCAGGGCTGCCAACATCTTCTGGTCCTGGGGAGTACATCGACCAGCTCCAGTAACTTGCCGAGACGGAGCTTTCAAAATCCAACGTTCACAGGGGAAATCCCATCTTCCCGACACAGGGGAAACGAAGAAGTAGTTCTCCTGCCAGCCTTTCTCCGTCCCGTGATTTTTAGGGAAAAAGTGAACGAGCCCCCCATGGGAAGAAGGAATGGAAGATAGGTAGAAGAACGGTCGACAAGGCTTCACTAAGAACTGGGACAAGGTTAGCTTAGCGGTGGGCTCGCCTCCCACAGCAGACACAGCCACGTAAAAAGCAACCAACTGCTTAAGAGTGGAAGGGCTGAACTGATTGAGGGGCACCCCGTAGATCCTAGAGACAGAAGACAGGTAGGGGTGAACGGGGAACCTCATGCCTGCCTTGACCTGCATTTCCCAAAAGGCTAGGGCCGGGGAAGGAGGGAAATTCGCCCGTTGATCAGGCTCGGGCAGAGTAACAGCGTAATCCCCAAAAGCGAACCCCCCAGGCACTAACCCATCTAGGCCGTTAGACGAACATGCAGAGTTAGTAAAAACTTCCCACAGATCCCCCTTCTCCTGCCCCTCAGCCACAGAGGACGATGCAGAAACCCCCCGAACATTCGACGCTGACGTGGTGACAACGTTTTCCATAGAATCGGCTCCTTAAGACTACCCCCCGACACAGAAGAACCCCCTTTCGAAGCTTGTTTGAGAGATAAAGCCCCTGAAGGGTGAGGCCTGACAGAGGACGATCTAGTCCTAGGGTATCGTTCGCTTTTGGTGACAACCCATTTGAAACGGGGTTTTCGAGGCTCTAAGGGTTGAGGAGTAGGGGAACGAGTCGGAGTAGAAGACTCCGAGTCCCCTACAGGAGCGGGTGAAAGCGAAGGGTTGGCCGAATCAAAAGGAGAAGAAGCCATGAAGGTCACAGAAGAAAGCCCCCAAAAATAAACCGCAGAAAACCCTAAATCAGAGAGCGAGGCAAAGAAGGAAGACGTTACCTGATATCTAAGGAATCCGACGTGAAATCAAGAGATGGAGGCGGACGACCAAGACACGAACGGCAGGACACAACGGAACACGACGAAGCGCGACGAACGGAGGCAATTTAGGGATCGGCGAGAGAGAGCAAAAGAGAAAACTTTTTTTCTTTTGAGTAAGAGTGAGGAGAAAGAGAGAGAGTATGAAGAGATAGAAGAGGAACATTTTTTGAAATGACCGATACCGCAAAGTGACTGGGCCCAGTTTTGGACATGCGTCCCCATTTGATTCGGCGAAAATAAGTCTTCAGATGGAAAAATGGGCAGGCACTGACAGAGATAGGACAGTTCTGGCGGGAAAACATCTCAACTAGTTAGAAATGACTGCGCGCTAATAATAATACTCTGAAAGTCTTGTTTCTCAACACTGTTCAGAGTAGGGGAGTGGTTGATGTGGAACAGATCCTAGACACGCAGACCTGGACCCTCCCGAACAGATGGGGAGAAGAAGCACTGAGAAAGGAGAGCTAAGACCCTTATGGGAAAAAAGGGATTTCTTCGTCTGAGCCAGGTGCCAGGAACCTATCATAGGACCTGAGGTCTCTAGATCCAAAGGAGGACCCTTGGCGCTGACAGAGAGGGGCAGCCCCTGGACCTGGCAACCTTAATAAAGAGGAAAGGGAACCAGAAAGCATAAAGAGCTACCCGTGTCAGACCACACGCAGGGAAAAGGACATCTAGAAGGGGACCACCTACACGTGTAAATCGGTTATTGGGGGACATCTCCTGACAAAAGGACACCTCCTGCTACAGCGCCGCATGCGCGCCAGACATCCGTACGGTCCTTGAAGACACAGAAGGTAGCTCCCGCCGGCTGACGTGGAGAAGGCAATCGATAAAGAAGAGGCAAAGAGCTCATTTGGAACTAAGTCATCACTGTTACACACACTAACACACCAAGAACACACACACAAACACTCTCTAAGTCACCCATTTTCTGCTTCGTCTATTTTGAGTCTGTAAATCGAGAGAGAACAGTGAGCTGAGCGTGTAATCTGCAATATTATTGTGAAAATGGTTGTTGGCTGGCCCGTGGACGTAGGACTCTTCAGAGTCCGAACCACGTAAACCTTAGTGTTGTGTCCTTTTTCTTTTTCTTGTTCTTTCTCTACAACGCGCCCCTTTAATCCAAAATCGCACCTTACCCGTATAACTATAAGAGTATTTTGTGAGTGATTTATATTATTTTTATAATTAATTACAATAATATCTAATAAATCAAAAATGAAATTAAAAAAAAAGGGGGGGTAGCAGAGCCCTTTTATGTGTCATTGCTGTCACAAGGCTTTTTGCTCCGCAAGCATCTATAGGGGGGGGGGGGGGGGGGGGGGCCGCGGGGGGCTGATGGGGGCCGGGCTGGCCAAGGTTGGGGCGCTGGCCCCGTGGGGGCGCCCAGCGCCCGACCACCCCTCGGGACACCGGCGGCCGGTGGCCGGCCGGCGCCGGCGACTCGCAGGAGCTCCGACGACACGTCCCGAAGGATGGCGGATCTTATGGTTATCGTCGTCGTGGCTCCGTGCGCGTGCCTGGCAAAGGCGGCCTCGGTCGTCGGGTGCATGCTCTGGATGAGGAAATTCGAATACGTGCCCATGGGCTGCCGTTTTGGGCGGCGAATCCATTTTGTCCCGCGTATGGTGGTTTAGCCTAGGTGTTTTTGGGTGTGCCGCGCGCTCTACCGCTGCCCCTCGGCGTCTGGCCACATTCGACCGAGCTAGCGAGACCGGCTTCGGCCGTCGAGCACAACGGACGAGGATGTGGCTCCGTGCCAATTGGCTGCCCGTTGTTGCGTCGCATCCGACCGAGCAAGCGAGACCGGCTTCGGCCGTCGAGTGCACTCTGGACGAGGATGTGACTGGCCGTCCGTTGGTGTTGCGTCGCCTCCGACTGAGCTCGCGCGACTTGCTTTGCCCATCGGGCTTGTGCTCTTTACGAGGATTCGACTCTCTGCCGATGGGCTGCCCGCTCGGGCGCCGTGTCCCGTTGTCCCGGTGGTTGCCTAGGTATTTTGGATTCGTCGACCGCTCGATGGCCGCCCGTTTGCGTTTTGACTCTTTCGACCGAGCTAGATGGACTGGCCTAGGCTGGCGGACGTGTGCTCCGGATGAGGAATTCGACTCTTGGCCGACGATGTGCTGCCGTTTGGACGGCGAATCCTTTTGTCCCGCTTTCGATTGTTCGCTCTGTATTTTGGATTCGCTGCCCGATCGATGGCCGCCCGTTGGCGTTGCGTCGCTACCGACCGAGCTTGCAAGACCGGCCAGGGCCTATGCTCCGGATGAGGAATCCGACTCTGTGCCTACATGTTGCCGTTTGGTTGGTGAATCCTGTTGTTCCGCGTACGATGGTTGCCTAGGTATTTTGGATTCGCAGCTCGATGGCCACCCTATGATGGCGTTGCGTCGGTTCCGACCGAGCTGGTCGTCCCAACCCCCCCTAGGCCCCACGAGTTTCTGAGTTGTGCGTCCCCGTCTTCTCGGAGATCGCTCGTGGGGCCAATGCAAGGCACGCATCCCGACCCTTGCGGGCGCACGGTGGATGCAACATTCCCGCGCCGGTCGGATTAACGGGGACGGGTTCGCATCTGCGCGCGGGCCGGCTGGCTGCGTCTGCTGCATGCGTCGCCTTAGTAAGGCCTCGCTCGCGGTAGGCCGCGGCATGCTATGCTCGTGCGCGCGTACGCTGCGGTGCGTGAGTGGCGAAACGAGGGTTGGGGCGCGGCGGATCCCTGCTCGTGCGGCGATGTCGCGGCCTCCCTGCTCCTTCATTGATCGGTCCGAGCGCCATCGGCCTCGGCCGTCGCGGGTTTCCTGTGCTGAATATGCGTTGCGGCAGTCGTTGGCTCGACATGTCCCGTTCCGTCCCGCGCGGCGCCACCTCGCTGGATTGTCGTGCGGGGTGGACCTCGATGTTGCCGTCGCGTGCCTGGGCAGCGCGCGCGCGTGCCCTGGGCACTCGACGGTCGGTCGGTCTCCTGGATGCGGAAAACTCGGTCGGTACGAGGCCCAGTCGGTCTCCCATTTGCCCCGAAAAGCAAGCGTTCGACGCTCAGTGCGGCCGACTTCCGCATGCTGCCTCGGACGAGACCCTCGATTCAGGCGGCATCGGTGTCGATGAGGAATGCTACCTGGTTGATCCTGCCAGTAGTCATATGCTTGTCTCAAAGATTAAGCCATGCATGTGTAAGTATGAACTAATTCAGACTGTGAAACTGCGAATGGCTCATTAAATCAGTTATAGTTTGTTTGATGGTACCTGCTACTCGGATAACCGTAGTAATTCTAGAGCTAATACGTGCAACAAACCCCGACTTCCGGAAGGGATGTGTAGAAGACATTTTAATTGTGTTCTTAATTGTAAGCTATCTTTTGTATTGGGCCAAGTGTGTAATTTTATTATAGAATAGGGACCTATTTGTAAATATACCACAAGTATGGTATATATAGCTAGCTTAGCTCACTTAGGTCCGTACGCTTTCATTTTTCCCAAACTTAATGAAACACACTTGATTTTATTTAGCTTGGAGAACACTCTACCCTTATCTCTCAATTACCTTCAAACCCTAAATTCCAAAATCCTTAAGGTAATTCATGCTAATTGAGTGTTAATCATCCTTAGATTGATAAGAAAGGGCCTAACAATTGGTATCAGAGCCAATTCTGCTCGATTTGTGGATCGAAAACGCTGAGAATTCGATTTTGATTGCGTGCGAAAAAGTTTTCGGACCGGTCGATTAGTTTTCGCATCAAAATCTTCTCTGTTTTTGTGTTAAAATTCGTGTTTGATGCTGATCTTAAAGTGTTCGAATATCATTTTCGTTGCTAATTGATAGTTGTTTTCAATCAGTTGATTCAAATCTGAGATTATCTGTCAAAATCAACCTTCGATAGGTTTTTCGATCGTCACAATGTTCGTGCTAAATTCTAGAAAATTGCTATATGATTTGCTCTAAATTGTGTTAATCGAGTGTTTTCGCATGATTACCCAGTATATCTCGATTGAATTTTCGTGATCTATGTGTTAATTGAAGCAATCTGCGTAATTGAGTTTCGACAGTTTGATGTTTTCGTATCGTGCGTAAAAGTTTTTTTTCGTACCAAGTTTCCTTTCTCGCATTGACCTGGATTTCGTACCTCTCACATTTGCTGAATTTGTCGCATTGACTTCATAAGTTTCGTATACTGTAGCTTACGAAAAAAAAAAAAAACTTTGGATACGAAACGATTTATTTTTCGCATATTATTGTTTTTTCGCATCACTACTCATACGAAAATTTTGATACGAAAATCCAATTTTATTCTCGTACGAAATAGGTCTGTACGAAACTCTTTCCCATACAAAAAGTTTCGTGTATACAAAAATATTTTTTACGAAAAACTTTATTTTCTCGTACGAAAAAGACTTGATACGAAAAAAAGTTTCCATACGAAAATCTATACGAAAAATTCTTTGATACGAAATAGTTTTCTTCAAAACGAAAATTATTTTTTCTTTCGTACGAAAAAGATTTCAATACGAAAACATTCCACCCGAAAAAGTTTTTCGCATACTGTTAGGATTATTTTATTGTTTTCAATTAATTAGAATTATCTTTGTAGTTTATTTATAAAGATTATCATTATAAGAGGCTTAGTGTAATTGGGCTTTGTTAGGGGCCTAAGTATTATATACCAAAATGTGGTATAAATACTTGAACCCTAACACATAATAAAGTGTGTATTGTGTGAAAATCAAAGTGAGCCCCCAACCTCTCAAGAACACACAACACCCCACGCGAGCTCGAATTCTTCCGACCTTCAAATCGTGGTAAGATCATTTAAATATATGTTTAGTTGGATATCTAGGACTTACAAGTGGTATCAGAGCCAAACGCGCTCAGTTTAGGTTAAAAATTTTCGAAATTTTTTTTTGGTGTTCTTCGTGTTCTTCAAAAAAAATTCGAAAATTTTGATATGTTTTGGTATTTTTGTGCTTGATTGAGTGTTTAGAAGTTAGGATATAAGTGTTTCGATCTTTACCCAGGGCTAATTTGATTAATTTTGTGTTTGTGGATCGAAAATATACTTCGAAAGCTCACAGTGAGAAAACTCACTTCGCAAACCCCACTGCAAAAAGTTGGTTCGCAAACCCACTTCGCAAACCTTTTTTTTCTTGGCTTCGCAAACTTTTTTTTACCTGGCTTCGCAAACCTCATTGCGAAAAGTGGCTTCGCAAAGTTGCCTTCGCAAAGCTTTGTTTTATTTTGGCTTCGCAAACCACTTCCTGCGAAAACTATTCTTCACCACTGCGAAAACTTTTTGCCACGTCATTTTCAACCCACTCACCATTTGCACATCATCATCGTCATCATGACATTTGTAGGTAGTGACAAGGATATCATTAGCTAATCATTAGGATTATATATATAAAAATAATAATAATAAATTAAAAATTTTAAAATTATAAAAGTTTGCGCATCCATTAGCCTACTTTTCGCATCAAGTAAAAAATAAAAAAAAATAAAAAAATAAATAAATTCAAGTTTGCGCATCCTCTGGTTTTCGCATTAGACTATTAAAAAAAAAGGTTTTCACATCCTTATCAAGTTTTCGCATCAAAGAGGTTTGCGCATCCCCATTCAGTTTTCGCATTCAAATTATAATAAAATAAATAAATAAATAAATTTTTCGCATCCATCTTTTCGCACTGAGCATTTCGAAAACTCCACTATGAAAAACTTTTGGGGCATTTTCGTAATTTTCCAGTTTTCGAACCCAAAGTTTGCGAACCCACTTCGAAAATCTTGATTTTCGCACTCCTAACCAGAAATCTATTTTCGCAACAGCTCACTTCGAAAACCTCAGATTTTCGAAACAACACTTCGAAAATCAGTTTTCGCACTATATTTCGAAAATACTTTTCGCACTCATATCGAAAATGTAAATTTTCGCACCCAAGCACTCCGAAAATTTATTTTCGCATCTTATCACTTCGAAAACTTGATTTTCCTAACACACATCGAAAATAAATTTTTGCATATCATAGCACATCAAAACATTTTGGCAAATTATAGATAAGTTTGATAAATTCCGAAGTTTTCGAAATCACCTCAAAAGTTTTTCGGTATACACCAAAAATCTTTTCGGTACCCAAAATTTTCGATACTTCACAATATTTTTCGATAAATCGAACTTTCGGTGCAGAAATTTTTAAAAGCCAATTTTTTTATTCCAAAGCATCTTTGGCATATTGTAGAAAAAGTTCTTGGTAACATTTTTGAAGTTCTTCGACATATCTTCAAAACTTTTCGGTACACCTCAAAAAGTTTTCGACACTTAAAATTTTCGAAACTTCACGACTTTTATCGACACACCAAAACTTTTCGGAACTGAATTTTTCAAAAGCCAAAAATTATCAAATCTACACAACGCGTTAACGATCGCGTATCCAACTAAATTAAAAAAAATAGTAATATTTTAAAATTTTAAAAATCATGGATTCTACTTCCGCAACTTCTGAGATGAGCTTTGACGAGAGTGATTTATATAAAGCTTTTCTTTCTTTGAAGGAAGATTATAAAACCATGCGTCGTGAACATAAACACGAACGTAGAACTACCCAAGCGTTAGAAACTAAGTTAGCTAGTGCACTAGAAACTATTTCTAGCCTTGAATCAAAATTAGCTAGCTCAGAAACTAACGTTTGGGAGCTAACCAAGAACCTAAATTCCTCTAAGCTAGGCCAAACTCAACTTATAAGTCACGAAAAGACTATAAGTGAGTTAGAGAGTAGACTAGATAATAATTACAAATGCTTAGTCAAGAGTTTAGAAGAAAGAGATAGTCCTGCTTGCCATTTAGAAAACGCGCGTGAGAAAATCACTAAACTTGAATCTCAGGAAGTAAAATTAAAAGCTCAAATTAGTGAACTAACAAATAAATTAAACAATTGCGAACTCGAACGCAATAATTATCTGTCTGATTTGAGCAATTCGCGGAGTAGTTTTAAACTTTTATTTGAGGAACGCAGTAAATTGCACTCTAAAGTTCATCACTTAGAGGGCATCCTTGCGAAAAAGGGTCAAACAGACCAAAGTTCCTCTAAAGACTTAGCGTCCAACGGGGAAAATAATTTACATTCTAATAAACCTATCTCTTGTTGGGAAATTCCGGAGGTTGCTAGTAAAATTGCAGAATTGAACGCAACTCTGGAATCGGAAAGAGTAGGTTTCCGAGCAGAAAAGCAAAACTCTTAGAGGAGATCTCAAATCTAAAAAATTCCCCGTCCCTACCTGTCTTAAATTATCCTTATAAAGAAATATCTTCCATTAAGCAGGATAAGGCAACACAAACTGACGCCTTTGTTCCTAAAACTGAAAAGACTTTTGCTAATAATTCTAAGTCAATGGTGACGAAAGCAAATACGCATTCTAAATCACATTTGGCTGGCGCAGAAATGAAAAGTAAAAGCAATACGCGTAAAACTGCTAAGGAACAAAAGAATATTAGGAAGGAGAAAGGAAAATCGACATTATTTTTCAAAATCAAGGACGACATTGCTAAAGATTATCCTTCTCCCGCTCCTATCAAAAAGGAAGTTCCTAAAGAAGAAGTCTCAAGCTCAAGCAGACGAACTTCTCAAACTTCCAAAATCTCTCATTCTTTAAAGAATGATAGAGATGGAATTGCTTACACACACACAAATGCTTATTATTCTGGTAAGAGAAATTCCATCAAAAATCATCATTATAGAGTGAATGATGTGAATTCTTGTAGGCAATACGACTCATCATCTGATCACGCATATAGTGCGATAAGTTCGTATTCATACTTGAAATACCCGGTCCAGATTAAGTCTGAAAGACACCTTCTGCGACTGGCTACGGAGAAAATCTTCAGATCTTCTAAACCTAGACACACGTTCACCGGCGCTGAATTGTCATTTCCCTCTAAGGTTCACCAAACTTGGATTCCTAAATCAGAAATCAAATTAAATAGAACTTTAAAGGATGATTTAGGATGTATATCTGAACCAAATGTGCATAAATTGTTTTCTGCTAATATGGGAGGACCCATCCAAAAATGGGTACCAAAGTCCCGATAATGTTTTGCAGGAGCCCAATCACGTGTGGTAATTCGACGATGGTTGCTCCACACGCGTGATTGGTATGAGACGAGAGCAACCACAAGCCCCGATCATGAGTAGTAATTAGAAGCTGGTTGCTCCATACTCATGATCGGTACGAGACGAGGGCAACCACAACTCCCAGCATGGTTGGTATTCCAAAAGTTGCTCCACAACCATGACTGGTATGCAGCGTGAGCAACTACGCCGTAGGTAAATTCTATATATGCATTCCATAGCAAATTTTGGCATGCATATCGAGCTGAAAAGACAATATACCTACTTTAAAAATAATAGAGTACAATATAGCTATGCATGCTTCAAAAGGACTTTAACTTCCAAATTTTTGCATGCGTGCATACATGAGCCGAAATGCAAAATACTCTATTTTATAGGTACATTATCATCATGCATACAATTTTAAGATTTTCGAGTTTAAACTTTCAAGAATGCATATACGCTGAATTGCAAAAATTACCTATTTTTCAAAATGGTATATTTTAAATATGCATTTTTCAAAACTTTAAATTCTAAATGCATATTACGCACGGAAATGAATGTAAAATGAGCTTAATTTGAGGGGGAGCTACTCTTTCTTAAAAAAAGAGAAGTGGCCCTTATTTCTTTAGAAGGGAGCTATAATTATATTTTTGAGGGGGAGCAAACTTCAAATGCGTGAATTTAGGGAATGAGATTCGTAGATTTTTCGATCTTACTTAGCATCTTTTGAGGGGGAGCAAGTTCTTTTAGGAAGCGCACTTTGAGGGGGAGGAACAACAAAAATATATATATATATATATATAATATAATATAATATAATATATAGTATATTATTCTATTATTAATACAATAAATATATATATATATGTATCTACAAAAAAAAAGAAAAAAGAAAGAGAAAAATCCTCTCATCATCAAGCTATTCCACCTCCCAAGACGGACTTCAACAATAAAACTCAACCCTCAAGAGTTCAAGAATCCTCAAAAGACAAAGGTGACCTCATTGCGCTCATATTATGATGCACTCTACCGACCTGCTCCAACTTGCTGATCAAGCAGCACTCATCAAAATTGACGGATGCAGGAATTCTAGTTCCTATGGTTCAGTCAGACCAAACTGAACCTAACCCCGGAACGCAACCGAGTGTTAGTGACGATTCATGCGCATAAAAGCCACCCCTATTTGGCCATTCTTGACAAGACCACAAAGCCGATGATACACAAATCCCTTACCTCACACAACATTCGGGCCATCCCATATAGGTGCAGGTGCTGATTTTTATCAGCTCCCGGGTAGAAGTCGCCTCATTTGGTCCAATGGCGCATGCACAACCGAGCCTTACCCACTCATCGATCTCCCAATAGACCGATGTTTCAAGAAATCACGGGGAACCACGTCTACTATCACCGCTTCACTCGGAAGCGGGAGATATTGAATTATGTGGTACTCAGCCCCACATCACTGAACTTTTTGAACACATCGAGTCTAGGTGTCCTCACTATCTAAATGTTTTATAATTTTCTAGGACACATACACCTTTTCTTATCTGGACTTCATGACCAGATCAGAACTTCCATAGACACATCTCCTGTAGATGTGATTCAAGGATTGGAAGGAAGTCCTGCTGTTGCAACATCAATACAACAACGGAATCAGGCCATCGTCTCGAGCTAGTCTCTAAAACGATGTAAACGGGATTCCTATGTGGCCCCGGTTCTTCAAGCCCTGTCCTCACAGGCCACGTCTCGGAGTTTGTCTCTGAAGTCGTGTCGACGGATTGCCTTAGTGGCTTCGTCTGGTTATTACCATCACCGACCTGTCGTTTGTGTCCTTCTAATCTTCCTATACAAGCATGCCGATCTCGTTAACTCGAATCGCCATGAGGGGGAGAAGGGGACACGCATAAACAAACAGGTCGGACCACCCACCAATTTCCGCCGAGCGTACCACTCTGAAGCCGGGCTCTCCTGCACTTGAATGGAACATTCCAAAGGAGCCTCGGCACATTTTACAACACCCCACGCGTACCTTCTTCCGGAGCCAGACAAGCTTCCTCGAGGCCGAACCAGACAACTTCCTTCGAAGAAAACGAATCCGGCGCCGAGAAGAAGAAGATTGGAGAAGACTTGACGACTGCCTTAGTGGCTACGTCAGGTTATTACCTAACCTGAGTTCCTACCAACGCCATCCTCATGTCCCGACGACGTGATCTTCTTGCCAAAGATAATGCCTCATTTTGACCCATCGCATGCGATCTCCCCAACTCGATCTTCATGAGGGGGAGTAGTACTAAAGCAAAATGGGAGCAACACCACGACGAAAGTGCAAGATAGATCAGAAACGCTAAATCCTCAAGCGTCGTCAAAGAATCAAGCGAACACCATGGACTACAAAGATCGAAGTTGCTGCCTCGTGTGCGTCTCTCCAAATTTCAAAGAGAACTTCCCAATCCCAACATAAGGTTGACCAAAAGTAGGGGGAGTTGCGCTATTATCGAAAGGAGAGATCGAACACAAAAAGAAGAAATCCGGCAAGTGACTTCAAATCCCTTCCGGCATTTACGAGTCGAGCTTACAAAGAAGATTAAGAAGACGCGGTGCCGAGAAGCGAAGATCAAGACACGGTGAGCTTGAAGATCTCCAAAAAGAAGAGGTCAAAAGACAAGACAAGGAGGAAATTCCCGTAGGACTCAGGCAACTGCACTAAGCCCCGCAAAGATAATCCATGCCAAATTGAAGATTGAACACAAAGGGGGAGATTGTTAGGATTATTTTATTGTGTTCAATTAATTAGAATTATCTTTGTAGTTTATTTATAAAGATTATCATTATAAGAGGCTTAGTGTAATTGGGCTTTGTTAGGGGCCCAAGTATTATATACCAAAATGTGGTATAAATACTTGAACCCTAACACATAATAAAGTGTGTATTGTGTGAAAATCAAAGTGAGCCCCCAACCTCTCAAGAACACACAACACCCCACGCGAGCTCGAATTCTTCTTTTGAAGTCCATCTTCGGAGGTCGGAGGTAACTCCACGAAGCTTGATGATGAAGAGAAAATATCTTTCTTCTTTTCTTTTTTTTTTTTATGGCCTTGTATTTTTAATTTTGATGGCCCTCTTTTTTTTTTAATATATTATTAATCGTTATTAGTAATATGTATATTAGTATATTATATATTATATGGATATAATATATATTAATCGTTATTAGTAATACATATTTCTATATTATATATTATATGAATATAATATTATTTATTATTACTATTGTTATATATATATATATATTATTTTTATATTATTTTATTTCTCCCCCTTTGTGTTCTTTTTAAATCTTCTGATTGGATGCTCTGACCTTGGGGTCCACCGTTTTGTACGTAGAGCTTCGAAGTCCAAGCTTGACTTCGTAGTTACGTAGCCACCTGCGAAAAGCCAGTCTTTCATCGATCTTCCCTCGAAGTAATCTGAACTTCATCTGGCTATCGAGGTCTTCTCCTTCGATCTCCTGGATAATCCTTGTCAACTTTCTTGAAATAATTTGGAGAGTCCCGTCGGAGAACTTTGGGATCTCCGAGGTCTTCATCAATCTCTTCTCACCTTTGTAGTTGACGTAGACTATCGAGGGGTCCTCACCTTCAAAGACGTTTCCTTCAGAGATGTTGGGGTCATCCGGGACTTCGAAGTTAGGCTTTGTGAGGTTCACTTTCTTCATATTGCTTTCCAGTGCCATCTGAAGGTCGTGGGAAGCATTATAATTGATCTGGCGCAACATGAACCTTTTGAGTGTAACAAGGCCTATCTTCAATGCAGGGTCATTTTTCAGCTGTCCTAGATACCTGTACGTCGAGAATATTCTCTCGACATCAGGGTGTCTAATGTAGATTAGGTCCGCTTCGCTGATGTCTTCAACCTTCCCGTCCTCCCTTTCAACTTTGTAAACTGGATAGGGAATTTGGTTGAAGTACTCGACTCTGACTCCCGTCACCCTTTTGATCATTTTCTTCCTTGATTCGTCTTTTCGAAGGCGATCCAGATTGTCGCCGCGTCCTCTGAAACTCATCATCATTCGCAGACTTAGGACATAGAATCTTGCCCTTCGTCCCGTCAGATGAGTCATCCCACTCAGCTCCAGTTCGTCAGGCTTGGTGATACGCTCGGGTTTCCTCCATATTCGTTTCCGAAACTCTTCCTGGTAAGGTGCCACGATTTTGGCATTTTCCCACGGGAGCTCCGGAATCTTCGGGGTCTCTCTTGGCGGAGGGTTGTACATGTCGTACCATCGGTTGGCGTGCTCCAAGAGAGCAGGAAGTTCGGGGATTTCTGCTTCGTAGTCCTCCCCTTCTTCCAGCTCCTTGTCTTCTATTCTGACAAGTTCAACCTCTGCATTCCTTAGGAGCTGTCGAGCGTTATCAAACATAGCCTTTGAGAACTGTTCTGTAACCGGTCTTTTGAGCCATCCTTCGTTCATAATGTACGCCTCCACTTCAGTGTGTGGTTGGAGGTAATCTTCGAGGTTGAATGGCTCTACGTCCGGTTGTGTAGCAATGTAGGGCGAAAAAGGTGGGCTTCTGCTTTTTCTGGCTTCGTGGGTGGTAGAAGGAGGATTTGGGGTGGTGGTTCTTTGGACTGTATGTGTATGGATTTCTGAGGTCGACGTTGCTTCGCCAAGGAAGAGTGTCTGGTTCGGCCCTGGCGCCGCTTGTCTTCCTCGAGAACCTCTTCGTGTGGGTTGTTGGGTTTGTGTTGTAGGGCCTGCTGCTGATCTGCCCTGTGATGGTGTGCTTCGTCGTACAGATGCTCCGGAGGAGGATAGGCGTTGACCCTTCTCCCCCTCACGGCGATCCTGGTCGTCAGGATCGTCGTGCCGTCGTCGGATTGTTGATGTGTCGTCTCGGCACGTCTCTGTTGACGGTATGTTTTGTTGCGCGATCAGCATCTTTCGGACCGTCATGAGCTCGGGGTGCTTCGGGTCCTCTCCTATGAGACGGGCAGTGAGGATGTCCCATAGGTCGAGCAGTGGCATGGTGTGGGGGTTCGGATGAGGAGGTGGGGGTAGTGGGGAACGTGACGGGGTTTCGTCGACGACAGGGGCTTTGCCTCTTTCCTGCGCAGCAGCCGTAATGAGTGACTGCATGCGCGGGACAGCCACTTGCTCGAGAAATTCGGCAAGTCTCTGTTCTAGGTATGTCGCCGTCACGTACGGGGAATCACCGCCGGAGCCAAGAAGGCCTTCCGTTTGCACCCCCGAAGTGGTGGGGTGGCCAGTTTCGCGGGAAATCGATGGGACTTCGGGCGGCACTGGACTTCCGACCTGTCCTTGCGGTTCCTCACGAGGAAGGACCGCTCCGGTCGTTAGGGCCACGTCACACAGACGGGCGAAGGCGGAGCTCTCACCGGGGCCACTTAGGCATCCCGTTGGCACGCGTCCGATCGTGATGTTCGGACGGTGGCCCTCTGACGAAGACGATGTGAGGTCGTCGTCATCGGGACTTCCGTCCAATCCTAGAAGTGCCTCAATCATGGGCGCCTCTATGGACGTTGAGGCCTGTTCGGTGACAGGCGGAGGACGTGATGGTTGAGGGTCGGGGCTTTTTGAGACGACCGGTTGTTGGGAACCGGCCGAATGGCTAAGGCTCGTGGTATGCGCCGTTGGGTCGATGTCGGCGGCTTCTATCCTAAGGGGTGACCCGGCTTGTAGTGGAGTGGGGATTGGAGGAATGCGACGACGTCTATGGATAAGCGTGCTGTCATCGTCGTCGTCAGAGGAGTCGTCGCTCATGTGTTGGCGTTGAGGAGCGGGCAACGGCTGCCTCGTGGAGGGTGGTGGTGACGGTGGGCGGAGTATGGGCATCCCGTCTTCGCCGTCCGAGTCGGAGACGTCGCTCAACATTTGTCGTTGAAGAGCACGCGACGTCGGCGGGATCTGCGATTTGCGGCTGACAGGAGATGGTGGTGGGATGGGTGTGATAAGTGGTGGTGAGAGCTGTCGAACGGGTATTTGTTGTTCGACAGGTGTTGGTGGTGTGGATGATTGGGTAATTGATGGAATGGCTGGTTGGTGAGTGTATGACTGAGGAATGGATGAAGAAGCTGCCTCCGGCCCGGTTCTAGGACCTTCATCGGCAGAGTGGGAGGCCCCGGGGTTAGGTTTGAGGGGGTTTTCTCGAACCATGGGGGCGTATTCATTGTACTGGCGGCAGTAGTCTTCTATCATGTGCTGCTCCGCCAGTGACAAGAGGGATGAAGGGATGGGCATCGGCCGCCGCGCGTATTTCTCATCGACCTTCCCCTTCTGAAGGTACTTGAGCTTTGGCGGGGTGACATATTCGTCGGCAGGCCGGGTTGGTATCTCAGGCAGTGATTGCATAAAGTGGTGGATCATTAGCCCGAACCACCTGGGATATGGAAGATACTGCGTCTTCTTGCCCTTCGTTCGCTGCATCATTTGGTCGTCAAGGTCCAACATGACGAGCTTGGCATAATCGATGTTTTTGTTGAAGGCAATGCCGTGGAAGATCCGCAGTATTGTGATATTGCACCTGTCGTGCCCTGAGTGCTTTGGTGAGAAGCACTTATTGACAAGCGCAAAAAGTGTCCGCCATGGATGCGGGAGCATGGACTGTTGGATCTGAGAGAGGAACTTCACGGGCGTGAAGTAGCCCAATCTGTGGATGTCCTCGAGAAGCTCGTCCTCAGAAGCCTCATACTCATTCTCCGGTCGGCTGGGCAGGCGGAGAACATGGCGGATTAACTCGCGGGTGACCTCGACCGTCTGGCCTGCGAGTTTTGCTTCGTAGTATAGACTATTGTCTGGTGCCACCTTCGTCTGCAGCGTCCCCCAAAATTGTTGAAGGTAAACGGAGGGGACGGGTACAGCGGCCGAGAAGGCGTACCAGAGGTGATGGTGTCTCAGAATCGCCGGCATAATGGGTTCCTTCCCTTTGAAGACTTCCAAGTCAAGTTGGAAGTTATTGTCCTTCAGAATGACCCATTTAGACGTTGGGTATATCAGATCTGTTAGTGTCGTACTCATTTTCTTTATTTTTTTTTATTTTTTTTTTTTTTTGAGTGGGGCGACTCTTTTTTTTTTTGTATTGGGCCAAGTGTGTAATTTTATTATAGAATAGGGACCTATTTGTAAATATACCACAAGTATGGTATATATAGCTAGCTTAGCTCACTTAGGTCCGTACGCTTTCATTTTTCCCAAACTTAATGAAACACACTTGATTTTATTTAGCTTGGAGAACACTCTACCCTTATCTCTCAATTACCTTCAAACCCTAAATTCCAAAATCCTTAAGGTAATTCATGCTAATTGAGTGTTAATCATCCTTAGATTGATAAGAAAGGGCCTAACAATTGGTATCAGAGCCAATTCTGCTCGATTTGTGGATCGAAAACGCTGAGAATTCGATTTTGATTGCGTGCGAAAAAGTTTTCGGACCGGTCGATTAGTTTTCGCATCAAAATCTTCTCTGTTTTTGTGTTAAAATTCGTGTTTGATGCTGATCTTAAAGTGTTCGAATATCATTTTCGTTGCTAATTGATAGTTGTTTTCAATCAGTTGATTCAAATCTGAGATTATCTGTCAAAATCAACCTTCGATAGGTTTTTCGATCGTCACAATGTTCGTGCTAAATTCTAGAAAATTGCTATATGATTTGCTCGAAATTATGTTAATCGAGTGTTTTCGCATGATTACCCAGTATATCTCGATTGAATTTTCGTGATCTATGTGTGAATTGAAGCAATCTGCGTAATTGAGTTTCGACAGTTTGATGTTTTCGTATCGTGCGTAAAAGTTTTTTTTCGTACCAAGTTTCCTTTCTCGCATTGACCTGGATTTCGTACCTCTCACATTTGCTGAATTTGTCGCATTGACTTCATAAGTTTCGTATACTGTAGCTTACGAAAAAAAAAAAACTTTGGATACGAAACGATTTATTTTTCGCATATTATTGTTTTTTCGCATCACTACTCATACGAAAATTTTGATACGAAAATCCAGTTTTATTCTCGTACGAAATAGGTCTGTACGAAACTCTTTCCCATACAAAAAGTTTCGTGTATACAAAAATATTTTTTACGAAAAACTTTATTTTCTCGTACGAAAAAGACTTGATATGAAAAAAAGTTTCCATACGAAAATCTATACGAAAAATTCTTTGATACGAAATAGTTTTCTTCAAAACGAAAATTATTTTTTCTTTCGTACGAAAAAGATTTCAATACGAAAACATTCCACCCGAAAAAGTTTTTCGCATACTATTCATCCAAAAAAAAAAAAATTTTCGAAAAATATTTTTTTCTCTCATACGAAAAACTTTTGAGTTTGACTTTCGTACGAAAATCTATACGAAAAATATTTGTTAAAAGTTTTCGAATCCTACAGTGAACACAAAACTATCTTTAAAAAAAAGGGGGTCTTTTCTCTCAGCAAATCTATTTCTCACAAACATTTAAAAAAATTATAATAATACTGTGACATCTTTTCATACACAAATACATTTGCAATAACTCTATATTTGTTTTCACTAACCCTTTGCGTGTGAAATTCTGAAGTTTTCGATCTTCAAAATCAAGTAGAAAGAATCCAACAAATCTAAGGAAGAATCATGGATGCTTACTCAATGGGTAACGATGTCCGACCACCGATACTACGACGTGGAGAATACACAGCTTGGAGGAACAGATTCTTAACGTTCATAGAAAGCGAAGAACAAGCAGCGTCAATACTATCATCTCTATCTGATGGACCTGCTCAATTCTGGATGCACATAGAAGGTTATCCAGAAAATGATCTGCCCATTCCTGCTTCTAAAAGGCTCAAAACTCCTGAAGAGTACTCTGATCTCGAGAAATTGAGAGCTAAAGCAGACTTATTAGCCAAAACCTATCTCCTGTAAGCAATACCAAATGACATCTACATCCTGATAGACAGTATGACTACAGCTAAGGATATGTGGGATGAAGTACACAAAATGATGCAACGAACAGAAGTCGGCATCAAGGCTAAGAAAGCTAATATACTAACGGCCTACGATTCATTCAAGGCCAAACCAGATGAAGACCTACACAACACCTACAAAAGGTTTCTAACCCTCATAAATGAGATGAGGAAAATAAGCATCTCAAAAACAAACATGGAGATAAACATCCGATTCCTTTCATCTTTGCTGCCAGAATGGAAAAGGGTGACAACTCAAATGCGGCAGAACAAAGATCTAGATGACATGGACATCCACACAATCTTTGACAACCTCGCACAACACATTGAAGACATCAATGAATTAGTCAAAGAAAATACTCAAAAGGTGTCTGAAGAATCCATAGCTCTTGTGACTGACAGAAAGCAAAAATCATCAAAGTCCAAAATCAACAAAATTTCAAGCTCTTCAGAAACTGAGGATGATTCCATCTCGGACTCGTATATGGAGATGAAAGAAGTCAGAAAGCAATTGGCATTACTTACCAAGATGGTAAACAAAAAGTTCTTCAGGAAGAAGGCATCATCCTCATCCAACAAACAAAGGTTTACAAGTTCTCGAAATAAAGAAAAGCAGGGCGAGACATCTCAGCCTAAACCAATAGACAAACAGCCAAAATGCTTCAATTGTGTGAAGCTTGGAAACTTTGCTAAGGATTGCCTGCAGCCTAAGAAGAAAGACAGCAACTACTACGTTAAAAAACTTCAACTTTCCAAACAAAAGGAAGCAGGCATAGCACTGATGGCTGAACAAGACCATTGGCTGGAGAACTCTTCTGACAGTGAACCCGAGAACTGTGCACTCATGGCAAGACTTGACGATGACTCCGATGCAGAAATTCCAAGCGCTTCCGACACTGCATATGCATCATCGGACGATTCGCAGGTAAATTCTCACACACCTTACTTGCTTGAACAAATAAAAGCCTTAAAAGAACAAATCAAAATTATCAAAAACAAAAGAAAAATAGATAAAGAACAATATACAAAAGATCAGAATAGTGGAAATATAATAAAACAAATTCTCGAACAAAAAGCCATTATAGCTAATAAATTGAAAATTGAACAAGAAAGGATAACAGTTTTAAACTCCAAAATTGAGCAACAAGAACTAAAAATTAATGAACTAACAATAGAATCTTCAACATATAGAAATGAAAATGTAAATATAAAAGCTCAAAATAAAACCCTCATCGAACAACGATGTGCTTTATACTCAAAGATTAAAGTAATAGAGGATCAATTAATCAGACGAGAAGAGTGTGAGCTACTGGTAAAATTTAATAAACCCAAAGACACACGATTCTATGTCCCTAGAGCAGGAATAGGATATCAAAAACAAGAAAATCCAGATAACCAACTTTATGACTTCGAATATATTAAAACAGAACTACCAAAATCAATAATGTTCACTAAGAAATCTGAAGAGGAGGCAATAGACGACGAAAAACCGAAAAAAGCTGAAGTCCACATAGATTATACTGCACTAACTGAAAGTCAATTAAAAAATCAACAATTAATAACTCCCAAAAAGGAATTCGAATGCCCTCAACAGAAAGAGAATAAAGTCCCATTACCCAATGATAAACCGATAACCAACATATATATCAGAAAAAGTCAAACAAATTGCTGATATCCAAAAAATTCTGAATTCTGAAAGACTAAGGTTTAAAATCGAAAAACAACGACTTCTTAAAGAAATATCTTCTCTTAAAAATAAAAATGAATCTTCTTTGTCTAATACTCTTACTTTGTCTACAGATCGACCTCTAAGGAATCAAAAGATAAAAACCGAGGGCATGACGAATTCTCTTAGGCCAAAGTCTAGTCACTATATGAAGCAGCCTGTAATAAAGCATTCTTTTCAATATAATACAAAATTTCTCAAAAAGGATGAAAAGAAAACTAAAACTTCAAAAGATGCTTCCAAAAGGACAAACTTAAGTTGGAAACAAAATATTATATCATCAGACTCTAAATCAAACACTACTAACATTTGGATACCCAAAATATCCCATAAGACTAATAAACAAATACAAGAATGGCGACCTAAGAACTATTCTAAAAACAAGAATCAAAACCTAAACCAAATCTCTAGGTCAAGAACAACATTAAAAAATTGGATACCTAAAAATCTCCCAAAAATTACAAAAACAATATGGGTACCAAAAATTGTTCCAACACTTCAAACAAGACAAGGCCAACCTAACTTTAAATTTGACAAAAAAGGACCCATTCAAATATGGGTACCTAAAACAATCTAATTCCTTTTCTCATGCAGCTCCATCATGTGTGGTATCTAGACTCGGGTTGCTCCACACACATGACAGGAAAGAAAGAACTGTTGAGCAACTACATCGAACAATACGGAGGTAATGTACGATTCGGCAATAATGATCTAGCATATATTCGAGGTTACGGCGACATCCACCACAAAAATCTCACTATCAAGGATGTCTGCTACGTTGAAGGATTAAGCCACAACCTGTTTAGTATCGGAAAATTCTGTGATAAAGAATTACAAGTGCTCTTCAGAGCCAAAGAATGCAGCATCAGAAACAAAAAGGAAGAAGAGCTCTTAGTAGGTTCTAGAAAATCCAACCTATATACGATCAACCTACAAACAGCTAAACCATCATCAGCAGTCTGTCTATTCTCCGACAATGTTCAACATCAAAATCATTTGTGGCATCAACGGCTTTCTCACCTAAATTACAAAGATCTCCAAAAATTAGCATCCAAAAACTTGGTAAAAGGATTACCAAAGTTAAAATTCAGAAAAGAACATCTGTGTCATGCGTGTGAATTAGGAAAAATTCGAAAAGCACCCCACAAGAGCAAACCCGTCCCATCAACTACTCAACCACTAGAGTTACTACATATAGATCTATGTGGGCCCATGAGAGTTGAAAGCATAAGCAGAAAACGGTATGTGCTCGTGATCGTGGATGACTATTCAAAATACACCTGGACTAGATTTATGAGATCTAAAGACGAGACCGTTGAACTACTGACAAACTTTGTGAAAATAACACAGAATATGATGCAGAAATCCATACAAGTAATCCGTTCAGACAACGGTACCGAATTCAAAAACAAAAGTCTAAAGGATTTCTATGACTCCTTAGGAATTTCACAACAATTCTCAGCAGCACGAACTCCTCAACAAAACGGCGTAGTGGAGCGAAGGAATAGAACACTCATTGAAGCAGCGCGAACAATGCTAATCAACTCAAATCTTCCCCACTTTCTCTGGGCAGAAGCAGTCAATACCGCGTGTTTTACACAAAATAGGACAAGCATCAACAAACGGTTTGACAAAACACCATACGAGCTGATCAACAAACGAATACCAAACATCAAGTTCCTCAGAATTTTTGGTTGTAAATGCTTCATCGTCAACGATAAGGTTGATCGCGGAAAATTCGCACCAAAAGGAATTGAGGCAACTTTCATCGGATACTCCTTCATCTCCAAAGCATATCGGGTAAACATCAAAACAGAACACCGCGTACAAGAAAGCATAAATATCACGTTCGATGAGTCAACAATGGCTCTTGTACACTACAGTGCAAGACCCGTGCTTACACAGTTGACTTCTGAACACAACCGATCAGGACTCGCACATACACCAGAAAAGGCTTCTGAACACATAAGTTCTGAAGCCGTACAAGAAGATGATGACGAGAGTTCTCCCACTACATCAATGGACTGGAATTTCTTATTTGAAGAACAATTTCTACAAACAATAGAACCCAGACTCGAAGATCCTCAAATAGTCCTGTAGGTTCCAGATTAAACACCCAACGAAGATGAACTTGAGAATTAAATCGATTGACTCACCTTGTTAGATACGCGCGGAAGACATGAAGGAGATAATCAATCAATCTTCATTTAATCACTTGACTTTCTCTACAAGCAATCCAACTCCCTCTCTACAATGAACCCTAGACTACTATAATGGTGAGCGAGATTTTCTAGATGAGAGAAAGTCTCGCTTGGTATCTCAAGTTATGTGTAAAATACACACACTTGCCCTATATATATACCAAAGCATACTTTGGTATATTACACATCAGTCCCTATATTATCATAAACTACAATTTGGTCCCTAGACAAAGATAACATGACATTTGAGCACTAGAAATGGATTCCTAACAATCTCCCCCTTAGTGTTCAAATGTCATTGGAGCGCCAATAGTCTTTGTCTTTAATGATCTTCAGCCTTCATCATCGATTGAACACAAGAAAGGATTCCTAACAATCTCCCCCTTTGTGTTCAATTGTGGATTAGACACGTTCTTCGTTGCTTCTTGAAGAAAAGGTTGAGGGCTTCTGGAGAATCTTCTTTCTCCCCCTATGTACATGCTCCCCCTTTCTTCTTTGCAACTTTGAATTTTTATCACCTTCTTGCATAGATCAGAGTTGTGCAGATCTAAGGACATTGACTCTTCGTTTATGCTTATGCCATGGAGAGAGGTCGTGTTTGTTGTGGTTCAGCACGTGCGGTGTAAGCTCGGCTTCTTTAATGATATCACGTGCTTTGCCTCCTTGATATACTTCTCCCCCTCATGGCGATTCAATTGTATCGTCATGCCTACGGATCAAGGTGATTCCTCGTGTAAGCGCGGAGCGTGTTGATGTTGAAGTCCGGATGAAGTAACCTGAAAACGGGACCGACGACCAATCATCGTGAGACATCCCTAGATGTCACTCTTGGTCGTTGATGCAAAGTCACAAAGACTTGCATTTGAAGGGACTACGGGGCCACATAGGCAACCCGTTGACATCGTTCTAGAGTCGTGCTCCAGAAGATGGCCTGCTACCGTTGTTGTTTTGATGTTGCAACGGCAGGACTTCCTTCTGATCATAGAAGCACATTTGTCAGAAATGTGTCTACAGAAGTTCGGGCTAGGTCACATAGACCTGCATAGTATGTGTAAAAATAATGTATGTGTCCTAAAAAAATAGAAAACTTTTTAGGCTATGGGACACACTAGACGTTTAAGTGCATAGAATAAAGTCGTGGTGTGGGGCTGTGGACCACTAGATTCAATATCTCCCGCTTCAAAGTGAAACGGTGATAGCATATGCGGTTCCCCGTGAGATATTGAAACACTTGTCTTTAGGGAGACAAATGAGTAGCTAGAAAGGGTTGTGCATGCGCCTTTGGACCCGATGAGGCGTCTTCTACCCGGGATCTGAAAAATCAGTCCTGTACCTATAATGGTTATGGCCCGGATAGTTTGTGGTTGAGGTGTAATGATTATATCGTGATTCGCTCAAAACCCTCACATACACTCGGGGTTGTTCCTGGGATAGGTACAGTTTGGGATTAACTGAACCATGGGAACAGGTATGTGAACACCTCTTTTTGTGTCTTTGCGCTTTTTGGGTTGAGGTAGCACTCCCCGTCAAAGTACGAAAGTTGTCTTCAGGGCATCCCTCTTTTTTTAAGCTCTTGCGCCGTTTTAGGTAACTCTCCCCCTAAAATGGTGCGCTTGTAACAATATGATGCCCCTGCTCCCCCTAAATAGATGCGCTTTTTGAGGATTGCATATTACAAAGATCAAGCGCCCTTTATACATGGAGTAACACTCCCCCTTAAATGTGCCTTCTGCACTCATAAGTATCACTCCCCCTAAACCATATACGCTTGTTATATGAGAACTATAGTAATGTGCTCTTTTGAAGTTCATGCGCCTTGTCTATCTGTCTATCCACTCCCCATCTAAATATATAAAGAATGTAAAGACGACATAGACAAATTTTTAGGTACTAAGAATGATACATTAGACTTCCTTTGAAACTCAATACTAAAGATGAAGTCTAATATCTAGGACAGTAATGTACCTATTTTGACAATGAAATTCAAGTCATCTTCTTTTAGCAATGAAGCTCAGAGTTTTTTTTTTTTTTTTTTTTTTTTTTTTATCTCTTTTTCAGGCCTATATATATTTATATATATATATTTATATATGTATATATTTTCTTTTTAAAGGAATTGGCGAAAACAACAAAAAAAACTTATAATGTGGCGAAAACAATTAGCGAAAAGAAAAGGTTCTCGCTAAAAAAAAATTCGCTGAGTGTTGGCGAAAAGTAAAAGTTTTCGCTAAAAATGTTTTCGCTGAAATAGTTACCGAAAAGTTTGAGGTTTTCGCTAGACTTTTCAGCGAAAAGTTTTTTTTTTTATTATTTATTATTATTTTTTATTATACCTATATATATATATATTTATATATAAAAAAATGGCGAAAACAGTTAGCGAAAAGAGAAGGTTTTCGCTGAAAACTGTTTTCGCTGAAATAGTGAGCGAAAAGTTAGCGAAATTTTTTTTTTTTTTTTTTTTTAATGTAAAATCTAAAAAAAAATATTTATTTATATAGTATGATTGCTCACATTTCATACCGATCACGAGTGTGGAGCAATCTCGAATACCACAAGTGTCGGGGATTGGTGGTTGCTTGCAGCTCATACCGATTATGCGTGTGAAGCAACCCGAGGACCTACACATAATCGGGATCCTGCAAAATCAATTAGCGGGACTTTGGTACCCATTTTTGGACGGGTCCTCCCTGATTAGCAGTAATATTATAAAGCTCATAAGGTTCAAATTTGGAATTAAAATTATTAGATAAAGTAGTCATAGGAATCCACGTTTGTTTAGGGCTACTTATTTCCATTTCTAGCTTAGGTTTCCAAATTTGTACCGTTCTGAAATTATCATTTTTAGCACGGGTGAATGTGTGTCTATTGTTAGTTGAGAAAATTTTCTCTTTCGCCAGTCGTTGAAGATGTTTTTCAGATTTGACTTTGACTGGGTACTTGAGATAGGAATACGAACTAATAGAATCAATAGCATTCAATATAGAATTGTCGTATTTCCTATTAGGAAGAATCACATCATTCACATAGGTGTTTTCATAAAATGAGTTACTTTTATTTGTCAGACAATTATTATTTTTGGATATTTCAGTTTTAGTAAAAAATGTAGAATTGTCTGTTTTAATATTTGTAGCTTCTTTCTTTATTCTTTCTTTCTTTATCTTTTGAATGACTTTAGAAATTACCTTTTTAGAAATAGAGGAGGAAACATTTTCGCTTGTTTTGATAAAAAATGATTTATCTTCCTCAATTCTTTCTTTCTTGATAGCTTTAGTCATTCGTGGTGTTTTCTTATTCTGTTTTGGAGATATGTTTTTTAATGGTTCGCTTTTAACAGAGTAAGAAGTTGAGGTTGCGCCTATTTTGTAGGAATTTTTGAGAAATGTATTCTCCTTTTGAAGTTCATCAATTTTAGCTTGAAACCCTTTTTGCTGCGATTCCAGAAGAGAATTTAACTCGGCAATTTTGCGTTCGGTTTCTGGATTTTCACAATTAAATTCGGGTTTTATAGTTTGTATAGAATGTTCCTTTTTGATAGGCATTGTCTCATTTGTTTGAGTGGATTTATTTTGAGACAATTTTAGCTCAGTTTCTTTCTTTGCAATAAGTATTTCGAGTTCGTTATTTTTAATGCGTAATTTATTGCATTCTTCTGAAAGACATTTATTCTGAGCTTGATGATTTTTAATTTCTTCTTTATAGGCAGCTATGTTTGTTCTTAATTCAGAAATATTCGGTCCATAATTTTCTGCCTTAGATAGCAAACTAGTAATCTCATCTTTAGCATTGGTCAATTGACATTCAAGACTAGCTTCGATTTCTAAATGTTTTCTTAACTCACGCTCGTTATTAGCTAGCCTAACTTCTAATTTTCTGACCATTTCGTTATTTATGGATGATAATTTTTGTTGAACTGTTTGCTTTTCTTCCTCATATGTATTAAGGCTCTTTTTAAGTTCACAGATTTTTATTTCATAACGTCCTAATTTTAGTTCAAGGTCTGTGATTTTATCTTGTGCATTTGTTAAAAGACATTGAAGACTAGACTCGTTAAGTAAATGTTTTCTAAGAACACGTTCGTTGTTAACTAGTCTATCTTCGAGTCTTTTAATTGTTAGTTCATGAGAGCTCATATATGTTTCCATTTTTTTTTTATCTTTTCAGTTCAAACCAATTTAAAGTTCGAAAATTGTAATTGGTATATAATGTTGGAAATTTTAATTTTGACTAATTTCGAATAGTTCTCCAATATTAGCGTTTCAGCTCAAAAACCAATATTAAGTTCACATATATTGTATTGGTTTTATAGAATGTTGGAAATTTTAATTTTGACTCAAAATATGTTGGATGTTATATTGATCGTCTTGTTTTGTTGATTAAAAGAATATTGAGTCAACTTATTTTGTTTTAATTTGACTTTAGTCAACTTATGCTGTATTTTTGTATTGAAATAATTTTCGGAAGTGTTAGGTATCAAAATTATACGAAACTTTTTTCGTATGAACCAGGAGCACGTACAAAAAAAATCTCAAAGTGAAAAATAAAAATTTTAGGACTTTTTTTTTTTTTTTTTTTTTTTTTTTTTTTTTGGCTACCTAAAACCGTCGAAAGCTTTGTGAACAGTATGTGGCGAAAACTTTCGAGGTTTTCGCTGAAACAGTATAGTGAAAAGATTTAAGTTTTCGCTGCCCACTGTTTTCGCTAGGTATGAACTTTTCGCTAAGATATGTAGCGAAAAGTTTAGGTTTTCGCTAGGTGTCTGGCGAAAAATATTAAGTTTTCGCTGAACACAGTGGCGAAAAGTATTAGGTTTTCGCTATGTGGCGAAAAAGTTTAGGTTTTCGCTATGTGAAGTGGCGAAAAGTTCTTTACTTTTCGCTGAAACAGTATTCTTAGCGAAAAGTTTTGAAGTTTTCGCTAAAGGAAGTGGCGAAAAGTTTCAGGTTTTCGCTAACAGAAGTGGCGAAAAGCTCTTTTCGCTAATCACGATAATCAGTATGTGGAGAAAAGCTTAGGAGGTTTTCGCTAAAAATTCTAGCGAAAAGTTTAGATTTTCACTGAGTGTTAAAAAGTTAAACTTCTCGCGTGAACAGTATTAGCGAGAAGCTTTAGGTTTTCGCTATTAATTCTGGCGAAAAGCTTAGGTTTTCGCTAAGTGATGAAAAGTTAAACTTCTCGCGTGAACAGTATTAGCGAGAAGCTTTAGGTTTTCGCTATTAATTCTGGCGAAAAGCTTAGGTTTTCGCTAAGTGATTCTTATCAGCGAGAACTTTAAAGTTTTCGCCGTTAAGTAAAATCAGATTAATCAAATAATAAAAGAGGTAAACACTGATTTAACACCAAATACTAGATCAAGTAGCGAAAACCGCTGTTCTAATAGCGAAAACAGCTGTTCATGTGGCGAAAACAGCTGTTCATGTAGCGAAAACAGCTGTTCAACTGGCGAAAACAGCTGTTCAACTGACGAAAACCGCTGTTCTTGTGGTGAAAACCACTGTTCTTGTGGCGAAAACCACTGAACTGTTCTGATTTTTCACTCAAATCCTAATTTCTGCTTAATCAGAACATAATTATCGAACAATAGGCATCGACGCAGCTTACCTATCACTCGATTAACACAATTAACACTAGATTAACACAGAAATCAGGCGAAAATCAGAATGCAACAGTGACAAACCCAAAGTCATTCAAAATCAGCAATTCAACTCAAATCAGCAAATTAAGCTCAATCAAAGCAGATTTAACACAGAATCAACAAACAAGTTTGCTCTGATACCAATTGTAGGTTCCAGATTAAACACCCAACGAAGATGAAATTGAGAATTAAATCGATTGACTCACCTTGTTAGATACGCGCGGAAGACATGAAGGAGATAATCAATCAATCTTCATTTAATCACTTGACTTTCTCTACAAGCAATCCAACTCCCTCTCTACAATGAACCCTAGACTACTATAATGGTGAGAGAGATTTTCTAGATGAGAGAAAGTCTCGCTTGGTATCTCAAGTTATGTGTAAAATACACACACTTGCCCTATATATACCAAAGCATACTTTGGTATATTACACATCAGTCCCTATATTATCATAAACTACAATTTGGTCCCTAGACAAAGATAACATGACATTTGAGCACTAGAAATGGATTCCTAACAAGTCCAAGAAAATACAGAAGATATTCCACAAATCTCAGAAGAAACTCAAAGCACTGAGACTTCACCCGGGCCTAACAATAATCCAACAGACGACGTACCAATAAGTGAACCTTCGTCATCTCAAATAAGTAACTCTTCAAATGCTGGTGAAGAATCTCCACAAAGTGCTGAACATCCCCAAACTAATCCGATCAAGGACGTACAACAAAATCCCCCTACTACAGAATCACCTGAAGCACCGGTACCCCATACAAGAAAATGGACCCGTGCTCATCCAACAGAACTTATCATAGGTGATATGTCAACCGGAGTACGCACTCGATCATCTACCGCAAATGAGTGTTTATACTCGTGCTTCATAAGTCAGAGCGAACCAAGAAAAATCTCAGAAGCATTACAAGATCCTGATTGGATAAACGCTATGCAAGATGAACTCAACTAATTTGAAAGACTTCAAGTATGGTGTCTGGTGCCACGACCCGACCACAAAACCATAATTGGCACCAAATGGATTTTCAAAAACAAACGAGATGAGAATGGGATTATAATCAGGAATAAAGCACGACTAGTTGCAAAAGGCTATAATCAACAGGAAGGAATCGACTACGATGAAACGTTTGCTCCTGTTGCACGCATAGAAGCAATTAGAATATTTTTAGCATACGCAGCTCACCAAAACTTCTTAGTATATCAAATGGACGTCAAAACTGCCTTTCTCAACGGCATTTTGAAAGAAGAAGTTTTTGTCGCTCAACCTGATGGGTTTCAAGATAGTATATTCCCTGATCACGTCTACCAGCTCGAGAAGGCACTCTACGGACTCAAACAAGCTCCACGAGCCTGGTACGACGTACTCACCGATTTCCTACTAAACTCAGGATTTACTAAAGGAACCATAGACACCACTC